>JAJTJO010000043.1:145266-733068 GCA_024550625.1 Dendroctonus valens | reverse complement strand
CTGTTGAGTCAGCCCTCATGGAAAACCGTATTTCAGTGAACATAATTCTCTGTTCTGCAATGTATTGGATTTTAACCGCAACTTAATATATGTGAAAGCAAATTATGACTGAAATTTTATTTTAAATTTTTCTAAAGTTGCGAAAAACGCGGTCGAAAGTTTGTTAAAAACTAGCTGAATTTGGCGTGTATTGGAAACTTACCGGAGCCTCTCTTACCTATTGTATCGATAAAGCCAAACTTTGCATAAAATACTGGATGTTTAAGCTCTGGGTGCGTAAGAGAGCATTCTCAAGCCTCACCGAAAAAAAAACTGAGCTTGTAGTATCGAAACCCTGATTTTTATGTGCTTGGAAAAGTTCGCCTAAAACTGAACGTTTTTACGTAACCGCAAGCTCTGTCTAAGAAATCGTAGCGCTGAATTTAGAGCAAGTATAGACTTGAAACTCACACTGCATAGAAGATGCCCAAATCTGAATCGTCCGAAAATTTAATTAGAATTGAGCAAAAGCCTGATTTTTATCGGCTTGGAAAAGGTGGGCCTAAAAATGAACGTCTTCATGCAACTGCAACCTCTTGCCTAAAAAAATTGTAACTTTGAATACGGCGCACGTAGAACCGTAGAAACTTGGAACTCTCACACTTCGAAGAAACGGTTCAAGTCTGAAACGTCGGAAAATTCCATTCAACTCTTACAAAACTCTGATTTTTGTCGGCTTGGAAGTCTAAAAATCGAAAAATTTTATTAAACCTCACGAAACCCATATTTTTTTCGGCTTGGAAGATCTTGGAGTAAAATGAACGGTTTCACGTAACTGTAACCTCTGACAAAAAAATGGTAACATTGAATCTTGAGCAGGTAGAAGCTTAAAACTCGCAAACTCCATAGAATGAACTCAAGCCGCTGCAAAGTCCGAAATTTTCATTAGAATCTCAATAAACTCTGATTTTTATCGATGTGGAAAAGTTGGTTTAAAAATGGTCGTTTTCACGTAACTGTATCTGCTGCTTGAAGCATTCTTAACTTCGGATCTACAGCACACAGCGGCATGAAATTTTCACAATCTATAACTGATTTCGTTGAAAGTGCAAGGAAACACGATTTTTTCCAAAAGAATCGAAGAACGCGGAAAGATGTATAGTATAACTTCGTTTGCTGGGATTGAGTAGTAGTAGTAAACATCTTTATTTCTAAAAAAGGCTATCGACCTATCGGTCTTCTGCCCTTGTTCAACACATGCAGTCTTAATCTAAATAAAAAACAAATATGAAAATTCTCTTATTCTAGGTCAACAATATATTAAATAAATTTCCAATTCAATGACAAGAAAAATTATTTTATTGTCCAGTAGTCAGTTGCGTTTGTAAGTGTTCGAGTAGCGTTATGTAGGGAAACGGAAGCGGGATTGTCTGGTTGGTCTTGTAAGACAAAGGGGATTCAGTATGGTCCAGTTGTAGGGGTTGTTTGTCCATTTTGTCTGTAGCTGTATGAGTCTTTCCGAGATCTTTGTCATGTTTGTGCGTTCGTATAGTAGTTGGGTGGGGGGTTTATTTTAAATTTTTCTAAAGTTGCGAAAAACGCGGTCGAAAGTTTGTTAAAAACTAGCTGAATTTGGCGTGTATTGGAAACTTACCGGAGCCTCTTTACCTATTGTATCGATAAAGCCAAACTTTGCATAAAATACTGGATGTTTGGGTCTGGTCAAAGCCGGAGTCCACCACGCCCAGAGTGCCAGAACATCAGCTCTGGGTGCGTAAGAGAGCATTCTCAAGCCTCACCGAAAAAAAATGAGCTTGTAGTATCGAAACCCTGATTTTTATGTGCTTGGAAAAGTTCGCCTAAAACTGAACGTTTTTACGTAACCGCAAGCTCTGTCTAAGAAATCGTAGTTCTGAATTTAGAGCAAGTATAGACTTGAAACTCACACTTCATAGAAGATGCCCAAATCTGAATCGTCCGAAAATTTAATTAGAATTGAGCAAAAGCCTGATTTTTATCGGCTTGGAAAAGGTGGGCCTAAAAATAAACGTCTTCATGCAACTGCAACCTCTTGCCTAAAAGATTTGTTACTTTGAATACGGCGCAGGTAGAACCGTAGAACTTGAAACTCTCACACTTCGAAGAAACGGCTCAAGTCTGAAACGTCGGAAAATTCCATTCAAATCTTACAAAACTCAGATTTTTGTCGGCTTGGAAAACGTTGGCCTAAAACCGAACGTTTTCGAGTAAGTGCAACCTCTGTGTAAAAAATCGTAACTTTGAACACGACGCGAGTACAAGATTGGAATCTCTACTTAAGTCTAAAAAATCGAAAAATTTTATTAAAATCTCACGAAACCCAGATTTTTTTCGGCTTGGAAGATCTTGGAGTAAAAATGAACGGTTTCACGTAACTGTAACCTCTGACAAAAAAATGGTAACATTGAATCTTGAGCAGGTAGAAGCTTAAAACTCGCAAACTCCATAGAATGAACTCAAGCCTGCAAAGTCCGAAATTTTCATTAGAATCTCAATAAACTCTGATTTTATCGATGTGGAAAACGTTGGTTTAAAAATGGTCGTTTTCACGTAACTGTATCTGCTGCTTGAAGCATTCTTAACTTCGGATCTACAGCAACACGGCATGAAATTTTCACAATCTATAACTGATTTCGTTGAAAGTGCAAGGAAACACGATTTTTTCCAAAAGAATCGAAGAACGCGGAAAAGATGTATAGTATAACTTCGTTTGCTGGGATTGAGTAGTAGTAGTAAACATCTTTATTTCTAAAAAAGGCTATCGACCTATCGGTATTTCTGCCTTGTTTAATACATGTAGTCTTAGTCTAATAAAAACAAATATGAAAATTCTCTTATTCTAGGTTAACAATATTATTAAATAAACTTTCCATTCTAATGACAAGAAAAAAATTTTTATTGGCCAGTAGTCAGTTGCGTTTGTAAGTGTTCGAGTAGCGTTGATGTAGGGAAAAACGGAAGCGGGATTGTCTGGTTTGTCTAGTAACACAAGGGGATTCAGTATGGTCCAGTTGTAGGGGGTGTTTGTCCATTTTGTCTGTAGATGTATGAGGTCTTTCCGAAATCTTTGTCATGTTTGTGCGTTCGTATAGTACGTTGGGTGTGGGGGGTTTGTGGTGTTTAGTGTGTTTTCGGGGATGTCTATTCGTGTTATTAGTCTTAAGTGCCAATTTGTTCTGTTGTTTGGTATATGACGTTTTGTCCTTTCTGTTCCGCTTTGGTCTGAGTATATGTCCATAGTCTAGCAAGGGTCTACCAATAAGCTTTATATATTTAGGTGGGCGGTGTTTGTGCTAATTCCTCTGTCTTTGTCGGTTAGTGCTCGGAAGTTGGTTTTGTTCCTCTTTATTGTTTCTGCCCTGATGTGTCAGGTATGTGTTTAAGTGAATTTAAGTTTGTGGTGTCAATATGTGATTCCAAGGTATTTCTACGTCGTTTTTTTGGTTGTGTCGGTTTGGCCTGTCTGCAGTTATTGTAGGGGAGTCAGCGTTGAGTCTGTGTTTTGTGAGCAGAAGTGGTTTTTTGACGCGTTGGTGTTAGTCTCCCATTTATAAACCATGTCCTTGTGTTGTTTTGTTAGTGTTTGGAGTCTTGAGCTGCTCTCTCAGTAGTTTTGTCATGTACAATAAGTGACGCGTCGTCTGCGTATTGTAATATGTATGCCGATCTGTCGATTTGACTTTTGTCTGGTAAGTTGTAATGTATATGTCATGGCAGTATATATTGTAGAGAAACGGTGAGAGCGGGGATCCTTGAGGGAGCCCTTGTTCAGGGGAAAAAGAAAATGACAGTGTTTTGTCAATTCGTACTTGTAGTTGTCTGTTTTCTAGTAAGTTCTTTATGGTGTGTAGTAGATATGTTGGTGTGTGTAGTTTGTATAGTATTGTATAGTAAGCCTCTATGCCAGACACTATCAAAAGCCTTGTTAATGTCCATAAACAGGCAAGCTGTCTTTCTGTCAGTTAGGTGGGTAGTTTGTATATTGTTGGCCAAATAAAGAGCGGATGAACACTCGAGTGATGTTGTTTTGGGATTGAGTTAATTTCAAAATCCCATAAATTTCATGTGGTGGGCATGTGGTGAAAGCTTACCAATTTGCTCTTGTTGGGTGGCAATTAATATTTACGTAGCTGCAAATGGCTCAAACCAACAGTTTGAAAGCCTTCACAGCGTAAACTTGCAAAAAATCAACTGAAAAAATCGACTCAATAGAATGAATAATACCTCCAAACCCATCAGACAGTATCAGGAATCCCAAATAAATTTTAAAAAGTATTCAAGGCATTTTATTTCATTCTATCATCACTTTCCGATAGAAATACGGTGAAAAATAGTTGACGTGGTGGCTGGTGTAAATCCCCTCCATGCCCTGCTAAACCGACAAAAATCAATGGTAACCGGGGTGGCAGACGTTTCGAGCATGAAACACCCCAATACGGCAATCATCAGGATAACAATCAGTGACTAAAACACCAAATACACATAATATAAAAAAATAACACTTACATAACACATACCTTTAAGGAAACATTTCGAGCTGACCCGTACGCCAGTAATCAAATGCTATCGGTTATTAAAGAACTATTCTTTTAGCTCTGGGCCCGTTAATATTTATATGATATTTTCACTAACAACTTTCAACGTTATTCGGCAGAAATGGCAAATTAAAATGCAGTTTGCACAAATGATGTGACGCAGCAAGTTTTCGAAAACTGTTAAAATTCTGTAATGATGTTCTACTTGAAACTAAGTTAGGTTCATTCATTTATTATTGGTGCATGGTGCTAAGAAACTTTTCCTGATAGGCATGGTGTAAACAAGCTGATGTCGTTGTCATGGAAATGCGTTTGTATATTGGATGCCATTGGCCCTGTTACGTGGCACGTGGCTTAAAAGACCATTTGCACCACGGTTCAAAGTTTTACAATGAAAACGATATGAATCCACCACAATACCAAAATCAAATGAATGTGCATACAAATTTCTGAATTGCCTATATTAAAAAATCTAAACATTATCACTACTAATGACCGTAATCTTTAACACTGGAGACCTCGAGGAACAATCAGACTTCAATCACACACATTTCCCATATAAAGCATCATTGCCCAATCATACAAAGTATTGCGCATTTAAGCAAGAAAATTCTCTACAGATAAACACTTAAACGAGATTTCAGGGAAACCATCATTTGCATAGTGTATTCTGTAAACAAAAGTTATGTTAACATATTTAACCTTTTTGACATTTTTTTCTAACTTTTATCGTCAATAAAAGCGGTTTTTGAGATGAGAGTTTTGTAGAGAGGCAATGGGACAATTGTATTACAGTTGAAAAAAAGTAATTTATGAACTCAGATGAATGTGTTGGAGACAAAAATAATAAAAATTGTTTAGAAACTTCCTGTCTCTTGCATGTTTCTCGACAGATAATATAATTGACTAAAGAAAGCAATATTTTGTTCGCTCTTCAATTGTCTTTTTTAATATAATCCACTAAAAATTATAATAATAATAATATTGGCAAGACATAGATTGAGTTGATTCACAACCATCTTCATGCTTCCATAGTCTCAGACACACGATTTCAATGTATAAAAGGATTTCGTTGAATTTAGTTAATTATCGTTTTTGAGCGGCAAGTGATAAAAGCACAAATGTTCAGTTTGTACAGATTATTCGTAAGTGGAATATTTCTAAAAACAAGTATTTTTTGAATTCTGGATCTCATACTGCGAGTAATTTTTTTTTTCGTTTGGAACCGTATTATTTTAAATAGACATAATCTATCCGATTTCAGGTGCTCATTCTCTCCATGTTGGTGATATTCTCCATGTTCAACCAAGGAGGAGCCCAGCCGATTGAAGATTTGGCCCCAAAACATGCTGGTCCAAGCAAGTGGGCAGCGAACATCTTGGACCCGGCAGGAACCAACATGCAGGTATGTTTTAGTATTTTGAATATCGCTAATGTAAGAACCCAACTTTAATATTTTTCGGAATTTTTAGGACCAGCTGGAGGACCACCAATAGGAGGCTCGGTTAAACGAGAGGACATTGTCTTGTATTAAGACGCTCTCAGCTGGATAATTTAAAAAATTGTAATTGTGAGATTGAGAATAGAACATGAAATGCGCTTAAAAGGGTTTTCATTTTGGAATACGAGTAGAATGTGATTTGAAACCGTAAAAAAACTGTTGTTACCTAGTGAAGAAACGAGTTGAAGAAGTGAAAAATAAATCTCCAACTTCTCAAATTATGGGTGTTTGTCGATGTAGGCAGAAACTTACTAATTGGGATCGTAAATGAAAATGACGAAGGTTTTCTTCAAAGTGTGAACCTTAGCACGTTTGTCATTCTTCATACGTAGATGAATGACCAGGCTCTGAGTAATGACGCCAAGCTTGTTAGGGAAGGTCGTTCAATTTAGCACCTGCGAAGGCTTAAAAAATGATAATATTTGTGATGTTGGTGTGTTCCAGAACAGTGATAATAACGATTCAGGTACAGATGTTGTGGGCAAAATGGTGATAATCAAAACAGTAAGTTTCATTCAACATTAAAAATTTTTTGGTGGTAAAAACCATTGCCGATTCCAGAAACATTTTTCTAATCAATCTGGGGGTTAATCTAATTTCAGGTGAACATTATCAGAATGATCCTGCTACTTTTAAGTTTATGGGCGCTTTTTACTGAGGCGAACGATTACGACCCGTGGTGGGCCAATGCGGAATATTCTCATCAAATTCGAGCGAAACCAGCTGCAGGCCGAAACGGAAGGAAAAAATTTGGAGGCAAAGGTTTCATTACCACCGCTGTAGCAGTAGGACCAGGCAAAAAGTAACGATACGGTTGAGGACTAAAGAGATGAAGCTTTGACCCATTGATTTCAGAGCTAAATCTTTATTCTAGAGATAGATGAAGTGTCTTCATTGTATTGGATTTTGTAAATAAAAAATGTGACTGTTTGTTGGCTGTTGGAGAGACTGGTTCATATAAAAGGAGGTGATTCTAAGCATGATTTTAGGAGCTATAAACATAGATAGGACGTAAAATGCGCTCCTAGAACTATTTATCAACTGAAAATGTAGTTTTCTGTTCACTTTATCAGCAGTTTGAATTTTGCGAAATGTTTGGATCCATGCTCGTTTTCCCAAAAAACAATAATAGAAATTTCTGTATTTGGCTAAAATGAAATTCAGCTTTCATGAACCCTGAATTTTTCGCTATTATCAATTTTCGGTATTTCAAACTGCAGGCTGTGCCTTCAACATTTAACTTGCTCTGACTTAAAGGTCGTGCTCCAAACAGAGGCCAAAATCCAAAAAAAGTATATTGAGGGCAGTTTGAGCAAAAAACTTGTAAAAAGCACCAACTTTAAGGTGTTCAACGGTGTACCCAGAAAGTGCTCTTAATAATGCTGAGAAAATCTGCAAAAAGGCATTGAAAGAGAAATTGCCCAACTGAAACGATGATTATAAGTCAACGCACGAAAGCAAACGTTAGAGTCTCAATTAAAAAATTGAGTTTTTGTTGCTAAAATCACACTTCTAGCCGAGAAACTAGCGCACAAAACTGCTTTGAAAAAAAATCGTCAAATGTCCCGTTTCAAACGATAAAATCTTGGTATTTTTCGATTTTTGCGGAGCTTATCGAACACAGCATTGCTTTAACACCCTTTAATGAAGTGGCGGAAGAATTTACATTATTTAGAAGAAGAAGTTTTCGATTAAAATTATCTCAAAAAGCGCCTTTTTCGTTTGTGCCGAACACCAGGCAACACATTCATTATTAGCCAGAACTAAATAACCTTGCAAAACCCCTAAAGGCAACATTTTCCATTAATTTCTCCTTAAGGAAGAATGTAGTGTTTCGGGGCATAAATCCAGTTGCCTCATGGTGTTCCTTCTTGACCTTTTCGCCTATTTTATCGGGTATCCAGTGTATGATTAAGAAACATTCTACAAACGGCTACATTCGAAATTTTCACACTGTATTCGCCATAAGAGATACATGTAAATATAAATTAGGCGACTCGAGTGTGCCCGCTTCTATCCCAGGACCGTGCCCTCCATGTGCAGCGCCTCCACGATTTCCGCCATCTCCTCTGCCTCCGGTCGCTCCACTGCTACCGCCTCTCGTTCCACACTAGGGCCATCCCGCGATGGGCTGGCCAAAAGTCCATTGAGGGCGACAAAAATCACCAAAAGAATAAACTAAAATAATTGTAGTAACAAATTAACAAGAAGCTAAAAGCTACTCAACTTACCAGTAGTTTCATTGTAAATAGCACTGCTTGACCAACTATCACTCAATGCGCTTGATGAACCGAAGATTGTTGTTTTATGGTCATTTTTATAGTGAATCGGCACATTGGAAATGGGGAATCACTTTATTTATAAGTTATCGCGAAGTAATTGGTTTGCATAAGGTTACACCAGTTCATACCATTTGCAGATTGCATCAATAACTAATAAGATAAACTGGCCTTAATTGCCTGAAAACAACGCGTAAATCTTCGATGTTCCAGCTAAAAAAGCCTCTAGCGAAAAGTTAATTAAAATGTGCATTTTAAAACAACAGTTTTTTGTTCTTTATCAAACCCCATTCCAATAACTATTGACTCAAAGTGTTAAATAGCAATTTACATTCCAATATTTGAACGTCCAAGTCCGAATTAAGGGAAATTACAATAATCATTGCCGGCTGCCGGTAAACAAAACCAATTCGATTATTCAATTGTTCATTCGATAATTCTCCGGTCAATATTTGCCACTCAATCCGGAATTTGTGACGATCAATAACGTATTTAGTTCGTGTTTATGGGAAGACAAATTTTAAATTTTCACATGACCTCTAAAGTCCGGTGATAACAATCCTATCAGATGCATTAACACATTTGGATCCTGATCAATACCTGCTGTAGTAATTTTCGAGAAACAAACTAGTTTCACGAAAAATGGAAAAATACCTGATTACTGATGAAAACCGGATGAGTTTTTCGTGTTTTTAACCGGTCGTAAAAATAATTCCTCCCGACGTTTCGCAAGCACGAGTGGCTTACATCTTCAGAGGTGATTGTTGCGTCGAGCAAACATACCAGATACCTATTCTAATTCTGTCACTTGCCGATCTCTTTTCGGCTTAACGTTTGCTGTTTGTAGGTTTTTTTATTAAGTATTCCTATGTATACAGGGCGATTCTTTGGAGGCGGGCATCGTTTAACTGCTGCTGGAAGCACGTTAAGAACACTGACACACAAGTGTTAGCAATAATCAAACAAAAATGGACAGAATCTCTAACAAAAAAAAAGAAAAGATGATAGCAAAAATATTTACGTTAATTTTACATCCAAAAAATATCTAATCTGAAACTTTTGTAAATGTGCTTCTTTGCCATTGTTTGCCGTGAAAGTTTAACTCTTTTGTTCATTTTTGCGGCGTCGAGCAAACCACCTCTGAAGATGCAAGCCGCTCGTGGTTGTGAAACTCGCCAGTTGCAAACTATGGCCTCAAAAGCCGAACTCTTTAGACAATTGCTCTAGTTCAGGAGCAACTACTCATTCCTCAGTGGTTTATACCTCCTGTGGTAATTCAGATGAAAATAGTCCGGCAATAATTGAAAGAATCAACAAGCGAGTATTTTCGAGAACTGTCGCAATCCGTACCACGACAATTAGCAGCTGAATAACTAAATAATCGAGTTTAGTATAAAACGTCCAACAAGAGGCCGATGAAATCAATAGTCATCAGAAGTGAATAGAGACTAACAAAGTTATCAGCGCCTCTAAAAAAAATGTTTATTGTAAGTCTGATCTTTTGAACCATTTTCAACCATTTATCGAACTGAATTTTGCAGACGCTTGTATTAGCCCTGGCACTTGTCAGCCTTTGCAGGAGTTTTCCAACTCCTCCTGCACCTTTGGACGCTAATAAAACCAAAGAAGTCATTTTCGTACCATACGACGTGAAATTTGTGCCAGTTGATCTGGATGATCCCAAACTGGAAAAGCAACTGCTTGACCCCAAAACCAAAGAACCAGAGAAATTAAATGCAGACCAGAAGAACCCGGCGTCTTTTGATCTATTCCAGGACAAATTCGATCACGACCAAGCTGAATCACCAGAAGACTACATTTTGGTGCCGATGTCCGTTTTTAAGGCTTTGGAAGATCATGCGATTGAAACTGGGAGTTTGAAGCAACATCTCATATCGAAAAGACAAGCACCAGCCAATGGTTTCAACGTCTACAGGCCGGTAGTGCAGTTCCGCAGTATAACCAGGGAT
Organism: Dendroctonus valens; assembly: GCA_024550625.1. NCBI lineage: Eukaryota > Metazoa > Arthropoda > Insecta > Coleoptera > Curculionidae > Dendroctonus > Dendroctonus valens. The sequence goes on along the minus strand of JAJTJO010000043.1, from coordinate 722,765 downwards.
AAAAGAAGAGTCTTTAGGCCTCCTCCACTAGTGGGGTATCTGAACAAGTACGACCGCTTCCCTACAGTGGCTTGAAATGTTCGTATTTAATTTGAATTCCATTTCACCCAGTAATTTATTTTTAAGTCTGTTTTATTGTGATCATTTTTATAAATAAATTGTTTTGTTTGATGATTTTTGTTTCACTTTCAAAAAATTTAAAAAAATCAGTTCACCAAGGACTTAGATTTGCAGCTAAGGTGGAGCGTAGTGCTCGCTTCCAGTTCTGGAAGATATAAATAGAGCAGACGTGCCGGTTATAAAAGCAGTCATCGTCGAGAGACACGGAAGACAACTACGACCGCTACCTCATCGCCTTTGAGAATGTTCATCGCAGATGTGAACGAAACGTCAGGAAGTAATTCCAATGGACCACGGCTTATAAACCCGGAAAACTTTTCAAATTACTTTATGGACGTTTCTATTGAAATCCCTTTGCAAGTGATAATTTTGTTAAATAAATTCTTTTCTTGGACGGTTTTCGTTTCACTTACAAACAGAAACTTAAAGCCTGGACACTTAGACAGCATCTTCCTCATAATCAGACATTTTAGGTTTAAAGATATTTTACAGAGGTTTTGGGAATAGAGATACTGTAGACGTTTCATCTTCAAATCTATCTTATGGTCCGTTTGCTTTTTATTTTATGGTTCAGACATTAAAAGGGCGCTAAGAAGATGACTTCCTTAACAAAATTATGAAAAGCGATTAAATGCCGGCTGGTTTTAATAAAGAGAAACATCTCGGTGTAAAGATACTTTGAACTAATAAAATGCAACTTCCATTGCAGTCTCTGTTCTATATTTGAGATTCCACACCTTTATGGGAAAGTTTATTTTAATCCCTTTTTGAAAAATGGGCTTTAAACGCTAACATCAAACCCGCCAATATCCGCAGGTGTTTGACGATTAAATCATTTTTTCTGACATCGTTCAGCCAGGTTACATTTTGTCAAAGTCCCCGGAAAGTTGATCAGTTTCTCGTCCCAAATTCAAAGTCGAACTTCCAACTCCTTAAATGTTTTGTAACGTTCAAAACCACTGAATTATGAGTCGCATTGGAGATTGTGTAAACGCTTATCAGCCCCTAATGGCCACTCGACCGGCTTCCAGAAGTTACATTCCGAAGAACTTCATCAAAGCTTTCGGAACTGCCGCTTATTGGCTTCTGCAAGTGAGTTTTTCGCACATTTTTCGAGAATATTCGACATCAATTAGGGATTTTTTTAGGTGACTTTTTTATTCGCAAGCCTTTCCTTTAGCATCATCTGTAATCCCTTTGTATGGTTTTTGCTGAAAACCAGCTTCAACATACTGACAGAAGTTTTCATCTACATGGTATTGGGGGCGTGTTCGTTTTTGATTAGTCTGATCACTCATGTCGATGAATATTATACCAAAGGAAGAGATCAAATGAAAAAGTATCAGACGCATGCTGATGGAAAAACTGGTATTTGCAAGTGTAGTCAACTACTTTTTTTTTTGGTCTATTTAAGCTCACGTTGATGTGAGTGCAGATTTCGAGACGTGCCAATCTCAGACACCGCTTTCTGAGTTTAGCCTGAAAATACACTCCCGAAACCTGTACTTTATTTCGCCCATGTATTTTACTCAGTGCGGATTCAAAATACATCAGAAACCTTTGACGGCTCTGATGATGGCGAAAGTTTCATTGATCTTGAGTAATTTCCTTAGAGAACTGGTGAGTTTTTCCGGATTGTCCACCACCCGAAAAACTCTTCAGTTTCAATGGCCACGAAAGCCAGTTGTTTTCACATTGTTTCAGTTATTTTCCCATTGGATTAATTTTTTTTTGGTGATTTGTAATTTTGTTATTTTCAGAAGTTAGCAGGAGCGGAGTTCAAATTCAAAATTGTACTATTAAACGATTTCTGGAGAAACCTTACGACTACTAAATTGTGTTTGCAGCCAATAAATTTAGTTTAACAAGAAAAAGTGATTTATTGAATTAAAAAAAATCACGAAAGTCCCAACTGACCTCCATAAAACTGGCGAGTTTTGTGCGAACTGTTTATGCAACGAACAATTTAAATAAATACGTTCTGGTCATAAAAACATCCAAAAAAATTCTCAAAATCTCTGTATTCACTCTTTGCAAGTTTACACATTCAAATCCCTGCTAAACTACGATTCGAAAATAAACCAATTTTCGATAATTCAAAAAAAGTAGCACAAAATCAGCCCAACCATATGAACTTCGTGGTAAATTGTTTATCACATTTTTCGCAATTAGTAACAACTTAATATCACAAATGAGTCAAGCAAGTTTCAACTTGGAGCTAATTTTGGATCTGGAAATGCTAATTATACAATTCCAACGCCATAAATTAGCCAGATCAATATAAATATTGTAAAACCACACATAAAACTTAAAAATAGAGAGAAATATGCAAATGATTGTAGCACCTCGTTGCAGATGGCATAAAATTCTGGAATTCGCTTTAGCAAGCATAATATTGATTCAAATAAGATGATTTTAACAGTAAATGTTGAGTTAACATGATTGGTGTTGAACAGTCAGTCGTAACTGTCGTAAGCAACTGCTACGTGCAAAATCACTGTGTTGACTAGGAACTAGTTGAGACTGAATAAATTGTTTAAATTAAATCTAAAATAAATTAAATATAAATAATTTGCTAAAAAAATCAGTTCAAGCTACTGTAGGGAAATAGTCCCGATCGTTCAAATAGCCAACCATGCCAGGTCTTCTGAAGAATCCGCCCACTCTTCGCCTGCTACTGCTGAAGCCACTAAACCTCACCACCGGCCGGTAAAACGGAAATCTTTGCGTTTGCCTTTTGGAGATTCTGTGAGAATTACCAGGCTCTAGCTTCAATCTTCCACTTGGATGATTTGTTTCTTCGAAATTGCTTTGCGGTTGGGCTAACGAAGAGGATTGAGCATCAATGTCTTCCCGTTTTAGTTCTTCTTTAGCAGCCAAAGAATCATCTACTAGAGCGCTTAAAGCATCAGAATTGATGAGTTTGTCCGGAAGTGGAACGTATTTAAGGTCCAAAGGAGCATAAATTGCAATCGCTTCTGCCTGAGGAGACAATGGCCATGTTGCTGATTGGGTTATTAGATGACTTAGCAGGCCAAACTGCAACTTAAATTAATAAATAAATTATGCATTATTATCAGAAGGTATCAGAAGGCGTCTTATGTCGATTGTCTTGCATTGAATGTGGGTTTTATGCGAGAAGCTAGAATGAAATTGATGAGTTTTCGGGCTTTTAGGCCGTAGTGAAAAACATTTTTTTTTTCTGCGAGAAAGTGCGGAAAGTTAAAATAAAACTTTAAGAGACAACAAAAATGTCTAAAAAGAATCTTCTATACGACCGGATGTGTATTTTCAAAAAAAACACAAAAATGGTTTTCGTTTTATGGCTCTGAAAACAAGAAAACTCACACAAAATTCCCTAATTTGTGTCATACTCAAAAGCATGGTAGGAAATATTTCCAGTTTGAAATAGTTAGGTTCCGAGCCATCTTCAATGAGTTATTTCTTTTTTTTATTCAGACTTACGCATACAAATTAAGCGTTCAAATAACTGCTGATGAAACTTGAAACAGATGAAAAAATTAATAAAAAGCACAAATAAATGAAAAATTCAAGTATAAATGAAGTTAATGTTAACATTGAATTAGCCTTTTGTTGGATGAAAATCCTGAATTTTCAAAAAGATAACAAGTTTCCAAAAAAGTAAGTTAATGAAATTTCCAAAACTTGACCACACAAGACAAAACTAAATTAACGAAAAAAATAAAAACCTAAATACTTACAATGCAAATGGATTTCAGATCCATTAAGTACAGGCTTTCCAATGGTTTCCACTCAAACCACTCACTATTCCCACACAGATGCAGAATCTATTATTGAAATGGCACCTATCAAACATCTCAACTATATATAAACCGAAAATACCGCAAAAAAAGCCCGATATTAATCATACTGGCACGCTAATTGAAAAGTTCCTTTGCAATTTCTCCGTACCGGTATTTTTGACGAAATTACGCAAAGTGCTAATGGGCGATTTTCATATTTCCGAAAACATGTTATAATGGAATGATGGTCAGTTGATTGTCTTCGGGCCTGCCGAACAAAGCCTGAAAGGGGTTTAATTAGCAATGCATCGTTTGCTAAATAACTTTCCTGAAAAGGTGTAAACAATTTAAGTGAAGATAAATTTGGAGAAAAAAATCACTTTTACCCTCAATATTTAGGTAGACTGTGAGAAATTTATCGGGTACAAATTGGCTTGTCTTTGCATTGAACAGTAGATACGTATATGCTCGCTAGGGGAGTAAAAGAAACTAATAATCAAGAGCAAGAGAAGTAAGCAAAGTGAAAACATAATAAACCGAAAATAATAAACCGAAAATAATTAGTTTTTGCTTCAGTTGCCCAAGTTAGGCGACTTTAACGCAAAGTGGGAAAAGAGCAGTGCCAAAACATAGTGGATGGCTTTGGAATGGGCCGCAGAAATGACCGGGGTGACGGCCTTATTCAATTCTGCCAAAAACGACCTTTTATTACAAACACCTTTTTCAAACTACACCAAAGAAGACTGTACACCTGGACGTCGAATGCGGAGTCGGAAGATACGACTTTATCTTGGTAAAGCAATGTTTTAGAAGCAGTAAAAAGTCCGTCAAAACAAACCCGGGAGCGGACATTGGTTCTGAGCACAATCCCTCAGTAGCGGTAACACACATCAGGCTAAAGAAAATTGTCAAGAAACCAAACCAAAACAGCATAGACCTCACACTACTAAAGAAGGAGCCCATCAGAGGTATAGTCCCAGAACAACTCCACAATTGGAGTGGAACAAGATGAGAACAGATATAAACAACCTTTGTCTAAAACACCTCAAAAGTAAAACTCAAAATAAGAAAAGACCCTGGATAACAGGCAAATTATTGGATCTAATGGAGGAACGTAGGATACTAAAACACAGCAAACAAGCTTATAAAGTTAAACAGCTATTAATAAGACAGAGAGACTTGCTACAGGTTGGACTCGAGCAGCAACTAGCCAGACTGGAGCTTCAGTGTTTTCCGCAACTGGATTTTTTCCTTTAAAACCCTCAGCAGTTCCTGGACATGACTTTCTATCATCAAATAAGCTAAACCAAAGTTCCGAAAGTGTGGTAGAAGAACCCAGACCTTCGACAAGTTATGCTTCTTCGGTTGTTGCGGATGATTGGACAACGAGCAAAATTCTGGTAGATATTTCGCAAGATCCAGTCCTTACAACCAACAAAGAAACCAAGCGAAGGAACAGTCCGCACAAAATTTAACTGATTCAATATTTATTGCAGATAAGAAAGATTTTGAACAGAGAAAAAGGAAAAAGAAGTAAAAAAATCAATTAGAAAAACTTTAAAGAAGACAGACCAAAACATCCCCAAGGAATTGAAGACAAAGAAGCTTGCTGAGTTTATAATGCCGTTGATGTTGATGTTATGCAAAAGTTTAATGCCTAAATAGTTATTTATGATTTTAGGATCACATTCAGTCTTTAAATAGTAGACGTTTGGCGCGTTTTCCAAAACATGCGTCATCCCTCCCTGTTTTACCCAATTAATTTATAAAACAAATAAGAACGGAATAAGTGAAAAATGCCCCAAATGGGTCTTAAGTCTTCTTCCTCTCTAAATGAAATAACGCATTATGGTAATTAAAGCTTCGGCTATTTCCATTCCAGCAATATTGCATTTTAATAGACGCTAAATGAATTCGAGGTAACCTGTTGCACTTGAAATGAACCCGTTTGCGTACCAAAACCTATAAACAATACCAAATAATATTGATAATATATTCCGATGTATATTAAGAAACCAGCAAAAAGACAGAAAAAAATATAAAACGATTTAAATTATATTAAACCTGTAGGATTTTGGTATAAAAGTATTGCTATAAAAATGACGACAACATTTTTTTGACGTCAGCTATTTGCTGGATGCGATGGATGGTAGAAAGCTTAGAAACCATCCAACCCGCTAGAAATATTCAGCATAAACCTCACAGTTCAGATGTTAAAAGTTACGAAACGGCGATTATTAGTCACAAATCCAATTAGATATTTTTAGAATAATTAGCGCCAAATTCATCGTAAAGGATGTTGAGGTACCGGAATACGTTAAGCACACACCTCCTTGATAAAAAGCCCATGCAAGGTACTAATTATAAGAAAAAATATGCGATTATACGTATCTATCATACATAGACTTAATTAAAAATACATTTCTATACCTTTGTACAAAGGGCTTTCAAATAAAATTTCACTTAGCAGTTTTCTGGCTGCGGTAATAGAAAATACGTTGCATTGGACTGCGCGGTTTCCAGATCTAAAACCTATTGATTTCCTTATGGAATCCATTGATGGCTGAATTAAAATAAAATCGTGTTGAAATATTGGCCCTACTGATAAATTTTCTTCAAAATCCCAAATTACATCAACCTGAAAAACCTCATTCTTCAAAACCTACATGAAGTAAGATTTCGCAATATGAAGCAAAGATCCTGTTACATGCGTGAAACGGATCTGTCCGATTTGAGGATGCTTTTGTGACAATCCATTAGCGCTGATCTGTTTCTCGAATAGTTTAATGAAATTAACAGCCAATACCATGGAATATAACAATATTTCACCCAATGAAAACGTACTAATTCAAAGGATCAACGCCAAATTATATAAATACAGAGACAACTTTGTCAACCACTCAAAGTACTGTGATCAGTGTTTGCGGGTAATTAAGCAAAAGAACTTGAAGAGGAACAATGGTTGGAACTTTGGTAAGTACTTGAGAAATGTGGTGCTTTGCAATGTATTTCACTGATTTAAATAATGTCAAATCCTTCTAAAGAAAACAGCAAAATGTATGTGCTTGTGTGATTTTCAGGTTTTTATCTGCTTTGTCTTCCTCGCTGCCTCCCAATTAACGGATGCAACCCCAATAAGCATCGTGCAAACTGCAGGAGGAAAAGTTTACCAAATTCGCCCTTTTGGACCACGGGTCTTAAAACTGGCACGAAGAGATGTTTGGGCGGACAGTCCACTAGCAGAAGAAACCACGGAAAATGGCCTCCAAGTGACTAGATGGCCAGGAAGTGAGAAAACCGCCGACCAAGTTAAAAAGGAACTTTTGGTGCCGGCTTCTTCAGAAGGAGACGCGATGGCTGTTTTGTTGCGAAGAAATCGCAGAGCTTATGAAGAAGGACAATTGTAAGTTAATTTCGTTTAGCGCGGGTTGTAGTTTAATGGGTGTAAACCTCCTCTTCGGGCTTTCATCGGTTTAATGTTATTAGGCTGCTCCCTTCATTGCGTTTTGTATATATGAAAAAATGCGTTATAAATAAGTTTGCAACAAACTGAAAAGACACATTTACAAACTTTTTCCGGTTAATTTAACGCTTAATGTTGAATAAAACAATTCTAAAATGAACAAATGGCTACTCAACAAAATTTCTCTGTGCTTTTATGTCTGCTTGCAACGTTTATGTGGCAAAAGTTTTTTTTTCATCAGTAGCAAATAATAAAATATACGAAATTGAAGCTATAACAAAGAAAAGACAACGGATGAAATCCGCAGACTTTTTAGACGATTGGCTGCAAAAGTGTCCTAAATTTATTGCACATAATCAATCTAGCAAAGCGCGAAAAATATCATTTATGGTTTGGCCAACAATATACAAACTACCCACCTAACTGACAGAAAGACAGCTTGCCTGTTTATGGACATTAACAAGGCTTTTGATAGTGTCTGGCATAGAGGCTTACTATACAAACTATACAAACTACACACACCAACATATCTACTACACACCATAAAGAACTTACTAGAAAACAGACAACTACAAGTACGAATTGACAAAACACTGTCATTTTCTTTTTCCCCTGAACAAGGGCTCCCTCAAGGATCCCCGCTCTCACCGTTTCTCTACAATATATACTGCCATGACATATACAATTACAACTTACCAGACAAAAATCAAATCGACAGATCGGCATACATATTACAATACGCAGACGACACGGCACTTATTGTACATGACAAAACTACTGAGAGAGCAGCTCAAAGACTCCAAACACTAACAAACAACACAATGACATGGTTTTATAAATGGAGACTAACACCAAACGCGTCAAAAAACCAACTTCTGCTCACAAACCACAGACTCAACGCTGACTCCCCTACGATAACTGCAGACGGCCAAACGACACAACCAAAAAAACGACGTAAAATACCTTGGAATCACAATTGACCACAAACTTAAATTCACTAAACACATACGAAACATCAGGGCATAAACAATAAAGAGAACAAAACACTTCGATTACCAACTTACAAAGACAGAGGAATTAGCACAAACACCGCCACCAAAATATATAAAGCTATCTGTAGACCCTTGCTAGACTATGGACATATACTCATGACCAACGGAACAGAAAGGACAAAACGTTATATACAAACAACAGAACAAATTGCACTAAGACTAATAACACGAATAAGACACCCCCAAAACCCACTACACAACCCCTCCACCCAACTACTATACGAACGCACAAACATGACAAAGATTTCGGAAAGACTCATACATCTACAGACAAAATGGATAAACAACCCCTACAACTGGACCATACTGAATCCCCTTTGTCTTACAAGACCAACCAGACAATCCCGCTTCCGTTTCCCTACATCAACGCTACTCGAACGCTTACAAACGCAACTGACTACTGGACAATAAAATAATTTTTTCTTGTCATTGGAATTGGAAAGTTTATTAATAAGATTGTTAACGTAGAATAAGAGAATTTTCATATTTATTTTTTATTCAGATTAAGACTACACGTATTAAACAAAGGCAGAAAGACCGATAGGTCGATAGCCTTTTTTTTCGAAATAAAGATGTTTACTACTACTATCATTTATGGGACTAAACTTGAAACCAAAAATGTTGCTTTAAATTTTTACATTTCCAGTATTCATGTTCCCTTAACAAGTACATTAGCAAAAGAAGAAACAAGCTGGTCAAGTAAAGCGTTCCATTTTTTCTTCCTCCAGTCTTAATGGAGTTTTTTATCAATTGCAAACTTTCCGTTTTTGTTAATGAAGAATGAAAGAAGAAAACTTTGCAAGTAAGGCCGTTCAACTCTCCCGTCTTTACCATATTTCCCAGAAAAAAAAACACATTTACCATGCTTTCTTCGGCCTTTAATCCACTACGAAATGTAAAAGCATAAAGGCTGGTTATTTTTAAAAATGTTGACTGCTTTAAATCCAACGCTTAAGCGATTTAGCGCAATTCGCATTCAAAAAATATGCAGCCACCAGTGAGTTTTTAACCAGTTTTGATTTTAAATATATATATATTTTTTCAGTTATCAACGCAGGCACGACTTTGATGACGACTTTGACTATGCAGGTTACGACAGAAGACATTCTTTGGTTGGCTACATGGATGACCATGATGACTTTCCCACCGTAGTTTGGTAGAAGTATTAAACAACTTTGAACTGTATAAATCATTCTGTGATCACATAATGCGCTTATCAATGATATTTACCCGAAGTATTCAATAAATTATATTAAAAAAAAAACTCGACTTTAAAGCCAACATATTCCACAATACCAATTTAGCTTTAAGTCAAATCTATAAAAGTGGATCTTTGAGGCTCCCCAAAGAAAAAATGGCTCTCGGGAGAGCCTGTAAAACACACTGTATATAAAAAAACAAACTTAACTGCAATTTTTTTTATTAATATCACACGTTTCACAATAAATAATCGCTACAAGCAGCTACTGGTAACTTTGGTTTCATCAGCAAGTAACAACAAATAAATACTAATGTTAAAGATCAAATGTATCACAAAAAAGCAATTAGTCAGCGGTTGTTCTAGAACCGACGATTAACCCGTCTCTTCTTGGCACTGAACTTCCGGTAGACGAAGAGCGGCCGGAAGATCATCGATGCAGCTGTATCCAAGTCATTATCCACGCTTCTACGGACCAAAGCGACAAATTCCTCATTTGCTTTTGGTGCTTCATCTGGTGTTTGCAAGTCTTCAACTGAACCTCTTTGAACGTTGGCATCTGAAGCCTTTTGCACGTCTGCTGGGAATGCGGCACTGATGGCCACAAACAGAGCCAGCACTATGAAAGCGTACAGTTGCTGCAAACGATTAGTGTTTTATTCGCTAAATTACTTCAGAACATTGAAGAAACGTGGATGAATATCTGAGTTTAAAGAAAAAAGTTTTTAAGTTTTCCAAACCCCTGAAAGTATTATTGAAAAACATCACACACACCAAAATGTATTCCTTTTTATATGTTGCAACTTGGCTGGATTTCGAAATTTTTGGAAAATTTGGTTTGTTTCAAGTTTATGCGCTATTTATGGCAAAAAAACTGCATTTTAGTGGAACCTTCACAACTTTTGATCCCTGAACCGACTTGTGAAGGAAAAATGTGCAAAGAATTTCTTTACTTACTGGACACTTTGCAAAAAAAATGGACCTTTATCATTACCAAACGGTACAAGAACTTCTCCCACCGGATTTTTTCTTCCCCAAATAGCTCGTGTTTGTCAATGGTGGAAAATTTCCCAGAGATTTTTCTAATTTACCCAGTTTTCTCAATAAAACATTGGGCCATAATCATTAATAATGATGTTTATGAACCACATTTATTTGGCGCAAAATACTACTTAAGGAGATTTTTCCTTAAATCAGAAGGAGAATGTTCTTTCAGAAAATTTGAAGGAAAAATTGAAAATGATCCAAATCAATGAACAAGTCCAATGCTGTTTGCATTGCGCGGCCACCGCGTTCTCCAGACCGCAAACCGTTGGACTTTTTTCGTGAATCCCTCATTCAATAGAAAAGGAAGGTTAAAACAATTTGAAAAACTGCATACCAAACCCCGATTTTTTGTGAACCGCTGCGAATTGAGACAAACTGAAAAAAAAATTTTTGCTTAAGATAAAACGAGTATTTCAAATAACTCGGCGCGCTCCCTGAAAAAGGTAAAAAACTAGCAACAATGAGTAAAATTAATTATTTAAAATTATAAATTAATTTCCAAAATTCTTTTCCAAAATAACTCAGATATTCACACCAGAAAAAAAACAATAATAACACCAAAAAATACTCACTTGATGGTACATTTTGCCAACAGAATAAATCACTTGCAGTTTTCGAGCAAGAGAATATAATTATGTGTTGCGCTGCAGGAATCACCACACGGAACTAGAATTCACATCACTATACTTCCTTATATACCGACCATCCGATAAATCAACAAAAAATTTCACGATCATTTCAAGCAGCGATTCATCAGGATGAAGAATATTTTTTGTTTAAATAATTAGCACCTGAAATGAGTGACTGTTGCGCAAAACCCACGCAACTGGTGGTGGATCAAAGAGCCAAACCTTGTTGATTGATCGAATAAAACCCATCGGGAAAATGTACCAGGAGTGATACAATTATTATTTATAAAAATTTATGATCATTTGTTGCGCAAAACTATCGGTCAATTGTCGTGCTAAATAGTCCGGTGAATCACTGGCACGTTTTAATTTGATTAGAGCCACTTTGTGCCCTAGATTATAAGCGAGTTGCCCTCAAAACTGAGTGAAAAAAATGGCGCTTTTCACACATTTTCACTTTTCAAAATGATGCAAAAATTATGAAATTTCTCAAAGGACTACTTAATACAATTTTAATGCAAATTTATACAGAATGATATTAGGAAAACTTAGGCTTTAATTTTTAATAGTAGTAGTAAACATCTTTATTTCTAAAAAAAAGTCTATCGACCTATCGGTCTTTCTGCCTTTGTTTAATACATGTAGTCTTAATCTGAATAAAAAATAAATATGAAAATTCTCTTATTCTACGTTAACAATCTTATTAATAAACTTCCCAATTCCAATGACAAGAAAAAATTATTTCATTGTCCACTAGTCAGTTGCGTTTGTAAGTGTTCGAGTAGCGTTGATGTAGGGAAACGGAAGCGGGATTGTCTGGTTGGTCTTGTGAGACAAAGGGGATTCAGTATGGTCCAGTTGTAGGGGTTGTTTGTCCATTTTGTCTGTAGATGTATGAGTCTTTCCGAAATCTTTGTCATGTTTGTGCGTACGTATAGTAGTTGGGTGGGGGGTTGTGTAGTGGGTTTTGGGGGTGTCTTATTCGTGTTATTGGTCTTAGTGCAATTTGTTCTGTTGTTTGTATATAACGTTTTGTCCTTTCTGTTACGTTGGACATGAGTATATATCCATAGTCTAGCAAGGGTCTACAAATAGCTTTATATATTTTGGTGGCGGTGTTTGTGCTAATTCCTCTGTCTTTGTAGGTTAGTGATCGGAAGTGTTTTGTTCTCTTTATTGTTTCTGCCCTGATGTTTCGTATGTGTTTAGTGAATTTAAGTTTGTGGTCAATTGTGATTCCAAGGTATTTTACGTCGTTTTTTGGTTGTGTCGTTTGGCCGTCTGCAGTTATTGTAGAGGAGTCAGCGTTGAGTCTGTGGTTTGTGAGCAAGCATTGGTTTTTTTGACCCGTTTGGTGTTAGTCTCCATTTATAAAACCATGTCATTGTGTTGTTTGTTAGTGTTTGGAGTCTTTGAGCTGCTCTCTCAGTAGTTTTGTCATGTACAATAAGTGCCGTATCGTCTGCGTATTGTAATATGTATGCCCATCTGTCGATTTGATTTTTGTCTGGTAAGTTGTAATTGTATATGTCATGGCAGTATATATTGTAGAGAAACGGTGAGAGCGGGGATCCTTGAGGGAGCCCTTGTTCAGGGGAAAAAGGAAATGACAGTGTTTTGTCAATTCGTACTTGTAGTTGTCTGTTTTCTAGTAAGTTCTTTATGGTGTGTAGTAAATATGTTTGTGTGTGTAGTTTGTATAGTATATAGTTTGTATAGTATTTAATTTTTATTTTACGTGAGACACTCAAAAGAGTTAAAATAAACTCTTTCCCGGTGTGTGAAATTTGAATTTAACAAGCGTGTTTTTTTCACTCATTGAATTGTTTCCGACCTAAGAAGCTCCCAATAAACATAAATAAAGTTTGGGTTTATAATAAGGAAGATATTGGCGGCTAAAGATCGCGACCGGTTAGAAACGACTCAAAATGGACAGAAAACGTCGATTATTTCCGATCTGAAGATTCAAGCGTGTTTTTAATGAGTTCTTTGCTTTTTTCGTTCCTTTCTGATAAAAATGATGCAGATTTTTTGCGAAAATCGACCTCATATCCTTATGAAAATCAAAAATTAAAATTTCACTGCCATGTTTTTTGCGCTCATTGGATTGTTTCCGACCTAAGTAGCACCATCCTGTATATAAACATTATATAAGTTTTTTAATACGCTTCCCCTTGTGGCAGATTTATATATTTTTTTAAATCTTCACATCTTCAAGCTATAATTGATTTAAATTTTCAAACAAACTGAAAAATTCAAGATCACGCATCCAAACTGGTCATAATAATGGCATGCAACCCTACATAGGTTTAGAAACGTAACTAATGAACTACTTTTCAACACACTTAATGAGCTTTTCGCAAACATATCTTAAGAATGACCAACTCGAGACCATTAAGAGCGCATTACTGACAGTATTTATACAAATGGCAAGCCGAAGTCGCCCTTAAGTGTTCCCAATTTGTCCATAGTGCAACAGTAGAAGTGAATTTAAAATTCCACCATGGAATGGGGTAAGATTTCGGCTGTGTTGGTGAGTATTTGTATGCGTGCATGTAAATAAAAAGACACTAAACCAGTAAATAGTGTTTCAATTTCTCCAGGATTCGTACATTAGTCCAGTTCGGTTATTCGATCAATGTGCAAAGAAAAAAGCTTTAAAAACCGAGAATTCAGTCTTTTATATTATCATCATCATCATCAGTTTCCCCGGATTCTCTTAATATCATCCGTCCATCTTGTTGGTGGTCTGCCATTATGATTATTATAGCATTATCCCACTGGGAAGGTGTTGTTCCCTTCAGAAGACATGGAGTGAAAAGCCTGCATATGTTTCCTCCTGCCCTAATAGACTCAATAACGATTTCATCTTCGCCTGGGTTTTATTGTTCTTCATTTCTTTCAGCGACGCTCTTATCTCATCCAGGGTAAGATCAGGAATATCCTGTGAACCTTGGTTTTGCACATGAGGCAAGTGCTCAGGCGGATTGTGTTTCTTTTCTTTGTATAGCTCTGTATAAAAGTCCTCAACCAACTTTCAAATATCTTCCTTATTTGAGATAGTAGTAGTTCTTGATATCAGAGGAGAAGTTTCTTCGAAGGACCTTCAAACTTTTGTTGTTTTCAATGACCTTTCGATATCTTCAGATTTAAACTTTCTAATATCTCTCCTGACGTCCTTTGAGATGGCTCGGTTTAGGATAGCATTAGGTGCCTATTATACAGAGGAAGAAATAATTCGCGTCTGAAATATCGTCTAAATTAATAAAGCCTGCTCTCTAGTCGAAGAAAAAGAGTAACCGCACAATTATATCATTCCCAAGCTGATATAAAGTGCAAAAATTGAGTCTGATTTTGGAGAATATGAAGAAAAGCGGCCGAATAAAACAAATTTTCCGGATAACTTTCGAAAGAATATTCACAAAGCGAAAAAATTTGCAACAACGCAAATGCAAATGGCAAAAATCGCATTTACCTTTATTGACGTCAATTGGAAACAGCTTTTAAACGATCTAAGATGAACAGTAAATAAACGAATGCTTTCTCATTATCCTTTCGAAAATATTAAGTAATTTGAAACGGTTTTTTCTTATGATGCGCAATCATAATAAATTCGTTGCAAGAAATTCTCATATGTTCCATTTATTATACAGGGTGTCCGGAATAGTCTAGGAATAGAAATTCTGATAGAAAATCCGCTGCGAAAATCGAGCCCAGCAAATGCAGGGTTTTCGAAAAAATGAACACTAAAGTATGATAAAAATGGCTTTGGGAAAAAACGCCTTAAATTTTGAATTGATTTCCCAGCACGTAGAATTTATAAACCGATGGCACACTTACAGGCCCGTATTTTAAAAAAGTTGATCTTGGTGGGCAGAAAACGAAACATTCCGGAATACGAACTTGTATGTTGAAACGTCTCCATAAAAATGAAAATTCACGACTGCGAAGTGTCCAGTTATTGAGCTCTTAAAGTTTCTAGGAACTTCTACTCGAAACGGTTGTTAAAGTTCTTATATTCATGCAGGTATTGACCCTCACCATCCTCTTAACTTGCTGCAATGCTCAAAGAAGGAATTTCCATTCATCGCAGTTAGACAGAAGTGGATTTTATGAAGATGAGGTAAGATCTTCATTCAATCATCATTCATCAATTCATTTTCCTTCAAACTGGTGAGTTTTTCGGGCTTTTAAGCCGTCGTGGAAAAGCAAAAGCACGAGTGGTTTACATCTTCAGAGGTGGTTTGCTCGGCACAGCAACCACCGGCCTAAAAGCCCGAAGAAAAACTCTTCAGTTGCAAGCAATGGCCACAAAAACCTTTTGAGATTTCGTTGAAAACTACCAAACTTTCAGAATTCGATATCAGGAGGCATCACCATAAACAAATCGAAAGAACCGTATGTGGAAATGTTGCGGCTGGTCCAAGCCTTTCTGAAGATCAAGGGAGAGATGGCTGGACGGGTTTGGGCCCTCCTCAACGACAACGCTCACATTGTCGCCGCTCTTCGAGACACTTTGGTCGTGAAAATTGCCTCTTTACACACTTTGACTTTGAATTTCATTACAATCCTGAGGAAAATACTGGAGTTTGCCGTTCCACTTTTCAGCAATATTTCCGCAGGGTTTGCTTTTGGCTAACTTAACATTAAGTTGATTGCAAAACGATGCTTGAACGAAGGTAGAAAGTGTGGAAGATTTGTTAAATTAATTATATGGTAATTTGCTGTTATAAAGGTTTTATTCTGGCTCTGCCCTGTTTTGATGCATGTGAGATATCGTGCGTTCCTAGTGATGAGCAAAACTTGTTTTGGTCTTGCAAAAAAAGCATGGCAAAGACCAAGACTTTTGCCAAGCAGACACGCATCAATAATGCGTTCTTAATGGGCTCGAGTGTGTCATTCATAAGATATTTTTGCGAAAAACTCATTAAGTACGTACTAAATCAGTTCCTTTGCAAATGACATTAATACATTTCAAATTTAACATTTTTGGATTCGTAAGCGTGTTCCATCGCCCTCATGGTTCTAACGTTACTCGTTGCTACTCTGATTTGAAGTTACTTAGTTGGGAAAAGTGAAAGGGGTTCAAGTTGGGTACCGGTTCATTATGCCGTCTGGCTACACCGTGCAATTTTTCCCGAAAATTCCAGAAAGCCACAAAAAATAATTGGGAACAAAAGCCTGCGGCAACATAGTGAAACATTAGCGTCGCAACCACCCGCCTGCAGCCACATGACGTCACAGCGTCGCGTGCTTCTCTACCACTTCGAAATGGACGACCGTCGCGGCAGTAACAAAACCGACGCCAAGATTGACGCTTCGCCACAAACGGCCCTGTGCACTAACGACGGAAAGTTTCACATATTCGGACAAATCGTCCCACTGTCATGACCTAAAGTTCGCAATTGAATTTTTTTCTCATCTAGTTAGCTATGCGAAAAACGTAACGCTGTCCGAATTTCAATTGTTCCGAAGAAGTAACGTAACGCGTTCACGGCCAACTTTCATCGAATAATTATCTAATTTGTTGATTATGCCATAAGTTGTCGCTGTAATTGGATCATACGTTCATGAAATAGCGCATTTGTTTCAAGTTATCATGTTGAAGAAGAGGAGGAATTGCTGATGGAATCCCAATAGAAACCCGCCACCGATCAAGTTTGTGAACTTTTGTTTGACTTTTTGCGATAACAATTGAAGATGAACCACTCGACGCTGTATGGAATGGTCGAAAACACGTTAAGAATGGAGCTCGAACGCAACATCAGGTCGCCTGGCAATAGTGAGTATAATCAATTCTGTGTTTTTTTCCTGACGGTTTCCAAACAATTTCGATATTTAAGCAGCGGTTATTTTTACATTATTATGTCGAATCTGACGGGGACTTTGTCACAGTTGGACGGCAAATAATTTATTATCCAGAGAAACCAATGAATATCCGATTTTATTTGGTAATTGACCGTATTTTATACCAAATACTTACTCATCTAGGCAGTAAATCTACAAAAGTGACGTTGTGAAAAATACCCCAAAATAAAACAAAAACAGCTGGTTTTGAAAAAAAAAGCCTATTTTTTTAAGTTTTACTATACACCACAATTTACTCCGGAAATGAAACTCATTGAAACATACTGTCTCACAGTGCGCGGTATATAGAATGAAAAGTGAGAAAATAGAGTGAAAATATCGTCGAAGCGCTAAAGTTTCTAAAGATTTTGAAAAATTTTGTGCTTTCCTACGGTTGCTCTTTTTAGTTTTTCGCTATTAATTTCCTTTTTTGACTTTTTACTACTGTGGCATACAAAAAAATACAACAGACTAGCAAGTTGCAAAATTGCAGTTAAATTGCATTAAATCATCATAAACTATGAAGACACAAATAAAAAATTCTTGGCACTTCAACACCCTGTAGCTTCGTAACGAAAAAAAGATATTTTTCACTGTATGTATTTTAATGAATGGATAATAATCCAGGCGCTGACGTATGTTTTTTGAAACACCCAGTATCGAATGTATTTAAGAAAACAAGATTTAATATTGATTTTTAAGATGGAAAGGTACCGGAAGGTGAAACAAGGGAAGCGAAAATACAAGCACTAACAGTGAGTTAAAAAAAGTAGGACAGACAAAAAACGAAAAAATTCGAGTCATTAATATACAGGGTGTTTACGCTTAACCGATTATTTGTTTTAAAACTGTAACCGTGAATGTATATTTAAAAAACATCGACAAAATTACGGGACGGATAATAAAAATTGCAGCACAAAAAAACGTTTTTCTATGAATATGATTATGAATATGGTTATGAATATGAATATGATTATGAATATGATTATGAATATGAATATGAATATGATTATGAATATGATTATGATTATGATTATGAATATGATTATGAATATGATTATGAATATGATTATGATTATGAATATGATTATGATTATGAATATGATATGATATGATTATGAATGATTATGAATATAATATGATTATGAATATGATTATGAATATGATTATGAATATGATTATGAATATGATTATTAATATGATTATGAATTATTTTCACTTTCGCTTGGGACCATCCCGCAAACAATTGACAAATCTAGAATATAATTTCATCTGAATGACTTCCATCTACGGAAAATAAATTGAAAAACCGAATGCAAAGCGATGTCGGCATTGAACTTGTGAAAAAATAGCAAGACAGTCAAAAACATGACTTAAATTAGTAAAGAAACGCGAGACAATTGCAGACAATTTTCCATTTTTTCTAGAGCAAAAACAAGACTAATCCCAAAAACCGCATTAGAAATCGAAATGAAAACGAAGGTCAAATGAAAGCTTATTTCAACGAAAAAAATCAGGATAATTCAGCAGGAAACCAAAATATTTTATGGACATGTGTAGAAAGTCAAAAAAGAAAAATAAGCTCATCTATTCAAGTCCGATTTTATTTTTATTTGCTTCGGAGATACTTGGATTAAGTCCAACTTAAAACCTAACAAAACAATTAGCACAAAACCAACAAAACAAAGCAAAAAATTAAGAACAAAGAACATTAATTCGTCACGCTTAGGTTCTCTTTCTAGGCATTGAAAACTTTGAACTCCTTTAAACATTTCCCTTTGCAACCGTATAAAAACAAATTGAACATTTTTGAAACTTCGACAGCCTGTAGCGCCATAAGAAGGCGATTGGGGATCTTAAATATATTTATGGAACCGTTTAACTCCGTTTCAAATCAATCGACTGTAATCGGAGATTTGTATGTTTTTTTAAACACCCGGTATATCAATGGAACGCAAATATTTCCTGCCAGAATTTAATCTGGGAAATAAATGGCAATTTGGCACAGTGTGAGTTAAATGTGAATCATATTATTTGGAAGTTTAACTCCCCAAAAATCTTCAAAATCTTCAATTATAAAGCGCTTAAAGCAATTTTTCTCTTTCTTCTTCAAGCAATTTCGTTCGATTTTTTTTACAAAACTTCCTAATTGAAAACAACTTTTTTTTGGAGTGGCATCAATTATAGAAAAATGCAGAGAAATCAGCTCATCAACACACGAGATCCTTTCTGGCCCTCAAACTACCGCAAATCTCATAAATTTCCAGCCGCCACCTAAAAGCCAAAATAAATCTGCCTAAAAGCGAGTAAGGATTTAAATTGAATCCCGAATAGACGGGTTTCGTCCTTGCTTTATGTGGGTCGCGTATTTCGCCTTGACCGGAATGTAAAGGGCTCGACCTGGACTCCTGGAGGAATTGCGAAAGTAGGTCAACCTGTGCGTGTTATTGCACCCTGCAGGGCTCTAAAGTTACAGGTTGTTTCCCGACTTGAGCCAGCTAGAGTATTTTTAGATGCACATGCATAAAATATAATTTTCCAATCGATCAAAGTCCCCATTTCTCCATGAGAAAACTTGCTTTATTTCCGGATTTATATTGATTAAACTGTACCGCATTATTGTTAATAATTTCAGCATTAATAATACCGAAACCAGTGCGATCTTCTTGAGAAAAATCTTCTTGAGAAAAACCCCAGGAACAACTTAAAACAGATAATCGAAACGTTTTATTTTTGGCAATGCTGTAAACCGACGTTTATTCTCGGGATTTACATTATTCAGTATTACCCGTTTTTTTTTTTTTGGTAGTTAATGAGAGCAGAGGCGGCGAGGACTTTTGTGTTTACAGCCAGGTGAAAATTGAATTATAGAGCTTTGCTGTAAAAAACATAAGAAAATGTTGTTGTCGTTTTGTTGAAAAAATCCGACTAACAGTGTTAAGAGCAACGCAGGCACATTAAACAAAAATATTTTGAAAAATATTCACATTCTCTTTCCGGGAACCGTCCACGAAGATCTTGCCAATGGCTTGAAATGCCAGTAAACCTTTTGCAGGAAAAACGCTAAGTAAATAACTTGCCCAGAAAGCATTGTCAATAACACATTACTTCGACAAACAATGTTAAGAAGCTTTTGTCAAAACTCTTTACAGCTAATCAGCGGTCGATGTATTGGAATAAATTCAACATAAATAACCGCTCAATCAGAGTGTAGAACATGAGCCAAAACTCAATCAGGAGCCATTGCTTGTTTTTCAGACAATACATGATCTGTTTTACCTCAGCTCGACTAACAGTTGCCAGGGGCGTACCACACGAGCCTTTATCATCAGGTTAAACTTAATCAATGGCTAATATTGTGCAATTGTGGTTTGCAACTTTGTATTTTGCATTATCACTTCCTTCCATTAATTTTAGTCAAGCCAATTGTAGTCTTCTAGGATTTGAAGAAGAGAAGATTTTTTCCAAATCAGTTGCTTCTAAATCCGAAAATATCAAGAGTTTGTTAAGTTGTTTTATACGGGGAGGAAACTTATCATTTTGAGCAACAATTGCCTCCATGAAATACCCAAAAGTTCTGAAAACCATCAGTAAATTCCTCTTTCCAAAAAAAACGTGTTGAGAGAGGATTCAGCTGCCTGCCCCTGAAAGGCTATATTTTTATCCTACTGCGTAAAAACTATTCACTTGACCGCTATCAAATGTATTCCAGTCCAACTCTCCATCCAGTATGAGTCGTTCAAAAAAAAAAAGTTTTGGCTTCATTTAATTTTTAATTATTTTGTCAGTTACATTTGTCTATTTTCGATAACTTTGGAATATCTTTCTCAAAACGAATGTCTTCTAAACTCCAACGACCAAAACTTGCGCTCTATCACATTGGGCGAAAGCAAGTCGATTGTGTATACTACGAAAGTTTCCATTTAGTTTCATATGTAAGCGTTGATTTGTACTTTTTCTTGATTCCCTGGTGCATAGTACGTACTTTCGCCACTGTTTTCGATGGCGAAAGCATCACTTTTACCCATTACAGTAGCTTTCGCCACGCACCTTTCTGACTCGGTAACTAGCAACGGCGAATTTCGTTGATAAATCGTGTCGGACGTTTTCTCAACATTTTCAAAGCCATAGGAGCATCGAAATCAACGAGCTCAATTTTCTAACCGGATTTGAAACTTATATATAAAAGTTTTTTCGGGAACTGATTGACCCGAACTTTTTAAAACATTTGACAACAATAATCGAGGTTTATTGATGTACAAATCGTTAAAGAACCATTGAATCGCTTTATTATGGCTTGTTTATCGCATGGTCGAACGTTCGAAAAAGCACAATCCTTGATCTAAAAAGGACCTAATAAACATTATTCAATACAGGCCGACATAAATGAAAACGTTGTAATATGGTTTGTATGTTTATTTTTAGGCCACCCAAATCGGAGACACTTGTCTACGATACAGATCTGAAAACATTTTCAAAAACACCGCTTTGCATGCATGCAACGTTCCTAAATATTCGTCTCCAAGCATAATTAATTGAATTATTATTCGAAAATGAAAATGTGCGGTGAAATCGCAAAGTAGCTGATATTTTATGACATAAAAGTTTACATTTTCTCTAAGGAATACGCAGTTTATATTGATAACGCCCCAACCAACAACTGCACTAAGCTTTAGAAAGATAATTTAATTCCTTTCAAAGAATGTTTCGATAGTAAATCGTTCTTAGCACACAAGGCAGTTAATAGGCAGTTAATTAGACAAACACCTATTGTTTGTTATGCTTTGTTTGGCTCATTAAAAGTGCCAAAGAAACCGTTTAAAATACATTCGATTTGTATACAAGACGAAGTAAAAAAGTCTTAATACGTAGGTAGATTTAATCAAAAACGATTATACAGGGTGCCTCGAAAAACGTGGCCATGGCTACGAAGATATAAACCCACCGCTGATAGTCAGAGTCGGTATAATTTCATTATTTTTTAATACGATAGATACCAGTTAAGACGCCTTAAAATCGTGGATTTGACACTCAAAATAATACTCATATTTTTAAGACCCTTCAAAGAATAGCTTGAAGCTTAAGCTAGGAAAAGCTGCTCTTGTTTGATATCGATAAAATGAACCGTTTTCAAGAAAACCCATCTTATTTAAAGCAACTTTTAACTAATTAAACCTTGATGAAATCGCATTAAAGATCGAAATAATTCGTTTTACTGTAAGGGGGTCCAAAATCGGTTCCTTGTAGTGCCGATACATTCTCGAGTACGCGGAATCCTAGAGATAAAAATCCAATGGTTTCAAGTCGGGAGACCAGGGAGGCCAAGCCACAGGTCCTCCTAGGAGTTCACTTTATCGCTATCAAACACGAGGATATTTTTTCAGTTTAAGCTTCTAGCTTAATCGGAAAATGAAATTCTGGTGTCTTTAACATACAGGGTGTTAAAAATTGAGCATTAAAAGCTGGTCGGCCGTAGACGAAACGGATGTTTGTATAGAAGTTCTCAGTAAGCAAAGTTAATTAATGAAAAAAAAAACGCGTTTGAAATCGTTAAAAGATTGTCACTTTTTTCAAGCAATAATCTGCCATAAACCTCTGAATTAGACTCTTCGAGTCCTCATGCTAATTCAATAGCAATTACCTTTGTTTTTAGGAAGCTGAAATTTTTCGTGCATCAAATTTCATCTCTCTGGGGCTTATCCAAAGAAAACAACTGCATTTCCCTGACATAATCCATGTGAGGACAGATTTATACCCGCTGGAGATTGATGGAAAACAATGCAAAAAACCCACCCATAAAACCACTCTATTAAACCCAAGAATATATGGCTTACAACCAATATGACTGCCAAAAAAAATTATGTGTATTATCTTGGCGTTGGTCTTCGAATAAATATTTATGCTCGCAGTTTCCGCTAATTGAGCCATTGATTTTGATCCTTTAATACATTAATTGTACACCATTTAATATTGGCTAAACACCGGCGAAAACAATGTTGCGAATGTTCAAAAGAATGGCTCCAAAGTCTCTAATAGCTAGGCGTGATCAAACGCGACTTTCATTGCTGGCTGGGGAAATTGCTTCCAGGCTAATTATTTCAAAACGACAGGAAAGTGAATTTTTGATTAATGCGATCAACATCAGAATGACTCAACAGTATGGAAAGTGAATAGATTTCGTGAGAACAAAGCTGAAACAGCTCTGCATGGTAGCTGGCAAGAGAAAAACGAGGCAAACAAGTAACTCCAGGAATGTTTTCGCAAAACTATTTCATAAATGCCCTGCTTGCCTGAGCCTGAACTAAACTGAACATGCCTGGCATTGTTTCCGTGTGCTGTTTGGTTCAAAGTCGATTGCAATGAAAAATTACCTGGCACGAAGCCTGGAATGCCGCATGGAATCGTTCATCCTTGGTTTACGGTAATTAAAATCCAAACTCACGTTATTACTCCCATTTAACACTAAACGACAAATATTCAAGGCTCGTTTACCAAAAACAACGATCCAGTTTGGTTGAGGCGTTTTTAATTGTTTTGAAAATATATAAAAATGTATAAAAAATATCTATATCCACTGGCTTTTATTCTTATTATTTTCGACTTTTGTTCTTGTCGTCTTCGCTTGTTTCATCTGTGTCAATTCAAAAAACTACCAAAAAAGACAAGAAACAACATGAAAAACGGTAGCAGGACTAAACAAAGTCGCCCAACTTCCAAACTGGGAGAAGTAGAAACTTGCGATGTTCGCACAGTAAAAACAAAAGTTTAGGCTTGAAACTGAGGCAATTTCATTGCAATCCGAGTGTTAGCTAAATTTTCAAAATCTCCTAAACTTGCACCGAAAATTCGACAATCCTCCTAAAGTCCTAAACAAAGTGGCGCAAGTTCCAAACTGGGACAAGGAGCAACTTGCAATTTACACGCAGTAAAGGGAAAGGTTTGACGTTGATTCTGAGAAAATTTCATTGCAATCAAAAATTTGGCAAATTTTTCAAAAACCATTAAATTGGCAGAGGACTTTCGAGTGCCCCATGAATAAGCAGCGGGGTCAAACAAAATGACACAACTTCCAAACTAGGACAGGACCCAACTTGCAAGTTCAACGCACTAAAGTGAAGGGTTTGAGGTTGATCCTGGGAAAATTTCATCGCAATCAAAGAATTGGCGGATTTTTCAAAAGCTTAAATGAGCGACGTACTTTCGAGAGACTGAAATCACTCAACTTCCAAACTCGGACAAGTAGCAACTTGCAATTTTCGCACAGTAAAAGTAAAAGTGTGGGCTTGAAACGGACGCAATTTTATATCAATCCGAGGGTTGCCTGATTAGTCAAAAGCCCCTAAACTTGCGACGGAAATTCAAGAGTCCTCTTAATGAAACCTAGGACTAAACAAATCGACACAACTTCCAAATTAGAACAGTAAGAAACTTGCAATTTTCACACAGTAAAGTGAAGGGTTTGACGTTGATCCTAAGGAAATTTCATTGCAATCAAAGGGTCGGCTATTTTTCAAAAACCCTTATTTTGGAAGCGGACTTTTGAGAGCCCGCTTAACAAGCAGCCGGGTGAAATAAAATGGCGCAACTTCCAAAGTGGGACAAGTAACAATTTGCTAAGTTTCTGTGAGTACAGAGAAGAGTTTGAGCTTAAAAGTCAGAAAATTTCATGAGAATCAAAGAATTGGCTGATTTTTCAAAAACCGTTAAATTAGCGGCAGACTTTTAAGAATCTTCTTAATGGGCACCAGAACTAAACAAATTCGTCCAACTTCCAAACTCAGACAAGTAGCAACTTGAAATTTTCGCACAGTAAAAATAAACGTTGAGGCTTAAAACTGAGGCAATTTTACTGCAATCGGAGTGTTACCTGATTATGCAAAAGCCCCTAAACAAGCAACAAGAATTCAAGAGTCCTCTTAATGAAACATTGGGCTAAACAAATCGACGCAACTTCCAAAGTAGAGCAGGAAGAAACTTGCAATTTTTACGCAGTAAAGTGAAGGTTTTGACGTTGATCCTGAGGAAATTTCATTGCAATCAAAAGGTCAGCTATTTTTCAAAAACCCTTATTTTGGCAGAGGACTTTTGAGAGCCCTCTTAACAAGCAGCCGGGTGAAACAAAATGGCGCAACTTCCAAACTGGGACAAGTAACAATCTGCTAATTTTTAGTGATTAAAGAGAAGAGTTTCAGCTTAAAACTCCGAAAATGTCATGTAAATCAAAGAATTGGGTGATTTTTCAAAAACCGTTAAATTAGCAGCGGACTTTCAAGAATCTCTCCAATTGGCACCAGAACTAAACAACATCGTGCAACTTCCAAACTGGGACAAGTTGCGACTTGAAATTTTCGCACAGTAGAAATAAACATTGAGGCTTAAAACTGCGGTAATTTTACTGCAATCGGAGTTTTACCTGATTATGCAAAAGCCCCTAAACAAGCAACGAGAATTCAAGAGTCCTCTTAATGAAACATTGGGCTAAGCAAATCGACGCAACTTCCAAACTAGAGCAGGAAGAAACTTGCAATTTTTACGCAGTAAAGTGAAGGTTTTGACGTTGATCCTGAGGAAATTTCATTGCAATCAAAGGGTAGGCTATTTTTCAAAAACCCTTATTTTGGCAGCGGCCTTTTGAAAGCCCGCTTAACAAACAGCCGGGTGAAACAAAATGGCGCAACTTCCAAACTGGGACAAGTAACAATCTGCTAATTTTTAGTGATTAAAGAGAAGAGTTTGAGCTTAAAGCTCAGAAAATTTCATCTGCATCAAAGAATTGGCTGATTTTTCAAAACCGTTAAATTAGCAGCGGACTTTCAAGAATCTCTCTAATGGGCACCAGAACTAAACAACATCGTCCAACTTCCAAACTGGGACAAGTAGCGACTTGAAATTTTCGCACAGTAGAAATAAACGTTGAGGCTTAAAACTGATGTAATTTTACTGCAATCGGAGTGTTACCTGATTATGCAAAAGCACCTAAACAAGCAACGAGAATTCAAGAGTCCTCTTAATGAAACATTGGGCTAAACAAATCGACGCAACTTCCAAAGTAGAGCAGGAAGAAACTTGCAATTTTTACGCAGTAAAGTGAAGGTTTTGACGTTGATCCTGAGGAAATTTCATTGCAATCAAAAGGTAGGCTATTTTTCAAATCCCTTATTTTGGCAGCGGACTTTTGAGAGCCCTCTTAACAAGCAGCGGGGTGAAACAAAATGGCACAACTTCCAAACTGGGACAAGTAACACTCTGCTAATTTTCAGTGATTAAAGAGAAGAGTTTCAGCTTAAAACTCCGAAAATGTCATGTGAATCAAAGAATTGGGTGATTTTTCAAAAACCGTTAAATTAGCAGCGGACTTTCAAGAATCTCTCCAATTGGCACCAGAACTAAACAACATCGTGCAACTTCCAAACTGGGACAAGTTGCGACTTGAAATTTTCGCACAGTAGAAATAAACGTTGAGGCTTAAAACTGAGGAAATTTTACTGCAATCGGAGTGTTACCTGATTATGCAAAAGCACCTAAACAAGCAACGAGAATTCAAGAGTCCTCTTAATGAAACATTGGGCTAAACAAATCGACGCAACTTCCAAAGTAGAGCAGGAAAGAAACTTGCAATTTTTACGCAGTAAAGTGAAGGGTTTGACGTTGATCCTGAGGAAATTTCATTGCAATCAAAAAGTAGGCTATTTTTCAAATCCCTTATTTTGGCAGCGGACTTTTGAGAGCCCTCTTAACAAGCAGCGGGGTGAAACAAATGGCACAACTTCCAAACTGGGACAAGTAACACTCTGCTAATTTTCAGTGATTAAAGAGAACAGTTTCAGCTTAAAACTCCGAAAATGTCATGTGAATCAAAGAATTGGCTGATTTTTCAAAAACCGTTAAATTAGCATCGAACTTTCAAGAATCTCTCCAATGGGCACCAGAACTAAACAACATCTTCCAAACTGGGACAAGTTGCGACTTGAAATTTTCGCACAGTAGAAATAAACGTTGAGGCTTAAAACTGAGGAAATTTTACTGCAATCGGAGTGTTACCTGATTATGCAAAAGCCCCTAAACAAGCAACGAGAATTCAAGAGTCCTCTTAATGAAACATTGGGCTAAGCAAATCGACGCAACTTCCAAACTAGAGCAGGAAGAAACTTGCAATTTTTACGCAGTAAAGTGAAGGTTTTGACGTTGATCCTGAGGAAATTTCATTGCAATCAAAGGGTAGGCTATTTTTCAAAAACCCTTATTTTGGCAGCGGCCTTTTGAAAGCCCGCTTAACAAACAGCCGGGTGAAACAAAATGGCGCAACTTCCAAACTGGGACAAGTAACAATCTGCTAATTTTTAGTGATTAAAGAGAAGAGTTTGAGCTTAAAACTCAGAAAATTTCATCTGCATCAAAGAATTGGCTGATTTTTCAAAACCGTTAAATTAGCAGCGGACTTTCAAGAATCTCTCTAATGGGCACCAGAACTAAACAACATCGTCCAACTTCCAAACTGGGACAAGTAGCGACTTGAAATTTTCGCCACAGTAGAAATAAACGTTGAGGCTTAAAACTGATGTAATTTTACTGCAATCGGAGTGTTACCTGATTATGCAAAAGCACCTAAACAAGCAACGCGAATTCAAGAGTCCTCTTAATGAAACATTGGGCTAAACAAATCGACGCAACTTCCAAAGTAGAGCAGGAAGAAACTTGCAATTTTTACGCAGTAAAGTGAAGGTTTTGACGTTGATCCTGAGGAAATTTCATTGCAATCAAAAGGTAGGCTATTTTTCAAATCCCTTATTTTGGCAGCGGACTTTTGAGAGCCCTCTTAACAAGCAGCGGGGTGAAACAAAATGGCACAACTTCCAAACTGGGACAAGTAACACTCTGCTAATTTTCAGTGATTAAAGAGAAGAGTTTCAGCTTAAAACTCCGAAAATGTCATGTGAATCAAAGAATTGGCTGATTTTTCAAAAACCGTTAAATTAGCAGCGAACTTTCAAGAATCTCTCCAATGGGCACCAGAACTAAACAACATCTTCCAAACTGGGACAAGTTGCGACTTGAAATTTTCGCACAGTAGAAATAAACGTTGAGGCTTAAAACTGAGGAAATTTTACTGCAATCGGAGTGTTACCTGATTATGCAAAAGCCCCTAAACAAGCAACGAGAATTCAAGCGTCTTCTTAATGAAACATTGAGCTAAGCAAATCGACGCAACTTCCAAACTAGAACAGGAAGAAATTTGCAATTTTTACGCAGTAAAGTGAAGGTTTTGACGCTGATCCTGAGGAAATTTCATTGCAATCAAAGGGTCGGCTATTTTCCAAAAACCCTTATTTCGGCAGCGGACTTTTGAGAGCCCTCTTAACAAACAGCGAGGTGAAACAAAATGGCACAACTTTCAAACTGGACAAGTAACAATTTGCTAATTTTCTGTGATTAAAGAGAAGAGTTTCAGCTCAAAACTCAGAAAATTTAATGTGAATCAAAGAATTGGCTGATTTTTCAAAAACCGTTAAATTAGCGACAGACTTTCAAGAATCTTCCTAATGGGCACCAGAACTAAACAAAATCGCCCAACTTCCAAACTGGGACAAGTAGCAACTTGCAATTTTCGCACAGTTAAAATAAAAGTTTGGGCTTGAAACGGACGCAATTTTATAACAATCCGAGTGTTGCCTTATTCAAACGCCCCTAAACTAGCAACGGAAATTCAAGAATCCTCCTAATGAACTGTAGGGCTGAAAAAAATGGCGCAACTTCCAAACGCGGACAAGTAGCAACTCGCTTGGGCTTGAAACCAGGGGCGGATTAAAGCTTACCATATTCTCCATATGCTCGATTTAATGTTAATTTGCATTTTCCGAAACCATCACGGACCGCCTGAAAAAGTAATCTCCGAAACTCCAAAAGCAGCAAATCCATTCGCTAAGGAGTTCGCAACCCATTACCATTTAATTTATCGCATTAGATAACTGATATTGAATTATAATTCCCATTACATCGATCTGGGCAACCAATTTTCGAATTTGGCTCGACTCCAAATGTTCAGCAGTGTTTAGCGAGTGAGCCGTTCATGCAGTTCGGAAAAATCAAATTTCAAAACATATGTTTTATGGAAAAATTTACACCTTTCTAGGTACTTTACAATTTTTTTTTGGGATTGACTGATGAGAACTAACAGTTCCAAAACCGGTCCTGGGAGCGCTTGATGCTGACTTGCTAGTAAATGCCATGAAGTATGGGGTTTCAAATTGTGTAAAGTATTTTCCAAACAATCAAGCAACACCGTCCAAATGCAACGACGAACATGAAAAATCTGCAGCTCAAACAGATAAACAAATAAAATGTTCCTAACAAAAGGAAAATGCGTTCACAAGACCAATAAACTACCCTCGAGGATTATCAAGCTGAAATGAGCCGGATTGTATTGCCTGCCCGCAACTTGTTTATTTTTCCGCTATGAAAGAAAACAGGGTTTTATGGCGGCATATTGTTGAAAACGAAAATATCGAGCGAGTTTTACTACGGCCAATAACGATTTTAGAGCGCCCGTCAATTTTTTTCGGATCGGTGCCGGGAATTACACTTTTATTGCCCGAAACAATATGGATTGCAAACCTGGATAAATAAATCGGAATTGTAGCTTTGGGAAACGGAAAATATCAATTAAAACGCTTTTTTTGCCATCTAACACACTTTATACTTTGTGCCTATTAAGAGTAGAAAATAAGAATAAAATTAATCCTGGGAAGAATTTTGTCAGTTTTTGTCTACCGAAATAAAAATCTTTTCATCGATTTGTCTAGTTGATAATCTCAAAAATGGTTTACCCCAAAATTGTCAGAGGGAATGTTTAAGATGTTGATACCTCAAAAAAAACTCAATAAAATGGTATTTTCGATAAATATCTAGATGACTCACCTTGTATATTTACTTTAAAGAGCACGGCGAAAAAAAAATGATTAATCTGGAAAAGTTCATAGGAGTGGCAACAAAAATATTTCGATTTTTTTGTTTTTGAGTAAAATTTTATAAAAAGTAATTTTCCTACTGACACAATGTTACCAAATAAATATTAAAAAGAAAATACATATACAGAGTGGCCCAATTTGAATCTGTGAGACTTTAAAGGCATATTCTACACCCAGTCACATTACGAAAATGATCCTACTCAACATGTATTTAGTATTTACTTTCCTAACGACAAAAGGCGTAAAACCAGAGATTAGTGGTCTACTAATCTCTGGTAAAACCATGAAACTTGGTATACATGGTCGATCTCACGTGCTTAATAAACCCAGGGACAACATTATAAGAAAACCCTACGGGTGACGTTCCAAAAATCTGCAAGGCCTAATCTTTTTATGAGGAAAAGTTGAGGAAATATCGGATAATTTTTCTCAAACTACATAGTTTTTAAGCAAAAAAGTGCGTTTTAAACTTTTTGAAAAAGTCAATAGTTTTCAGGTAGTTTTCGAGTAAAATGTGAAATTTCCAAAACATGTGCATTAGCAAATGTACGCTGGTGGTTGAAAAAAGGCCAAAAAATAAAGATAAAAAATTTAAAACTCCTGAAGGTTCTAGGAAAGCCCTTGTTTGATGCAATGATTTTTCTTGTTCCATTGCATAGAGAAAAATGGGACCCAGAGGCAAATATTTACGTTAACACATTCAAAATTTATATAGGTGATGATCCCGACTTTACTTTACCAAAGAATTTTTTTTTCAAAGGCTTTTCTTTTCCGTCTATGTGAGTTCAATTTGAAAAATTCCCATCCATTCCAAGGATTTACTTAGAAGAATTAACCGGTTTTTACAAACATAGTTTTCCCTAAAGAATACTCTACAACCATTCCAGAGTATTTGCCCAATCACTCTGCATACCAAAGACTAGTCATTTTGAAGAATTCGATTGATTGTTAAATATATTTTGGACATCAATTCCGAAAAAAATGACAAATATCCCAAGCTAATAGTTTTGAAAAATAATATGACATTTTTTACAAGTCTTCACTTTAAAATTGATTTAGATCATCCACTTACCTACTTAAAAATAGCGCAACGCTATTTTTAAATCGGCTGACGCGCTTTTCCTGAATTTATTCGCTTCTTGAGTATTGAGGAGGTCAGTTAATTCCTACTGTTCTTTCCCGTTGAATTTGCTTATGTTGTGAAGATTTATTATGTTTCGTTGTTACTTTTATTGTTATTATATTTTTCGAATTAAAGTACTCAACAATTCTACAGAGAATAGGGAAGACCCACAATTTCCTCGAATGAACTAGGGAAACTGATTATTAAATATATTAAAGTTTTGCTTGGTTCTGATCATATTAAGTGCAGGTTCAATAAACTTCTAGAACGAGTTGAAAAGGCAAATCTGGAAACCTTCCAGTCCACTTAAAGTGCTCACGTTTCCATATAATGATGCGGAAAAGCAGTTTAAAGCTTTAAGTCTTAAGTAGCGAAATCCTGTTTTTCCTCTGACCCGATATTTCAGGAAGAACGCATTAATGACAAATTACGTCGGTTCGGATGTTATCCCGGGTAATTCACGTTTAATTATCAGGTAGTAGGTACTATAATTAGATCAATGCCTGCAAAACAATGGCCCGTATTTATTTTGGCAAATGATGATGATACCGAGATGTTTTTATTGCACCTCGTTGTGAATCAGCCTTGTGAAATCGTTTTGCTGTTGTTTTACGAGCGACCAAATTGATGGATGACCACAACCGGTTTTGGATTCATATCGTTTAGGCCAATCTGAGACGTTTTCTTTGGAAAGTTTTACCCATCAGAATCACAAGAAATTCAATGTGCATCTTCCAGGAAAAATCACAGTAGCAACTAAATTGAGTCTTTGCAACCGCAGAATCTTTTGAGGCGGTTCTTTGCGTTTAGAAACAAATAAACTGGTACCGCCAATGTAATTTAAGCTTAGTTGCACGTTTTAAGCCAAGTAATTGGGTGGTGGCATTTAAAAAAGTCGATGTTATTGAAAGCAAACTCTGACTAACAATATAAAAACTACCCACCTAACTGACAGAAAGACAGCTTGCCAGTTTATGGACATTAACAAAACTTTTGAAAGTGTCTGGCATAGAGGCTTACTATACAAACTATACAAACTACACACACCAACATATCTACTACACACCATAAAGAACTTACTAGAAAACAGACAACTACAAGTACGAATTGACAATACACTGTCGTTTTCTTTTTCCCCTGAACAAGGCCTCCCTCAAGGATCCCCGCTCTCACCGTTTCTCTACAATATATACTGCCATGACATATACAATTACAACTAACCAGACAAAAATCAAATCGACAGATCGGCATACATATTACAATACGCAGACGACACGGCACTTATTGTACATTACAAAACTACTGAGAGAGCAGCGCAAAGACTCCAAACACTAACAAACAACACAATGACATGGTTTTATAAATGGAGACTAACACCAAACGCGTCAAAAAACCAACTTCTGCTCACAAACCACAGACTCAACGCTGACTCCCCTACAATAACTGCAGACGGCCAAACGACACAACCAAAAAACGACGTAAAATACCTTGGAATCACAATTGACCACAAACTTAAATTCACTAGACACATACGAAACATCACGGCAGAAACAATAAAGAGAACAAAACACTTCCGGTCACCAACCTACAAAGACAGAGGAATTAGCACAAACACCGCCACCAAAATATATAAAGCTATTTGTAGACCCTTGCTAGACTATGGACATATACTCATGACCAACGGAACAGAAAGGACAAAACGTTATATACAAACAACAGAACAAATTGCACTAAGACTAATAACACGAATAAGACACCCCCAAAACCCACTACACAACCCCCCACCCAACTACTATACGAACGCACAAACATGACAAAGATTTCGGAAAGACTCATACATCTACAGACAAAATGGACAAACAACCCCTACAACTGGACCATACTGAACCCCCTTTGTCTCACAAGACCAACGAGACAATCCCGCTTCCGTTTCCCTACATCAACGTTACTCGAACGCTTACAAACGCAACTGACTACTGGACAATAAAATATTTTTTTCTTGTCATTAGAATTGGAAAGTTTATTTAATAAAATTATTAACCTAGAATAAGAGAAATGTCATCTTTGTTTTTTATTTAGACTAAGACTACATGTATTAAACAGGGGCAGAAAGACCGATAGGTCGATAGCCTTTTTTTAGAAATAAAGATGTTTACTACTACTACTGAAAGCAAAAACCTCTTAGTCAACTTATTTACATGAGAAAGTGGTAAATTTACGCCGCTTCTAGTTTCAATTTTTTGCAATCAGTGAGTTTTTCCCGAATTATAAACCAAAAATTGTTTTTTTTTTCAGAGGTTCATGTACCGGGGTCGTCTAATAAGAGCACTTCAACATCGAACACTAACCAAGGATATGCCACGCTTATTGTAATGTTAGCGGTGCTAACCATCATTGTTCTGTTTTGCTGTTTTTCGGCTCCGGGAATCCGAAATCTTTGCAAGAGGTACATCTTCAGGTCGTGTCCGTACGATGATCCAGAAGTAGATAATGGTAAGCACAATTGATTGTTTTTTTTAATTTGTCATAAATTGGGGTCTAGTGAAGAGGGGCATAATTTAATCGAGAATATTTAGCAACCGTTTTTTGAGCAATTTGCTAATCCTTCGTATACTTTACTGTAATAAAAAACTAAAAAGTTTTTCGGGCTTCCGAAAGAAAGACCGTTCTGGAAAAGAGTGTCTTTAATTTCTTCTGAGCGAGAAATTCTTTTCTCCCAAGTCCTAAAGACTCGAAAAACTCGCCAGTATCAAGCAATAGACGCAAATTTAAATCAACCTACTGTTACTTTACCGGCAGGTTGATACACCCTGTATACAGTGTGTCCAGTATAAAATGATGTACATGGGGATATTGGAAACCGATAAAGATACAGAGTGGACCAAATGGGGAAAAAGTTGCGCAATCAACTGCCTATAAATAATCTGTCATCAACTTCTTTGAACTCGGAATAGCAACGGACATACAGGGAAAAAAAGAAAAAAGTGCGTTTTATAAAATCCTTTATATCGTGTTTATTATAAAAGATACAATAACGAAATTTTCAGGGTGGGGATAAGAAATGAGCGTGAATTTGAAAATAAAGTAAAAAATAATCTAGGCCCACTATGTTCAATGAGGCTGAAGTCAACTTTTGTTTTTCTTATGGGCGCCATATTAAATTTCTGCATTTTTAAATTCCCCTTTAAATATGCCCTTCAACCATGTATAACATGTTTATGTTCGGTCAAGATAAATAATTAAAATTAACAAAATTAAGATTTTATGGTGGTTTTTTTTGATCAGATGAAAATCCATGGCTAGTTCGTCATGTTAGGCACCAAGTTAGGTTTGGATTTAACGTCTGTTTAGGTATTGTGGGTACCCACGTGATTGGACCATTTTTTTTATGAGAAGTTAAATTCCGAGAGATATTTGAACCTCTTACAAACTAACGTAGCGGAAGCACTTATGGATGTTCCAGTAGCTACCCTGCAAAACTTGTATTTCCAACAAGACGGCGCGCCGCCACATAATGGACGTGTATTATCACAGAATTTTTAAATCACGAATTTCCCAACAAGTGGATAGGCAACCTGGGACCAGTAACATGGCCTGCGAGGTCTCCTGACATAACACCGCTTGATTTTTTTGCATGGGGTTTCCTCAAAAATGTGGTATACTGTAGGTCATACGAAACCGAAGAGGAGCTGAGACACGCTGTTATAGAAGCTGTTAACAGAATTACCCCAGAAATGATCAGAAATCCTGTGAAGTAGTAATGAGACGATGGATGTTGTGCGTGCAAGAAAACAGTGGCTTATTTGAACACCTACTTTAATCCTAAAATGTTACTTGTCTTTTTTTTGCAGTGTTCGATGTATGATCAATAATAATTTAAAGTAATAATTAATAGAAATATCAATGCCTACTACCATAAAATCTTAATTTTGTTAATTTTAATTATTTATCTTGACCGAACATAAACATGTTCATACATGGTTGAAGAGCATATTTAAAGGGGATTTTAAAAATGCAGAAATTCAATATGGCGCCCATAAGAAAAACAAAAGTTGACTTCGGCCCCATTGAACATAGTGGGCCTAGATTATTTTTTACTTTATTTTCAAATTCACGCTCATTTCTTACCCCCACCCTGAAAATTTCGTTATTGTATCTTTTATAATAAACACGATATAAAGGATTTTATAAAGCGCACTTTTTTCTTTTTTTCCCTGTATATCCGTTGCTATTCCGAGTTCAAAGAAGTTGATGACAGATTATTTATGGGCACATGATTGCGCAACTTTTTCCCCATTTGGTCCACCCTGTAACTCTAACGGTTTCCAATATCCCTATG
Source organism: Dendroctonus valens (assembly GCA_024550625.1). NCBI lineage: Eukaryota > Metazoa > Arthropoda > Insecta > Coleoptera > Curculionidae > Dendroctonus > Dendroctonus valens. The sequence goes on along the minus strand of JAJTJO010000043.1, from coordinate 687,218 downwards.
TACATCATTTTATACTGGACCCACTGTATAGACAAGGATCGAAAATTCGCGTCATTTTCCTGGAGGAGTTGTAAGGACTCACCGATGGATCCGGGAGAAAGACAACATCATTTTTATCGTTTTTTTCCTGATGGTATTAACAGCTGAAGATCCAAATTCAAGTTTATAACTATGCGCAATTTTAAAATGTTTCAAGGTTCCACTGCCAGATAAAGCGGTTACTTCCACAATCCAAATTGGGAATTTTGGGTTCCAAAGAATTTTTTTCTTTAACAATTTCTGTTTAGCATAAAACATGACTGTCAAATTTGACATTTCCCGGCGAAGATTTTTCCCATAAAACGTTAAATGTTGGAAGAAAACTTACCTTCGGTTAGAAGATCTTCTACTAAGAGCCGACAGCGTGTAGAAGAGGATCCAAGTCTTCACAATTGCCTCCCGATAGCTTTCCAAGTCTACCAAAGGCTTGCGCCTTGTAGAAACCCATCTCCCCATTAATGGCTAGGAAAATGCTACATAATTGACCAAGTGTTCACTTCATAACACTTTCACCCGGATTTTTTGCGTTAACAACACTATATCCCGGATAAACTAGTGTTTTAAACAAATTTCATAGTCCTTAAAAACTGACCTGAAAAACTAATGACAGGAGCTGCCGTGATCACTTGAGTTCAACAAAGCTGGTAGAAACGTTGCTATCTCCGTCATGTACGCACCCTAACACAGGATAGATAATTCCTACCCTATCTGGTATAAACAACCAGGGGGATGTTTAGACACAAAAAATTAATTGGGTGGGGCCCAACTGGGTCACCGTGGACACATCGCTAATTTTGTCAGTCATCAAGGCGTTTAGGGCAGGAAATTTCGTAAAATTTTGTAAATGTATTTATCAAATATAAATATATAAAATGTAATTAATTGTTATATTCCATTACCAGAGCCACGCCCCAGACTAAGGTTTGTCCATTTATGTGTTTTTTGACAGCACATGTCAGCCGCGCTTTTGGATTTAGTAGTTTTGTGGCTGTTAGTTCGTAATAGTCTGAAAAACACAAATTCTGGACTGAATTCAGTTAAAAGTTCACTTGTGTCTTAATCTTGGATGTGCAGAAGATATGTGGAAACGCGGTAAGCAGTTGAAACTGTCCCTTTTCTACACAAAACAGTCTTTACGTACAAAAAAATTGTTTAAGTGTGGACCGCAAACTCTTTTTACACGAGTTTAGTATAGATAGTTTAGTCAGATATATAAGGCCGTAACGGCGAAGAAATTGCGAATTTCTCAGTTTTAACCGCAAGTACATGCACTCTCTCAAGCTCCCCTGTAACGCAATAAACAAAAACATTAAACATAAACTTTTGAAGATGCACCTTTTTGTCATCAATCTTCAGATAACTTTGAGACTGTTTTGCTTGCGAAAAAGACATAAATTCTTGATAAAATATAGCAAACTGTCTGGAATTGAACTCGACTAACTCATTAATAAATGCCGGCAAATTTCTCAATTAATATACCCGTGTAAACTATCCATATTTAATGAACAGCGAATGTAATAAGTAATAAGTAGCGTGTTATTATTGCTCTGGTTTACGATCTGCTTAACACGTATATGAAGTGAAAACATTGTTGTATAGAGCAGATAAATCGCTCAACGCCTCTAATATGCGGCCAAAAATAATTTCTAGATAAACTAGAAAATGCTGGGAAAAAATCTGTTTTCTGCTTTTTCGAACGTTCAGTTCGCGAGCAGCGTAAAAACCAAAATATTTATTTTGCCGGTAAATTGTGTTTGGCGATATGGGCTATTTTTGAAACGACCACGTTCTGCTTAATCTAGTCTAGTGAAACGAATTCTTAAACTTGAAATTGAAAATTCTGAGTATTATTTTACTAAGCAGTTTAACCAGAGCGTTTTTAGAGTTCTGAGTCAACTGTGTTCGAAACTTTAAAGCAATTAGAGTCTGCCTTCATCAACCCGATCATTACTCTTCATTAACTCGATTCAATATTAAACAAACTTGGCAAATGTGGATTATTAAGCGTTCAACTTGAACACCACTTGTTAAGAATCTGTTTAACTTTCTTTGGCGTATCCAACATTAATCTTGGCTGGGCTTCGCTATTGGTAACGGCTTTTCGATTCTACCATTCATTCATTTGCGACATATTAATTCATTAGGCAAATGTGAAATGTGTTCAAAATAAACAGTGTCGGACAAATTGGGTTTGCACTTTGTGGCAAAGTGACCTGCCAAGACTAATCCAAGCCACATGGTTTTAGTTGAATTATCAGAGTTTTGAAAAATAGCTACATATGTTTTAAAACATCTTCACTGATGGAAATCGAAATATACACAAATATAAACGAACTTATATACAGTGCGAGTATGTAGCTTGCAATAAGTTCCTACTTGCTCTGCACTCCACTTTTGGCCCATCATTCACAACGTCGAGGAACATCAGATTATACTGCTATTAAAACGAATCTTTCAGAGATGGTAGCCTCAAGGTTCTTCTATACGGTGTGCAAATTTGAAGTTGCAACTTACTCTGTATAGGAAGTTGGGAATTTTGTGAAATTGAGAGGAAATGTTACTTCGGAATTAGAAATTAGAACTTCCGCGATTGGAGTGAAACTTTCAGGGTTTGCAGCCCCAAATTTCTTCTACATGTTGTACAAATTTGAAGTTGCTTCATACTCTGCATGAGAAGTTGGGAATTTTTAAATTTGAGCAAAAATGTTCATTTTTGAGCCATCATTCATACGGTCGAATTAGAGCTTTATGCGATTAGAATGAAACTCTCAGGATTCGTAACGTCAAGTTTCTTCTATACGATGTGAAAATTTCATGCTGCTACTTACTCTGCATAAGAAGTTGGGAATTTTAAAAGTTGTTCGGAAATGTTCATTTTTGGTCCATCATTCACAAGGCCGTCAAAAATCGGAATTTTCTGCGATCAGAGTGAAACTTTCAGAGTTTGGAGTCCCAAGCTTCTTCTCCCTGTTGTAAAAATTTGAAGTTGCTTCTTGCGCTGCATAAGAAGTTGAGAATTTTTAAAGTTGAGCGAAAATATTCATTTTTTGAACCATCATTCATAAGGCCGACAAAATCTGAATTTCCTGCGATTAGAGTGAAACTTTCGTAGTTTGCAGCCTCGAGTTTCTCCTACACTTTGTGTAAATTTCAAGTTTCTGCAAGATCTCCATAAGAAGTTGGAAATTTTTACAGTTGCGTGACAATGTTCCTTTTTGGCCCATCATTCACAAGGTCCACAAAAATGGGATTTTTATTTGGGATTAGAGTGAAACTTTTAGGGTTTACAGCCTCAAGTTTCCTTCACAAGTTGTGCAAGTTTGAAGTTGCTTCTTTGTCTGCGTAATAAATTGGGATTTTTTAAGGTTGAGCGGAAATATTCATTTTTTGACCCATCATTCACAAGGCCGACAAAAGTCGGAATTTGCTGTGATTACAGTGAAACTTTTAGAGTTGGCGGCCTCAAGTTTCTTCTATATGTTGTGTAAATTTGAAGTTGCGAATTTTTAAAGTTAAGCGGAAATGGTCATTTTTGGACAACATCTTTCATGAGGTCGACAAAAATCAGAATTTTCGGTGATTAGAGTGAAACTTACTGAGTTTACAGCCTCAAGTTTTTTCTAAACGTTGTGCAAATTTGAAGTTGCTTTTGCTTTGAATAAGAAGTAGGGGAATTTTTAAAGTTGAGCGACAATGTTCCCTTTTGGCCAACATTCACAAGACCCACAAAAATTGGGATTTTTTGTGATTAGAATGAAACTTTCAAGGTTTAAAGCCTCAAGTTTCCTCCACAAGTTGTCCAAGTTTGTTATATTTTCTGCATAAAAAATTGGGATTTTTTAAAGTTGAGCGAAAATGTTCATTTTTGCCCCATCATTCACAAGGCTGCCAAACATCGGAATTTCCTGCGATTAGAGTGAAACTTTCATAGTTTGCAGCCTCGAGTTTCTCCTACACTTTGTGTAAATTTCAAGTTTCTGCAAGATCTCCATAAGAAGTTGGAAATTTTTACAGTTGCGTGACAATGTTCCTTTTTGGCCCATCATTCACAAGGTCCACAAAAATGGGATTTTTATTTGGGATTAGAGTGAAACTTTTAGGGTTTACAGCCTCAAGTTTCCTTCACAAGTTGTGCAAGTTTGAAGTTGCTTCTTTGTCTGCGTAAGAAATTGGGATTTTTTAACGTTGAGCGGAAATATTCATTTTTTGACCCATCATTCACAAGGCCGACAAAAGTCGGAATTTGCTGTGATTACAGTGAAACTTTAGAGTTGGCGGCCTCAAGTTTCTTCTATACGTTGTGTAAATTTGAAGTTGCGAATTTTTAAAGTTGAGCGGAAATGCTCATTTTTGGCCAACATCTTTCATGAGGTCGACAAAAATCAGAATTTTCTGGGATTAGACTGAAACTTCCAGAGTTTACAGCCTCAAGTTTTTTCTAAACGTTGTGCAAATTTGAAGTTGCTTCTTGCTTTGAATAAGAAGTAGGGGAATTTTTAAAGTTGAGCGACAATGTTCCATTTTGGCCAACATTCACAAGACCCACAAAAATTGGAATTTTTTGCGATTAGAATGAAACTTTCAAGGTTTAAAGCCTCAAGTTTCCTCCACAAGTTTGAAGTTGTTATATTTTCTGCATAAAAATTGGGATTTTTTAAAGTTGAGCGAAAATGTTCATTTTTGCCCCATCATTCACAAGGCTGCCAAACATCGGAATTTCCTGCGATTAGAGTGAAACTTTCATAGTTTGCAGCCTCGAGTTTCTCCTACACTTTGTGTAAATTTCAAGTTTCTGCAAGATCTCCATAAGAAGTTGGAAATTTTTACAGTTGCGTGACAATGTTCCTTTTTGGCCCATCATTCACAAGGTCCACAAAAATGGGATTTTTATTTGGGATTAGAGTGAAACTTTTAGGGTTTACAGCCTCAAGTTTCCTTCACAAGTTGTGCAAGTTTGAAGTTGCTTCTTTGTCTGCGTAATAAATTGGGATTTTTTAAGGTTGAGCGGAAATATTCAATTTTTGACCCATCATTCACAAGGCCGCCAAAAATCGGAATTTTTGGCAATTAGAGCAGAACTTTCAAGTTTATTCTACACGTTGTGTAAATTTGAAGTTCCTTTAAAATCTGAGGAAGAAGTTGGGATTTTTAAAGTTGAGCGGAAATGTTCATTTTTGCCCCATCATTCACAAGGCTGCCAAACATCGGAATTTCCTGCGATTAGAGTGAAACTTTCATAGTTTGCAGCCTCGAGTTTCTCCTACACTTTGTGTAAATTTCAAGTTTCTGCAAGATCTCCATAAGAAGTTGGGAATTTTTACAGTTGAGCGACAATGTTCCTTTTTGGCCCATCATTTACAAGGCCCAGAAAAATCGGATTTTTTTGGGGATTAGAGTGAAACTTTCAGGGTTTACATCCTCAAGTTTCCTCCACAAGTTGTGCAAGTTTGAAGTTGCTTCTTTGTCTGTGTAAGAAATTGGGATTTTTTAAAGTTGAGCGGAAATATTCATTTTTTGACCCATCATTCACAAGGCCGCCAAAAATCGGAATTTTTAGCGATTAGAGCAGAACTTTCAAGTTTATTCTACACGTTGTGTAAATTTGAAGTTTCTTTAAAATCTGAGGAAGAAGTTGGGATTTTTTAAAGTTGAGCGGAAATGTTCACTTTCGGGGATCAGTCACGTGCTGAATTGAAGTGAAACTTTCCAGTCACAAGTTTCTTCTATACGATGTGCACATTTGAAGTTGCTACTAGCTCTGCAGTGGAAGTTGGAGTTTTTAAAGCAAGCGCGCACTTGAGCGGAAATGTTCACTTTTGGCCCATTATTCCCTGTATTTATTTATTGCTGTTGGTAAAGGCATATATTTTTAAAACTTCTCAAATGAGTTTTTTCCCGATTGTACAGCTCTAGATGTTTTCCGGCTAAATAGTCTCTGAGACAAAAACAAATTCTTTCTTTGCAATTTCGTCTGCCGAAAATAAATGGCAAGTTGTCGCAGGAATTTCGCTGGCAGCTCCTGCCACGATAAATCACACGACAAAGCGCAAAACTATTCGATCTTGATTCATTTAATTTATATTCGGTGGCTACGGAAATAAGCCATTTCACTTCTGATCGGATTAACGTAAAATGAAGAACGTAAAACAATCAAAAATACGCCACTAAGATGATTTAACCGCTGTTGAATTCACGTTAAAGTGAAGTTCACTTTGAGAGAGAATTTAAAACATTTACAACCCGATATTTTTGCTTTGGCTGCCGGTTATGAAACTATAGAAATAAATTTATAATGGACTGAGAAAATCGCTTGTTTGCGCGAATTGTTTCTAAAAATCGCCTCTTTTAAAAATAAGTGAAGTGCCAACTCGCAGGCTCTTAACAATTAGCTTTTCCACTGTCTCATTTTTTCAAATATTTTTTTTTAATCCCGCTCCTAGAGCTAATGGGCTGAAGAAGCCCGTTTTTCTCAAATGGAAACATGGAAAAACTCGTATAAGCCCAGATACAGAAGAAAACTGAATTTTGGAAAATATTTTCCTCGCCAGCTAAAGTATTTGGTATTTTGCCAATTTTCCAAAGTTCAAGGACTGATCGGAAATTTCAGGTAGTCACACAGGAAAAACTTGCGTTTTTTTCTTCAAAATTGAGCTTGTTTGAGCTCAATTGCAGATTGGGAACGGTTTTGACCAAAATCTAATGATTAGTTTGCTCCAAACGCCCGTCTAATTACTTTTAAATTAATTTTAAATTTTTTAAGTGCAAAGAATTCATACCAATATCTCACCATTTCAGTGTACACTATACAGAGTGTCTCATAAACACATGGACAGAATTTGGAAAAAAAAACAAGCGGAGGGTCATTTTTTATAATTTCCTTTTGCACCCAAAACCCATCAACACATTCCTAATTAATCTTGAAATGAACCTTCATCAAATCCTCTTTAGAGGCCTTATGTTCCGATGTACATACTTTAATAATTTATTTTATTTTTTAATATTGCCGGTTTCTATTTCATATTCCCAAAGTTCTCCAATAAACGCATCAACAATTCGGACAGGGAAAATATTAAATAAACCGTTTATGCGTCGGCCAATGTGTAACGAGCCGATTTACTACGAAGTTTATGGCGATTAAATGCGGATTTTATGATTTAGCTGAAAATTAACTGGCCGTAAAACAGTTTCAAGATGTGTTTAATACACTTTCAGGTTGTCGGGGAAAAGCTGTCCTCGTTTTCCAACCTAATTTTTCACGTAAATCATCGATTTTTGCTTGATCGGAACTAGAGCTTTTTTTTAGTACAAGGCCCAGACGAAATTTAAAAAAATGGTGTCGCCTATCTTTACAGGGCGGGAAAAAATAGCAAATTATACCAACCAATGAAATTAATTTTTTTACCATAGAAAAACCCATTTTTTGCAGTGTATACTAGAGGATATTACTCACAGACTGACCTGACGGGCGTCATTACCATCCCCCCAAAAAATGAAGAGGTAAAAAGGTAAAATTGATGTCGTATTTCTTCCAGTTGATAAACGCCCCTAAATCGGCCGCGCTCACCCTAACTGTACCGCTATTACCATTTTAATCCCCGTTTTTTGCTCGAAAGTGTTACTCTAACTCAACTAACAAAAGCAACAACCTTTCGCCTGCAGTTTTGACCAACATCATCAAGAACTATAAAGAAAATTAAAGGATAAGGACATTTTTAATGTGTGTGTATCTGAAATTAAAGCTTGTGTTTATGGGGCTTAGTTGTGACTTTCGATTTAACTAACATTGTGCGAAAAGTTACTCTAGGAACCCCAAAGGAAAAAATGAAACATTTAATAAAAAATGCAAAGAATGAAATGAAGATGATGATTTCAAAGATGAAAAAACTGGCAAAAACCGTAACTACAGGATATTAAGAAATTTTTCCACAAATTTTTGTTTTTCCAATTTAGTCACGTTGTAAAGGACCTAAATCAGGAAAAATCATATACAGGAAGTTGTGGAATAATTGCCTAGATATCCTGTAGTTAAGGTTTTTCGCCATTTTTTTTCGTCTTTCATTGTCGTTTTTTTTTTCACTTTCTTCTTGCTCTCTTCAATTCTTTGTTTTTGACTTTTTTTTATTTTCACGTTTTATTCCTTTGTTTTTATTTTGGAGTACTATTTTTTTTAATAATTTCTCAATCCAGATATGAATTTTGTGTGAAAACATTCGATACATTTTTAAGAGAAATGACAAATAAACGAGTTTTTGTTTATTAATTACATCCCATCCATCGTCAAATGATTTTGGAATTTTAATTGAACTTAAACTAACTTTTGTTGCATAAAATGGTCACTTTTAGTTTCTAAACGCAGTGTTTAGTTGTAATGCGTTCATAAAGTGAAAGTTGTCAATATTTTGCCAGAAAATGCTGTTTTTAGTGTAACTAGTTGGCAATTTTACAGTTTTTCCAACGGCGGAAGCACTGAAAGTGAAAATCCCCATTCATTTTCATATTTTCCTACCAAACGTGATTTAATGTTATTTTCTTCTGCAAGAATGATTTGGACTGAATGGATCTAGTCCATGCCGTGAAGTTTTTTGATCATTTTGAAAAAACGACGCTGGTGCTTTTGCAATGCACGCAAAAGTTGCAAGCTCAGAAAAGATCATAAATGAAAGAACTTACTGTTTCAATTCCTGCAACTAATCAAACGCTCTTCAACTTGCAGGTAGTACGCCCATCCCAGAAAGCTCAACGCCCACAGTAATCCTGCTTCCATACGGCAGGATGCTGGTAGTGGATCGTTCCATTTTCAGTCAGCTTCAGGCCGACCAGTCCGGAATCGATCTGCTGGAGCTGAGCGCCAATCTGATCCGCAACCAAAGCGACACTCTGCAACTCACATGCAGCACTCCCAGCATTCTAGATAGCGACACCACGTCCAAAGGCTTAAGCCCCACTTCGTTGGGCTTCGGGCCTCCGGCCTACGAAGATATCTTCGGTTTGAGGGAACTGGATCTGCCTCCTTCCTACAGTGAAGTGAGTCTATTGCTGCTGAACAACCAGCGGAATGGCGAGAGCGTTGAGCTGGAGGAAGTGCGAGTTCAGCCGCAAAGGACTACGGAGAATGGTGCGAATAGAGACTGTACTAGAGAGAGTGGAACTAGTCTTTAAGATGCTTGTTTCAACTGTGTTAGTTCAATTTGTAGATTTTCTTTCACATTGACTAGCACTAGCGCAACGGATGCGGAAGCAACAATTTTCTTTAGCTAGTATATAGAGGCCCTTCTTCTCAACGCCCTTTCTAAACTGGAGGTACTTCTGCATACCAAACTCTATTTGAGCTATTCAGAGTCAACTAATTTTGAGCTCGTATAATTTCAATACATATTAGCTCAATTATGCTATTGCAGTATGCGCACTTTCTCATCTACAAAGTACGTCTCAAATGGCTTACTTCATTTTCCAATCACTTGCACTTTTGTTATAGCTTCGGTCTTGAAAGTAAATAAGTTACTAATAAACGAACAGTCCGGCCGATTGCGTCCAAAAGCACTTCCACATGAATATCGTTAGTCCTGCAAAATATCAAATAATTATCGATTATTCAATTTTCTAATATCAAAAGTGCTCAATTTAAGCTCAGTTTTGTGCTAGATCGACCCGCTGTATAAAGTATGTTTGGCAAAAATCAACGAAACAGAGTGAAACTTTGGAAAACAGTCCAGCGACTGATGTGTTTGTAACAGTATCATTACTAAATATATAAAGACAGAAAGACAGTGATATTTTAATAGTAGAAAATGTTTTGTATTATAATGCTAGATAGGAAGATTGGACAATAAATGTTAACGTCTTGTATTTCGTTTGTGATCTTTGCGCTTACAACACTGAGAAGTTAATTTTTAGTATAATTGCGTACAAATTGTTTAGTACATCGATAAAAACTTCCTAGTGACACAAGTTGAAAATCTTATTAAGTTCGCAAAAGACACTTAACCCAATACAAATTCCCATCGAGGTAACAATCCAGGAAAATGAAGGATCAGTTGAAAGGGCACAAAATTCCAATATCCAGACTTATTATTCAAGTGTATTCTTTCAAATGTCTCATCATAAGTTAGCAAATACAAAATAAAACTACACATATACAGTGTCTACATAATCGTGAGGGTATTTATACAAATTAGAGATAGGTACACAAGATAATTTAGTTATCAATTAAATTCTATCTAAATGTAAAATAAAAGTCCGAATGTTACTTGACGTGAGTCCCGCAGCAGGTCGATGGAAAGCCGGCGACCCTTAACGTTCCGTCTTACGGCTCTTCAGGAACCAACGCCCAAACACTCTTTGAGCGTCCGGACGCCGGTTCCAACCCGTCGCGTAATCAAACAAGTCCATCCGGAGGTCAGTCGCACAAGACTGCGTACTATAGGTAAGTCAATTTACCTATTATGACAATTACTGTTATTCGGTAGGAAAAGGATTTCCAAACATTCTAAATTCTAAATTTTATCAACAGGCGCGTCCTAGTTACAGAGCGTGGGGACATTCGGAAAAATTCTATTACTGTTTTTTAAAAGCCCTATTTACACATTACTACAATTAGTTTCTCAGTGTTAATTGAGGCGGAGGAAAAAAGGGACCTTAGTATCCAATTCGAATTCAAGAAATTGCTGGTGATTCGATAGTAAAGTCCCTATTGGTGAGTTTGTAAATTGACTTCTATCGCAGGCGAAACTAAGGCATCACTTCGCCCTACATAAAGTAATACATAATATTAATTCCAACGTCTTAAAAATAAAACAGAAACTTATCCATCTAAAATAGTTTGTATATCGGTTTGAGTGAACAATTGTCCTCAAACACTCGCAAGTGTCGCGCGGCGATCAATAAGCAATGCTGAAAATAGCTGACAATTTGCTAACTAACTAAAGTTGAGGAATTGACTTTGTATAATCTGCACGATCGAGTATAAAAATTACAAAATCCTGCAGATATTGAAGAATAAACAATTGAGTTTTCCCGTGGCAAAACGAATAGAATTTTCAGCGGGTGCACCTTGAGAATTCTGACTGTTTTCTGGACAAACCCTGTTGTCTAAACAGAGCCAAATTTTATCAATTATGATTAATGGAAAATCTATCCTGCAGCTTCCTTGTTCACATGTAAAACGAAATTAAAGACATTTCTGCTGACGTTCAGATTGCACGACACCAATCAATAACTAAAACAAATCGATTCTAATACATTACTAACAGTGAAAAATATGAAAAAAACCTAGCTAAATTACCATAGAAAATAATTAAAACAATATATACTCAAGGCTGGTTGCCTCTCCGCTATGCTATACCACTAACATAATAAAGTAAACGTGAATAAATACATTACTATGCGATGGTGGTAGTGTCTCTGACCCCAGATTTTTTTGTTGGAAGTTGTAAAAACTAACCGATTGCCCGCAGGAAATGTAACGTGCAACGGACAATATTTAATGCCATCAGTGAATAAAGTTTCATGATACCGCGAAAATACTGAACCATCACCAAACGTGAAATTAAGCAGTGAAGCACCTAAACTGCTCGCTTCCGCAGTTTTCCGTTCTTTCTTTATTAAATGCTCTATCGAATAAAGCGTTAAAAACTGCAGGTTTGGAATAAAGGGTTCACCGAGTAATTTCACGTAATACCTGAACACTTTCCCATCAGTAATCGGCAAAATTTCATATTTAGATCCACTAATTTAACAATGTCAAATGAGTTAACCATAATCTATCGAAAAAACTTAACTAGGAAGGGCGGACATACAGTGGAAACGGGGGATAAGCGACGGCGAAGTGTGCTGTTTCCTTGTCAATGAGGATCAAGTCAAACGGCCGATTTTCTCTATTTTAGTTCCAAATCGACCTCCTACGTGTGGAATTTAGTTTTGGTTCCAATAAGAGGCACCATATCCCTGTTTGGAACCTGCCTTGGCCTGGTTTGAGCCTTGGGATCGCTGACCACTCGAATTTCCAGAATCCTGCAACGATTACAAGCTTTAATAAGAGCGATTAATTGAAATCCCAAAAAAAACCGTTAGTTTTATCAAAAGAAGCTTCCGTGGCCATTGCTTGAAACTGGTGAGTTTTTTTGGCTGTGACGCCGTCGTGAAAGAAACTCCTTGTGTTTGCAAAACCCACCAGTTTCAACAGTTAGTTCGATTCGGATGCAAAAAAAATCAATTTTTTTATGTATTAGAAAACATTTTAATTCAAAAGAAATTCCTGGGTTCCAGTCAATTTTATTGTTTATTATTTAAAATGTTACAAATACGTTTCGGTGTCTTTCTCCACCATCATCAGTTTGTATGTATGGCTGTTTCTACCTTCACGTTTGGCAAGCCATTCACGTGAAGGTAGAAACAGCCATACATACAAACTGATGATGGTGGAGAAAGACACCGAAACGTATTTGTAACATTTTAAATAATAAACAATAAAATTGACTTGAACCCAGCAATTTCTTTTGAATTAAGTTGAAATACAATCAGGAAAATATACACAATGAATTAGAAAACATTAACAGGCAAAAAATCAAGCTTAAAGAATTTCTTTTTCAATTAAATGCATCAAATCATACAGAATGGTTCTTAAAAAAGACTCCTTCGGGTGTTAGGCACTGAAAAATTGCAATTTTTTTACATTAAACCCTAAACAATCACATCCTTAAATTCTACTGCGAAGCGACAGAATCGATATTTTCCAACACATTGTAAAAACATTCTGCCCTTTCGCATTTCATATTTTTCCATAGAAAATAAGGTTTCGTTTGCAAATGGAGTTGCGTTCAGAAAACCCATTTTAACGGTACGACAAAATTCAAAAAAAGCATGTAAGCACTGTAAAAATAGATTTCACACTTCTGCAGGTAAATGATTGCCATTAAACCCATAAGCAAGAAAACTTTAAATAAGCAACGAGACAAATACACGGTTAAATGGTAACTGATCCGGACATGCAAAACACGCACTTTTACAGCACATTCGGTTGTAAATAACACAGCAGGTTCCCCAACATTATCAACAGAGTGTTCGCTAGTAAAGTGCCTCTCATTATATTATTCTAATATTAACAACTTTGGAAATCGGAATCAACGAACTGATTTAGTTAGTTAAGCTGGAAACTCGAGTTTTCCTCTTTGAAAAATAAAACTTCCTCTTGTGAAACTTCAAGAAGAATTTTTTTTCCACAACGGGCTAAAAGCCCGAAAACATCACCAGTTCCTAGAATTATTCGTTTAAAGTTACAGGAACCTTATCAGGGACATTCTGTTAGACCAACTAAACAATTCACCACATTAACGTTAATTAAGCCCAATGTTCCCCGATTAGAAAGTGAAAAACAGAAAGTTATGGTGGAGTAGTGAGCCCAATTAAAAGTGCAGCTAAAAAGCATGTGCAAGTGGGTTGGGCGTGTGGTGACTTACCGCGCGCCTGCCTTGGTGCCTCACATCCATCTACAAGCAAAACAAAATCTAAGTAAGCAAAAAAATATATATACTTTATTGACAACAATCAGTAGACATTCCCCAACTTCGGTCTGTGAATTGATTTGCAGAAATTCGCCATGGGCATATTGAAGACATTCATTCATAGACTCCTCACTCAGTTTAAACCGAGCAGTTGAGTCAGTGAATGTCTACTACTAGGTAGCAAGTCGGTTTTTAAAAATCACGCATACATTCGTGCTTGTAGAAGAATCTAACATCTTTTTACAACATTTCACATAATTATTTATTACATTTCACGTAATACTAATTGTGTACAACTGACAGTTAGTTATTGGCATTCTGAGAATAAATTCGCCTTTAATAAGAAATTAAGAGAAGCTTTTAATGCTTTTTATATCGAATAAAGTGGCGACGAATATCGGTTACATGTAATAGTTGTTCCTGTCGTTGATTACAGGCTTTTTCGCCTTGGCAAAAGTAAGGGAGGGTTCGAGGTATTTGAAGAGGTACGATGAGACACTCTCGAAAGCTTTTCACGAAATAGCAAATAAAAGAATCTGAAAAAGGCAGCTGCAAAGAAGTATGGTATTTCTCGATCCACTTTACAGTTTACGTTTATTTAGGCAACATTTGGTCCAAGTCCTATTCTTCCAGTGAAGAGGAAACTCTTGTAGTCAACTGGGTGATTGAAAGCCTTAAGAAAGTTTCCACACAGGAAGATAGATCTGCTAGTGAGTGTAAAATCATGTTTGCACGAAAAGCCCTGAGATAACCCACTCAAAGAGAACATGCCCGGAAAAGGGTCATTCTTAAAGACATCCTGTGTTGTGTGAAATGCGAATCACTGACACCATATTCATATGCCGAAAGTCAATTTTATGCACCAGATATTTGAAGAGTTGAAATTAACTTTCCTAATAATCTTGCTTCAGAAGTCTAATTCAAATACGCAAAAGAAATGCAGAGCAAATGCTTTTTGCATAGAATTTGAAAAAGTGGAAACAGTAACAGGCAACAGATAAAGGGAAACAGAAAATCAGTGGACAAAAATAAAAGTAAAAGAGGACATGGCAACGACAAAGTAACAATCTAAACCAGTAACAAACCGAAATATAACTAAAGTCTACAAAACTAAGCAATGGATAATAATCTAATATCGAATTTTCAGCTCAATAAAACTGTCGAAATTGTTAAGAAAGCACTGTTTCAATGCAATGAAAAGGAGAAAGAAAAGGCAAATCAGAATCCTCATGAACCTTTTTCACGCACTTACAATATAAGTGAAATTTGCTGTGTATTCAGGCGTATTTTCCATAGAAATTATATAGACAAGCATGGATGTTATGCCATCCTTACTGCCATGATTTTTACTTGTAAAACTCGTAGAATGAAGGAGGAAATACAGTGAACAATCCACCAAATGGTCATAGTTGTTACTTAGCAATAAATTCTAAACATTAAATATTTCACAGGTGATTTATCTCATTTACCTATACTATTCCCCACTAGGGAACTCATTTAGCTGATAAAAAGCGGTCGGGCCAATAACTCTGGTTTGGTGGCAATCACTATGATTCCAGTGCCAATGAAAATTTGTCATTTTTTAATAATAAAGGTTTTTGGCATATGTTCACAAGAGTAAAAAAATGTGAACTTGAAACACCTTATATAACAATGCAAAAAATCACTTAGAAAAAAAATCAGTGCAGTTATGAAATAAAAGGTGACTGGTCCTTAAAGTGCCAATCACTGGACAGCTTGCCCTATGTGTAAGAAAGATCAAGTGGAAGAAATAGAGCCCTTCCCAAAGAATGAAGTTCCATCAGAACAGTAAAACATAATGCAGATCCCATGCAAGAACGTACATGCATGCTTTATAACATATCAATAACAATAAGCTGCGCTGGTTGCTTTGGCCATTGTCCACAGCGGTCGCAGTATAAACAAAAGGAGTATTGTCACAACTGAGCGCAATTAAACCAACGACGCATCAACAAAAATATTTATTTTTTGAATTTTTCTGCTCAAAATTTACGTGGGTGAATCCAAAGGAGTATCCCGATAACAAAAACACTCATGCAACCGTCAAGACTGCGATGGCGGTGGAATCGGGTGGCGGAAATTAGGAAGGAGGAACATAGGAAGCATGCATACCTGATGCAGAGGCTGATGCATTGCCATGGCGTTGTGATGCTGCGGCATCGTTGGGATGTACACCTGAGGAGGGTAACCCGTACCAGTTGGAGCTAAACCAGCACTTTGGTTGAGGGCCCCCGTGAAAGGCGGTGGGGTACCCGAATGGAATCCCTGCTTTTCATAGGACTGCAAAAACAGAGACATGCTAAATATTGTAAGAGCTTTCCATCTTTTTGACGGCACCAGATTTGTTGCCTTTTTCTATGCGATGTTCAAAGACGCGCCTTTATGAAACGTGTTCAAGAATCAGTTTCATTCACTTGGGAAATGTGTAGATATGGACAATTTGAACCCGCTATTTTGTTGTCAATTTGGCAATTTGCTTCGGTATAGCAGAGAATTTTACGATAACTTGTAATATTGGTTGAGTCGTTTTCTGTTGAAATTAATTCACTCTAGAGCTAATTAATGAGGGACAGTGTGTAATACTTGTGGAATGCAAAACTATTGCTTAACAACTATATTCTCCAAATGTTTCAGTTAATTTTATCATAAATAATATCATTTTTCCAAACGTACGTTAACTTTGGTGAGAGCTGCATGCGACTTGCCATACATCGCACCGATATCGTTGCCTGCCGAACCCGGTGTCGTGCCAGAGTTCGTCTGGCCTTTTTGTGCAGCTTGCTGAGCGGCGGCAGCTGTTCCGACCGCATAGCCACCTTTCGTATAGTCTTGAGCGGATTGCCCCAAAGAATCATAAGCTCCATACCCGCCTGAGCCGTAGGTAGGAGGTTTTGGGCCATACTGGCCACTACCGCTGGATCCATGAGCGTTGGTTACAGCAGGCAGCTGCTGCAAATCGATTGAACCATAATTAGTAACTAACCAACTACCAACGCTGGCTTCAATGCTCAGATTAACTCAAAAAAACCATTACCGTATACATGGTCCCAAACTGCGGATAATTTGGAGGCGCCGCCGTGATTGCGTTAAACGCCGTTGCAAAAAAGTACGGAGGCGCTGTGCCGGCTGCTGCAGCTAAAATTGGCGGCTGCTGCTGTTGCTGCGAGGCGGCGGGCACGGGCGACGTTGTTCCATCACCGGCCCGTCCTGCAGTCTGGAAGCGTCCATCAGCAGTGGCGGCCCCATATCCTCCCAGGGCGGCCGTTTGATCACGAACCGTTGTCGGCGCCTGATAACTTACGTCGTAGTAAGGTGTCGGCTACAGAGTAGAATACATAGGAATACACATGACCACGTGTTCACTCGATTGCTATTTGAAATTGTCAGAACGGTATTGCCTTTACAAGAACGGTTCGTATTCAATGGATGATATGCATAGTAAATAATCCGAAATATTATTGCACATAGACAATAAGTCCAAGCCTAATTTACCTACCAGATTTGTAAGTACCATCTAGACCCTTAAACATGCGTGGAACCTCGGGATATACTAGAAACAATAGGCATTGTGCTCTAAAAAGGATATGCCAGAAGGACTAAGGGCCAGGTTAGTCGTTTTAATGCTAAGCGAGTGAAGAGGGGTTATATGCATTGCTACCACACATCTTCCTGGTTGCTATTTACGCTCATGTAACTCAGCTGTGCGACTAGAACCGAGTTCTTACCAATAGCTACCAAGAAAATGATCAACTACCCGTACAATGTAGTATATCAACGTCTTCAAACCATGTTAGCTTAGGTTGAGGTGACAGAAACCATGTATGCGAAAAAACATATTGTACAAATGATACGCAGACTGCGTGATGTAACGATTACAGCTAAAATACTATTTTCCCAGTTCATTAGTCTACAACAAAGTACTTAGAAACCGTCCTATTTTGTGCCGACTACACACTTGATCGGTGAGCAAAAAAAATTACGCACTTTGAATATACCAAAACTAATATACAGGGTGATTCAGGTTTGATCTTGATAAAATCGGAAATCAATAGAACAGAATAGAATAATGTATCTACATGATGTAAACATTTTCAGTTCATTACAGAGTTTTAAAAATTCTAGACTTTTTCTTTTTAGTTTTTTATAAAATTATTGGATTTCCATCGCTTGATGTAACGTTTAATGAAATTTAGGTGACTACAATCTCCCGAAATTCATTAAATATATCAGAAAGACAAAAAGTTTCCCAATGAATCAGTGAATGGTTTATTGAACTTATTTTTGTTCTAGTTTTGATTTGATACAATATCAAGAGGGGGTGACCCACAA
Organism: Dendroctonus valens; assembly: GCA_024550625.1. NCBI lineage: Eukaryota > Metazoa > Arthropoda > Insecta > Coleoptera > Curculionidae > Dendroctonus > Dendroctonus valens. The sequence continues at coordinate 669,330 of JAJTJO010000043.1, read as the reverse complement.
AATACCCTTCCAAGAAGATTGGGTAATTAAAACTTTTATAATGTCCATTAGAAGTGTTTGTATTCCGAATTTAACTACAATCGGATGAACAGTTCAAATTTAATGACGAAAAAACTAGAAAATTTTCTTTCAACGTTCTGTATCTCCGAAGCGTTGCGATTTAGGGAAAAGGGTTGTATCATGTCGGGACATTACTCTAACCTGTTCTACTGATTCCCGAAGTTATCAAGATTAAACCCGAATCACCCTGTAGAGTCATGCTAATAATAAAATAAAAATGTGTCAATAAATTAAAAGTTTAATAAAAAAAAACCACCGAGAAGCCATAAAACTACAGCTCAAATAATAAAATAGCATATTTATAGCGTCCAGTTATTTAGCTATTAAGCACAAGCAAGATTTAAAATGATTTGGGATTATTGGGCTATTTAAACGTGGTTACTTCAGGACATTGAAAATCGATCTTGTTCATGTGACATTGACTGTACAGCAGGTACAAAGCAGAAATGAATGAATGGCAAAATCAAACAGCTTCAACATGCAGATAAATATTGTGCCCTCCACCTCAACATAATAATCGCTACATCACCAGCAACCAAGTACATTAAAAAATATATGGGGCATGTCAAAGCTTTTGTTGGATTTTAATTTACCGTCATTGAAGCCTTTTGACACACCCCTGACTTCACCAAACAAATAATCAATCTATGTGAAAATACATTTGAACTCAACTGAAGTAAATGAGCTTCAAATAAGTTCGATAACGAAAAAGTTTTGCAAATATTTGAAACTCACCAAGTGCGGCAATCTTTGCTGCAATAATTGCATCTCCTCAAATGAGTAGACCGGTTGTTGGAAGTAGGGCACTTGCCCCATTATATAGGGGGTACTGATGACCGGTGTAACGCCCGGTGGAGGTATATTGGAAACAACAGTGGTAGAATTTTTGGCTGTAAATAAACAGTGAATGATAACTAAAGGGGCTTAGGAAATTTCAAACAAGGTAAAAATATCAAGACAGTCAGACAGCCAAAGATAATCCAAGCAGCATATCATCGGAAACTTCATATTAAAGTGAATGCCAAAAAACTTGCCATACACGCAAACAAAGCCCGACAAAGTGTTGCTCATTCTCGTCATCGGATCATCATAGAATCGAAATTTCCTTAAAATAATCAGCAATTGATAGTCAATATAGTTCTTACCTAGCGCCGCTGTTGTCTTACTGTTCATGGTCGTTTGACTTAGCGACGACATAGCTACGGTACTGGACGCAGCAATGTTGCCCGACTGTGTGCTAGTAACGCTTCCGGTTGAATTACTCAACTCATAAGAGTTGTCTTTTGGCCCTAATTTGTGCCCGCTGACAGCCGGCGACGAGTTGTAACTGTACTGATTACCCGCCGATGGGAAGTTAGCGTTAGCGTTGCTACTTAATCCTAATAAACAATTAGTCAAAATCAAAAAGTGCCCATTTTTTAAGTTCAAAAAACGAATGGTATTTTATGTTTTAATCCAAAAGAAAATCCTGGGTACCAGTCAATTTTATTGTTTATTATTTAAAATGTTTATATTATTTAAAATGTCAAATACGTTTCGGTGTCTTTTTCCACCATCATCAGTTTGTCTAAAATACACATTCAGTCATCATTAATTTAAAAAGAAAAAGCTCTATCAAAATTCACATACTAAAATACAAATTACACACATATTAAAAACAATAGGTTCACAGGTGATGAGTCAGGACAATCATGTTTGGGAAAGGACTAGAATACATTGTTTAGAGATTTAAATTTTACTTAGGTGTATGGCTGTTTCCACCTTTACATCTGACAGGCTATTGAAATCCATACTTTGTTCAATATCGAGCGAGAATAAATAAATTGTTTATATTTGGCTTTTTCTTTACATTCTAAGGGTATCAATTGCTCTGCAATTCTTCAATATCAGGTGTTTATATTTTATGTAGTTGGTTTAATTAGTGTATGTTGGTGTTCATTTAATTAGTTTTATTATTAATTTAATATACAGAGCAAAGATTGTCTGTGTCTGATCTAAAATTCATTGCATTCTGATGTTTTTTAGTAGTAGTAAACATTTTTAGGATTTAGGATCAGGATTTTCTTTTGGATTAAATTGAAGTACAGTCAGGAAAATATACAGTAATTTTATGTTTTATTTGTAAGTACCTGCATTAGCACCATAAGCGGACTGACTGTTCGCATTTTGAGCAGATGCGTAGCTCGGCTGGCCACCGGTCTGATACGAGTTTGGAGCCTGCGTAACCGACGCATACGCAGTAACCGGATAGGCCTGAGTTGCAGCCACCGTAGAAGAATATGCATTTCCGTATGAGTTTGTGACGGCTGAAGAATTTTGCACGCCAGCTGCATAAGAGCTAACTGGGTTCGCATAGCTGACCCCCGACGGGCTAGCGCCGACATAGCCACTTGTTGTCTAGAAAATATATATTGTATAAATTTTTGTTTTTATTCAATAAAAATCAAGTTGCATGATATACATAAAATATAGTTTGTATTGCTTACCTGTGCTGCTCCATAGGGCAAGGAATTATACAAATTAGATTTTTGCTGATATACGTTGTAAGAGCCCGCCTGAGAGCTGTACGAATATCCATTAGTTGAACCCTCTGACTGTCCATCGGTGGGCTGTTTGCTCAATTCTATAGTAGACGCTGTAGTCACCGAAGGAACTGATGTTGTCACATTCGATCCTATTTCAGTTAACTTTGTTAGCAAAGGATTGCAATCTCCATCAGCGCTATTACCTTGTGAATTGCTTCTAGGCGCCGCCGTATTCGTGTAGTTCAAATGATCCGACGACGGTGTACTGTTATCAGAGCTCGCAAGCTAAAAAACAATCGGGCGTAAAGCGAAGTTTTCGGAAATTTTCACAAAACTGTCATGTGCAAATGAATTATTCAGGCTGCGAAAATCATCGGACCGATAGATCCTCGAAAAAGCTCCATTGCTTGTAACGAAGATTCATTACCAGCATAGAAAAAATCTACCTCTCAGCCTCCTCATTGAATCATCACAAAGAACAATGGATAATATTTTCAAAATATAAGATTTAAATACGATGTGACACACTTAAGATGGAAACAGCCCTGTATTTTATTTATTTTTAGAAGCAATGATTTCAATTTTAAACCATTCTACCTCTGTTCCAAAACTGAAAACCCTACGTCTAAAAGTAAACAAAATACAGGACTGCTTCCATCTCAAGTGAGATACGCTGTATAATAAGAATAAATAGATCAACGAATAATAGTTGAAGTAATTTTTTTTACTTTGAAATGTAACTATGAAGCAAATACTTACACCCTGTGACAAAGCCGCAGTCATATTGTTGCTCGCCGTATTATTAGTATTTGCAGATGAACTGCTATAGCCTGTGTCTGTCCCTAAACATCCACTGTCGTTGGTGTGTGACGAATTTAATTCGGCACTTGTAGGCGTAGATATCGAGTCCATTTGCACTGTCGAGCTAATATTACAAATAACAACGTTTTTTGTAGCAAATTTCAATAAACATGAAAATACACCATCAGTTAGATGGGCATGACAACTTACTTTCTGTTAGATTCACTGCCGAACTTGACTTCGGAATTTGAGTCAAACGACGTGTCAATGAGATCCATCGCTCCGAACTGCACATCCAAAAACGTATTGCTGCAATTTATGTCACCCGGCATTATAACAGGTGATTCTGGGATCTGAAACAAAATGAGAACATTATTATTAACAACTTTTATTACGAACAAATATTTAAAAAAAAACGGCATATTTCCCTATTATCGTGAAATAATCAGAGCTTAGTGTCGAAATCTGTCAGTTTGCCAAGAACATCTGCAGGAAAGAGATACCAAAGACATCCAATGCTAAATATCGAAAAACTCGATAATAGGCAGGAATATCCGTGAGTCTAACCCTCAGTCTCGTCATCGTGTCATCATCCAGAAACGTTAATTTCAACAGCAAGGAGCAAAATGAATGAAGATTTACTGACCTTTGAGGGCGGAGGTACTCTCGCCCTTTGAGTCTTGACTCTCTGTGTATGTTGCACTTGTTGCACTTCTTGTCCCACACCGTACGTCGTTGCACCAGACTGGTACGTTCCAGCGTAACTATTGGTACCTGCGGATCCACCATAATTAGGTGGTGTTGATCCGTATGTCTGCGACACCGCATTATAAGACGTCGTCGCCTGACTGCCATATGTTGCCGGAGTTGCGTTGTACGGCTGTTGCGAGGACGCATTACTATTATTGTTGCTGTATGGTGGCTGTTGGGCTACAGCCGATCCGTAAGGCTGAGCCACATTGGAATACGATTGCGTACTATTTAAGCTTTGCCCAGGGCTGTACGCCTGGGTTGTGTGAACATGAGACGTATTGTTGTACACCTGAAAAAAAATTTAAAAATTACAAAACGGTTCTTTCGGCCGTTTAATAATGCATATACCGGTGGAACATTAGTTTTCGCATCGTAAGAGTTCTGAGTTGTTTCGTACGTTGTTGTATTAACATACGGTTTGCCCAGAGCATCACTGTTTTGAAGAGACAATTGGGACAAATATTGCGACTGTGCGGCGGTAAGGGTACCGACCAGGGGGGCAACCGGGCTTGGCTGAGTTGGTAACTGCGGAACAGTTTGATTATAAGTCTGACCCAGCGACTGACTGAAACAAAACACAAAAATTAAACATAAAAACAAAAATTCCAGATCACTAATTGAAATTGTTGTGCCAAAATCGAATTCAATCGGTTACCTATAGGTATCGTGATGCGTAGCATTTGTTAAAACTGAATCTGGAGTTTGTATATTTTGGCCCGATGTCGAGGTATCCAAAACATTGTCCTGCAAAATTGGCGGGCAACTGGGAGTAAACACCTTGGTCTCAACGAGACTACCGGTGTATTCCTCAGTGGACCACTCGTCTGTTTGCAGATCATCCCAATCATCTATAAATGCAAAATTAGGATTTTAATATACGTATTTTGTTTATGCCCAAATACGAAATTTTCCTCTAATTGCATTACTAACAGAGAATTATGTGGTTGCTGTTAATCATAAAAACTAACCGGTGTTGCTAACGTGATTGGTTGTAGCAGCAGCCGCCGTGCTGTTATCCCACGTATTGGAACTATCCCATGTTTCGATGGGCTGCCTATTGTAGTCGCGTCCTCCGCCACTCCTGTTTCCCCTAGGAGGATACCTGAAAAGAAGAACAGTTAATTAAACGATAGGATTTGCTGTTAGTTAATTAGTGAAAATGTAATAAAATTATTGAAATTACCTTCCGCCAGTCCGGCCACCTCCTCGGCCTCTCGCTCCTCCGGCTCCTCTGGTGGGGCCCCGACCGCCCCCACGACGGTCGCCCCCTCGGCCGCCGCTTCCTTCTTCGCGCCAACGTCGCGGAGGTCCATTGCCTCCCCCACTTTTATTACCTCGGCGACCGCCCGAGCGGTCCTGCAAAAAACCATTCTTTTAGACCACTGATCAATACTAAAAATTCAGAATGTTGCTACTGCCATAAATCAATAAATCTTTCGGGTGCTATTATTTATTTTGGTTTTCCTGCTTCACTTAAATTAAAAACTTCACTGCTCATAAAGACTGAGATCTTATATTGAAATTTGAACACTTTGACAAAATATTGACACCTGGTGTATCATTTTAACGACTGACTAGCTTTGGCTTAATATTAGCATGTTTTCCTCTTTTCCTTTGTCTTTAATCATTCGTTATTCTATAATTTCATTCATTTCACTCATATTCATACTGCTAAATTCCCAAGGATTTTCCTGATTAGCTTCAAGATCAGGTGGCGCTCAAGCGGACTTGCCTTGCTTTGTAAATAATACTACTACATTCTTCTTCTTCTTCGTACGTTAGGACTCAAAGTCCTGTGTTTTTCTTCAACTTCCTAGTCCTGGGATGCTGATGTCCAGCTTTCGTACCATCGCTTTGGTGGTCTTCCTGGGAGTCTTGAGCTGTTAGGTTTTTGGTCTTTGGCGATTTTTGCCATTCGGTCGTCGGCCATTCTCTCTACATGGTCTCTCCACGCTCTTCTCCTTGCTCTGGTCCATCTTACAACATCCGAAACCTTACAGGTATCTCTAATTTCCTCACTCCTTTTCATATCGTATAGTGTGTGTCCTGTTATGGATCTTAGGACTCGCATTTCTGTTGTTCTTAGCAAGCGTTTGGTTGTTGTGTTTTCCGCTCTTGTTTCTGCGGCGTATGTCATCACTGGTCTCACGCACGTTTGGTAGATTCTGACTTTACTCCCTATACTCATGTGCTTGTTTCTCCAGATGATGTCTCGTAAGTACCCCGATATTAGAGCGGCTTTTGATGTTTGATTCCTTACTTCCTCCCTTAGATTCCTGTTACTGGTGATGTTTGCTCCAAGATATTTAAAGGTCATCACCTGTTCTACACTTTGATTGTAAACGGCGAGTTTGCATCTTCGGGGCTCTTTGGATATAGAGAGTGATTGTGTTTTCCGGGTAGATATTTCCATTTCATATTTATTTGTAGTTTGTTCGAACTTATATAAGAGTCTTTGTAGGTTGTCTTCATCCTCGGAGACTATCACTGCATCATCAGCGTAGCACATTATTTTTATTTCTGCATTTCCCATTCGATATCCCCTTCCAATCTGTTTTGTTTTTGTAATTTCATCCATGATGATGTTAAACAATATAGGTCTTAGGCTGTCTCCTTGTCTAATTCCTGTGTTGACGGGTATTCTCCTTGTTGTTCTTTTTTCTGCTTTTACGAGTGTGTGATTGCCGGTGTTTAGCTCTCTGATGATGGACACAATATTCTGATGAATTTTCCTATCTTCTAAGAGTTTTATGACGTCTGTCAGTCTTACTTTATCAAATGCTTGGGTAAGATCTATGAAATACATGAACGCCGGTTTGTTGAATTCAATAGCTTTTTCGGCTATTTGGCGGAGTATGAATATGGCATCTATTGTGGATCTATTGTGTCTGAAACCTTTCTGCTCCTCACATATTCCCGTGCTGGTCACTTCTTCTATATTTTTTTCGCCAATATTTTCGTCAACAGCTTCGAAACTGTGCTGAGAAGGGCGATTCCTCTATCTGTTTTCTCTCCTTTTTTGAAGATTGGGATTGTTATGCTGTCCTTCCATTCTGAAGGTACTTTTTGTAGATATAATATTTTATTGTAAAGATATTTTAATTCATCCATGAGTGCATCCCCTCCATACTTGATCATTTCGTTCGTTATCTCGTCTATAACAGGTGATTTTCTGTTTTTTAGAGCGGTTGCCGTTTGTTTGATTTTCCCTATCGGTATCTGCCAAGTTGGTGGTGTTTCTTCATTTGTGGGTGTCTCCTTGGTCTCCGTGTTTTCCTCTTTATTACGGTAGAGTTGTTCAAAGTGTTTTTCCCAGTCTTCAGTAGTGATCTTTGAAATTTGGATATATTCGTTAACTGGTCTTTTTCTATTTCTTAGCATATTCCAGATTCTTTTCTGTCCTCCATATAGGTCGTGTTCCATATCGGCAGAGAATTTTTCCCAATACTGTCGTTTAATTTAATGGATTTCTGCATTGACCCGGTTTCTGACCGCATTATATACCTCGTACGTAATTGTGTTCGATCGGTACTGCAGGTACGCTTTTCGATTTTCAGCTGCTAAGTCCTTTACCTCTTGTTTAAACCAAGGTTTAGTGTTTCGTTTTCCGGTTCTTCTTTTAGTTCTTCTTCGGCTGCATTTAGTAGATTTGTGCGTAATTTATTCCATGCCTATTTCTACTAAATTCTAAAGCCAAATAAAAGTGTGATGCCAACAAACAATTGTCCCTAACAATTAAAGTATCCTTTCTTCACCTCGTTTTGTTCATTGCATGCGGGTGGTCGACATTGATGGTCAAAACCTTTTGACAGAATTATCCCATAAATGGAAGTTTTATAGGTACCAACTCTCGAAACTATAACCTGTGAGCCTCACTCAATCAATCTTTTGAATTTTCACTACTTCGGAATTTCTAGTGTATGTATAGTAGAAACATAAGACATGTAACTGAAATATACATATAGGGTGTTCCAGGTAAACCGTCATTACCTTCCATAGGTGAAAAAGCCATTAAAATAAAGAAGACTTTGAATGGAAACACACAATAACACCAAATCAAACGACATTGAACACTTCTTACGAAAAGCTATTCACTCTTTGAAAAAGTTACATGTATTTTGTTCTACAGGGGGACCAGGTTAAACGTCATTAATTTTAAAAGGTGAAAAAGCATCTAGAATAAAGTACACTTTTATCGAAACACAAAGGAAATACTAATGCTGTTCCATACCTTCCAGTCCCTGCCATCTCCTCCTCCAACATTGTTTCCACAGGTGGCAGCTGCACCTTCATCCCAATTCTCCTGGCCTCCGGCTCCTTCATCGTCTTTTTTTTCCTGCTTACCAGCAGAGGCCTGCCGTTTTTTCTTTCTCTTGTCTTTAGTTAACCACTCTCCCTAACGAATATCATAATAAGAACCTCTATAAAATCAAAACTACTCGTGTAAATTGAATATACAGGGTGAGTTTTTTTCGATGACCAGTATAGAGATCTTCGGAACTAGATCAGTTACGAAGAAGGTCAAATGGACAAACAATTGTAGTTTTGCATGCTCTACTTGAAACCAATTTTATTTTTCTAAAATTTGACAGCTGTCAAAAGATATTTGGGAAAAACTAATTTATGGTAAATTCTTAAATTACTCCTAGTTCCGATGATATTAATTTGACAGGAAAACATTAAATAGAAAACTTGTAGGAAATTGAATTCCTAAGAAAATGGCATAAGACATTTCTCCAAAATAACTGTAATTTTTGGCATATGACACAAAATTGAGTTTTTTTAAATGGGAACCATACTTGATTATTACCGAATAGAGCATTTTATTACGATTTCTGTGATATATCACACGTTAGGTTTTTTTCGAAAATAACGTGTCTGCGAACGATTTATACTTTTTCAATTTAGTTGATCGAAGTTAGCCATGGAAAATAGTATAAGACAGCATTATTTCCATAGCAACAGATAATAACATCACCTTTCAATTTTTGACATCCAAGTTTAAATTCAACTTAGAAATCTAAGTTAGTTTTATTGGAAAAATGAATTATTCCAATCAAGAAAAGCGCGACATGATTGAAACCTACATTAGATGTAATAAAAATGCTGGACGAGCCTCTGATTACTATTTTGAGAAGTATTTTGACCGTCGTCAACCGTCTTTGAAAACATTGAAGCGATTATACGACAATTTGGGCACATGGAAGTTTTACGCAGCCAAGAAATGAATATAAAGCAATAAATGAAGCTGTGGAGGTTAATGTCTTGGCCATTGTAAGCCAGAATCCACAGACTTCAACCAGAGAGATCGCAGCAGAATCCGGGACTTCCAAAAGCACCGTGATGAGAGTTTTAAAAAAACATAAATTCCATCCGTATAAATATCAGTATTCCAAACCTTACATCCAGGGGACGAGGAGCTGCGTGTGAATTTTTGTACATGGTTCCGAAACAAATGCCAACAAGACATCCAATTCCCTTATAAAATATTGTGGACCGATGAAACTCGATTTACAAATTGTGGTATATTTAATCGACACAATGAATATCTTTCGAATCAAACAAATCCCCACCACGTTGAGCAAAGGACACCACAAATTAAATTTGGGTTTAACGTTTGGAGCGGAATGGTAGGTTCAAAAATTCTTGGACCATTTATTTTTGAAGGCACGTTAAATGGGAGTCCGTATCTTCAATTCCTTCGGAACAACTTGGATTTTATGTTGGACGACTTAGATTTAGAAACATGGCGTAATGTGCAATGGTTTCAACATGATGACGCTCCTCCGCATAATTTTTCCCAAGTGCGGAATCACCTGGACGTAACATTTCCTGGAGCTTGTATTGGACGAAACGGCCCTGTTTTATGGCCACCTCGATCATCGGATCTTTCACCTTTGGATTTCTTTTTGTAGGGAGCCGTAAAAAACAGTTTACAAAAACAAATATTCCAATTTAAATGCACTTAAAGAAGCTGTTGCTAGAGCATTTGAACATATTGATGGTCGCTCCGCAAGAAAAGCAACTTATTTAGTTTTAAAACTTTGCAATGTTTGCATTGATAATAATGGTGGACTTTTTGAAAATGTTTCACAATAAAAATTTAAGTTTCTAGAGTTAAATTTTAATTATTATTGGTATGATTCGATTTTCATAATAAACACTTTAAATGAGCAGCCGTCTTAATTATACTTAATAAAGTTATTGCGAACTTTAACGTAGTTGTCAAAATAAATACTGAAGCATACTGTTATTATTTGTTACTATGGAAACAATGCTGTATGTCTTATACTATTTTCCATAGTTAACTTCGATCAACTAATTTGAAAAAGTATAAATTATTCGCACACTTTATTTTCGAAAAAAACCTAACGTGTGATATATCACAGAAATCGTAATAAAATACTCTATTCGGTAACCTAATAATCAAGTATGGTTGCCATTAAAAAATCTCAAATTTGTGTCATATGTCAAAAATGACAGTCATTTTGGAGAAATGTCTTATGCCATTTTCTTTGGAATTCAATTTCCTACAAGTTTTCTATTTAATGTTTTTCTGTCAAATTAATATCAACGGAACTAGGAGTAATTTAAAAATTTACCATAACCAAGTTTTTCCCAAATATCTTTTGACAGCTGTCAAATTTTAGAAAAATAAAATAGGTTTCGAGTAGAGCATGCAAAACTACAATTCTTTGTCCATTTGACCTTCTTCGTAACTGCTATAGTTCCGAAGATCCATCGAAAAAACTCACCCTCTATGTATAATAGGACACATAAAAAATGTTGGTAATACGCTATTGGTATGTGAATTGTGGCAAATCGCAAACTACCCTGTGTATATGAGAATGTTGTCCCAAAACTGGCCTTTGAATTTGAAGCATCACAAGTCAGCATACAAATTAAACAGTTGTTACAGCAATCCTGTCAGTTTGCCAAGATAATCTTCGAAATAGGTTGACCAAAGCCATTTATAGGCAAGAAGCAAAAAACTCGCTGAATGCCGAAATGGTTTTTTCAAACCTAATTCTCAGTCTCGTCATCGTATCATCATTCAGGATATTTAATTTGAAAAGTCGATTGACTTTACGTAAAGCACATGTTTACATTAAAATTCGTATTTTGCCACTGTTCGTACATGGTTATTGATACTCAAAATTGTAACAAGATAATTAGTAATTTTTCAACAGAAACAAAATGTGAAACTTACGTTATCTTCATATAGCAAATTCGTTGCCGCGTCCAAGTCGTTATCGCGCGTATAAAGAGCCCAGCAAACTTCATCTTCCGGAAAATGCGTCAAGTCCATAAGTTGCTGAACCTTTTCTTTGATGCTGACTTCCATTTTGAGGTTGTCTTTATTGGGCACTTTTTCACCGCCACCTTTAACTAAACACAAACGAAACTCTGAATAACATAATCCGCCAAAGTCGTTCGACTGTAGAGTTACAACTGTGACTGCTGCGACATCCGAATCTGAAACAGCCGATGGGTTAACTGGAGAGGGATGGAAGGTGGAGTCAAAGAAAGATAATATTTCTGGGAATTGTCATTGTCTCCTTTATTAGGTCTGAGAAAGGGTCAGCTGCTGAATACACGCCCAGAATTTCTGTTATATTGATATGTTACGTTTTCGGAGTTTAACCCTAACAGCAAGAAGTGTACCTGGGAGATGGTGACTTTAAAGCTGTTCATAGGGACAAATCATGCGGGTGGAAATCATGGATTTAACTCAAAATTTAGTTTTTTTAAATCAAAATGATAACTTTTCTAGTTTCGTGTTCCAATTAAAATGATCTAGTGCAATTACTTTCAGATAAATGTCGAGAACAGCATCAGCTTTGAGTTCTAAAACCACGTGGGTATTAAAATCAAAATGCCTTTGTGGTACTTTGCAATTTAAAATATATCGAAATTCCACTACACGTTTACTTGTTTAGATAAAAGATAACAGAAAAAATACCAAAATGAGGCATACAAACAAAGAAAGATTATCTATAATCACAACTATATCATTTGATTATATATTATCTTTTGTTGCAGGGAAAAAATCAAATATAGTAATCCAAATTTGGCAAACTCTGTTATCTACATTACAGTACAAATTCGTAATTGATTTTTTTTGTATAGTCACATAAGACAGAATTCTTAAAAAGTGGTTAAATACAAAAAAGCCTTTAAACAGGGCGCCAGTTTCTCGAGCCTCTATCGGAAGCGAAAAGCCGCTTAACCCACCCACCTGTTCCTGAGACATGAAAACGTGGAAGAAACAGATTTTTATTAGGCTCAAACTGACACATTTTCACCAGGAAAAATTATCAACAAGTCGCTAATTAAATGTGAACATAAATTTAATAATTTTTATTAAAATATTTATAAAACTGAAAATTGGAGATTACGTTTTAATTTTTTTCCGATATAATCGAAAAGATAAGAGACAATCGAAAACGATTGATTGATACCACATGGCAGCTTTTTCCCAACAAGTTTCTTTAATTATAGCCCCCATATTGGATTATTTTATTATTAGGCTAAAAAAATATGTTTTCTCCAAACTCCTTTATTTCGAATGTCTTGGGAATTTTCAAGGTTTGAAACAAAGCTAAGAATGTGCAACTTTGTCCCAATTTGACCTTCACCAACAACCTGGGTAATAAATACTGGGTGGTAAATCGGTCAGAAATAAGCCCAAAAGCATTCATAGACCTTATGTCCAACTTCCCAGAAGTTGAACAAAGAATGAAGACAGGTATTATAACCAGCAAGAACCTATTTCACACATTTCTATTCTCGTATCGAAGTTACAGTTCTTTCAAATTGAAGGTAGGAAAGTGAAGGTAGGTTTCAAAGGAAAGCTTCAATGGAAGGCCTCGAATATTATAAAGACTCAAAGTGGAAAGTACAGGTATACCGGATATCCGTTTTTGGAGCTCAACCATGAGCTCGTGAAAACACGAAACCATATAAGATACGAGAGTGGTTAAATTGGGGCAAAGTGGCGCAATCTACAGTTCAGAAAAATGCTTTGAAAAGCTATTTCCGGAGATAGCAGGGAAAAACCGAAATTCGAAAAAAAGATAATTTTTTCCCTAGCTTGTTTGACGCGGAAATTTAAAATGAATAATGCTGCATCATTTCACCTTTTTCTCTTCTACAACGTGGCGATTTTGTATTTAAAATCCGACTTATGGACTAGGCTCCGTCTTGGATTTTTACATGTTTGAATTCAGCTTTTTGTTCTGATTTCTATGCCGTATCACATGTTAAGGTTCAGTCTTGCTGTGTGGTGAAAATGACAAAAATTCGTAGTTTAATCCCGATGACAAATGACAAAAATTCATAAGTCGGATTTTAAATACAAAATCGCCACGTTGTAGAAGAGAAAAAGGTGCAATGATGCAGCATTATTCATTTTAAATTTCCACGCCAAATAAGCTAAGGAAAAAATGAAAACGTTTTTTTCGAATTTCGGTCTTCTCGGTGTCGGTCGAATCTCCGGAATTAGCGGAAGTTCTTTAAATTTTCACAGAGCATTTTGCTGAACTCTAGATTATGTATTTTATATGGTTACCGAGATCCCGATGGTTGAGCTCCAAACACGGAGACCCGGTATATGGACAGACAATCGCAGATAAATGAATGGAACAAAAACGAGCCCAAAAGCACTGCCGAGTAAAAGCAATTAAAAAACATTCGATATTGGGAAGCTAAACTAAATAGACGTTGACTCTCGAAAGACTCACAATGTCAGCTGGAAAAAAGCATGCAAAATACACCCGAAATTAAAAAAAAACAGTGATTATTTTGGTGAGCAGAGCAATGAAAACACTACGGCCATTTTCAAGCCAAACTTGCCTTCTAAACATGAATCACTGCATTAAAGTAAATGGTTGAAAAAGTGATAAGCATGCAATGCGATACCATTTCTGCCAAACACGTGGTTTAAGAGTTAAACAATTTCTAATGTCTGGTCCTGACTGACGCTCTGAATGGCTTTATAGAAGGCCTTTTGCATTACATCTTCACAATCGGTTGGAAAGTGTAAATTCTGACACCAACCTTGCCTCAAGAAATAGGCTGTTCTTCGGCCAGCCCATTTTCCTCATGCTGCTTTGAGAATTGAGCCACAGTGGTGATAATGCACACTTTTCTTATTCTCAGAGGAATTTTTCAGACACAGCGACTTCAGTGACATTAGTCAACTTTGTCCACGTGTTTAACTGTGGCTTAATCTAGGCAAGTAATACAAAGCAACTTACCTCCATCTGTTTTGTGTGATTTTTCGCCTTTAGGCCCCTTACCACCCTTGGCGGTGGTTCGACCGGTCGAACTCATCTTTTTTTGTACAGTATGTACAGTGATCCTATTTACAACTATCTGAAATTCAAAAAAAGCTTATTACTACCAGCAAATTCGTTAACTTTGCTATGACTTAAAAAGCACAAAAGGCGCTGCATTCCATCGCTCTGAGAAATATACCTTAAACAGCAGAAAACGCTTCTAAAGAAACAATGAAATAGGCCAAATAAGTGTGATTGATATGAACCTTAACTTGATGTTTTTGACTGCAAGAGCATGCAGTTCTAAGAAAAATGTGATTAAGGCTGTCAACGCCAAGGACCGGAGTTTGACAAATTGGTCGAAATTTGGGGCTTTTCAATGAGGGCTTTAAACGAGTTTCGTGAAATGCTGATGATCGAAAGTATTATTCAATGTTTACGAACAATAATAAAAGTTTGGAGGCCTCGATCCATGGCAACACTGCGGGGACCCGTCATTACAAAGGAAATCAGGCCCGTTACTCATCGTTGAGAAATCAACCGGTTTGATAAGAAAAACCTTAACTGAAATGGAAATGCATTCAGAACCGCATCGAATTTCATCGTGAGAAAATTCCCCATAATACCATGTGGGAAGACGCCATTTCAAGGCTCGCTACAGCCTTGTGTGTATTGACAAATAAGTCTATTCTCAAATAACTAGGCCTTTGAATGTTGCGGAAACTGATTATAACACTTTCAAACTACCTTAACTATCCCCTAAAGCAGTTTTTTGCTCTTAATGCACATCTAAAACACCAACTTTCCGTAAATAATACTGAACGGAAGAACCATACCTGATTAATTCTGTACCCACAACGCACTTTTGAAGTCACGTGACCGAACAAATATGGCGGTAGGGTTCAACGTGTTTAGCCCGCCAAATTCAAAGGCCCACCCTTAAGTTCGCTTCCCTTACGTTCAAAACTATGGGCTCTTGAACCAATTGCCTTAGAAAAGTTTCTATTTAATCCAGCCTTCGGATGGAAACTGATAAAACGTCTGGTCTAACCACTAAAATATTTTTAAGTATGTAACTCCATTTCCAGCATCAAAACCTAGGTCACCTGCTGCCTCTGTCTGCATTATGGGGAAACCTGTTTTCATCTCCCTTCACTTAAAAGCCGCCATAACCTAACTCATTTTTTAAAGCTAACCTAATTCAGTCAGTAAAGCAACCCCCCCCCCCCTAAAAAGTAGTCTTCCAGAATCCCAAAATAAAGATGCTCCCCCCTGGTAGTGGCACAGGCATTTTTCATTCACAATTCCCCAAAGGTTATTCGCTTACTACTGCAAGGATGCACCAACAGGCCCTTCTACCACATAGTAGTTACTGTGGTAAGTAGTAGCTCAGCTCTCCTAGCCCTCCAAACTTTTGCAGCTTCTCTTAATTCAGACTAGAACGCATCAGAGTCGGCCAGTCATCGAGCAGCTGGGCAGCTATGATCCCTTGCCAAACGAGCATGATGAGAAACTGGTGGCGCTGAACTTTGAAAGAATCCGGTACTGGATAGGAAATGGGGCCGCCATCACCACACCTGTAGCACAACTGTTAGGGCTAGCCGGGTTTTACCCAATACACCCCACCAGCTACATGCAAGCGTGGAGAAACAGGCGCACTTTAGCAGAGAAGGCACGCAAAGCTGCAGAGGAAACGCAGGAAAAGGTAGAGGAGGCTGCCAGCTAATATGGGGCTTAGTGAGACTCGGTTGTTTTTAGTTTATAGCGTTTTTATGTATATACGTGTGGAAATAGAGGCGATAAATTGCATTGAAAATAGCAAATCATCCCCAACCGAGAGCTAAAGATGATCAAAAACTAATATGGAAGAAAACTATTGAAATGCATGGGTTTTTGGAAACGTTTTATTTGTGCGTGCCTAAGCAAAATGTATAAACTTTTAATCTAAAAACAATTCTTCAATCCTATATTTGATGAGCGGATTATGAACAGCAAATCTAACAGTTAGTTAGCAAAAAAGTTGAGGAATTGAATACATTCTTATGCAAATATAAAGGCATTTTTCTCGCGCTATAACGCTTAATTTAAATCAGTTTCCTACTTTCTCAGATTTCGCAAAGCCACTTTAATAATTTTAAAAAAGTATATAGTCTCGCAACAAATGCGGGTCACTTAAATGACAAAAGCAGTTCGATTTCAAGTTTTTCTCACACACGACAAGCCTTAGTGAGGTAAAGAGTATGTAATAAAATTAAAGCCTAATAAATATCAGCATGAGCGTCTTAAAACATGCACAATAGAGTTTTCAAGTCAAGCTTTCACCGATCATTTATCAATTTAAAGCAAAACAATCACGCTAGTAAAGTGTTTTTAAAAATACTTCTAAAGCGCTCGTACGTCCTAATGCATTTACAAATCTAAACAATACCTAAAATGAATTGCATTTCTCGTGCTCTAAAAGTAACCATTAACTTTACCTCTCTTCAACGCGCAATCGTTTATTAAGATTTAAAACATTCATAGAAGTATAAAAATAGTACAGTAGACTTTAGACATCAGACGAGACAAAACAAAAAAAAACACTCCACATTACCACTATATATTGCAGAAGGCGCAACGGTATAACGAGGGGCTCCTAATCGGCCTTCTCGGTAACCTTGTTAACTGAAAGAAAAAAACATGTTTGAAAATGTATTTGTTTTTTTATGGTGCAATAGGACAACAGATATTTAGACAAAATGTAAACAACACTTGATTTCACACACACAAGATTTCGATACTGCGATGCTTTTTGGTTTGAATTAATCATGTTGAAAATAGATTTTTTGTCAGATTTTCTTTCTAAAATTGTTCAAAATTCCTTTTGTGTTTTCGGTCAACTGAAACACAGGTTTATCGATTGCTTTGTTGCGAAATGTTCACTTTTCGAACCACCAAACCATAAAAATTACTAGATTTTATTTTGTTAATTACATCAATTGCATGCTTTTTTATATTGTTGCTCGAGTGAGTTTCCTTGAGTTCCTTCAATGTGAAGAAAAATTGTTTTACTTCTAAACTAGCGTGCATAGAAATCGGCCCACTGTAAACTTTTGACTTTAACTATACTTTTTTAAAAACTATTCATCAGATCAAGACGGCTTGTCGTTTATATGCGTAGCAACCGGTAAACCAACGAAACGTGTTTATGTGATGATTGTAACGAAAATAAAAAAAATATCAAAAATTAAAATTATTGCGTTTGCAACTGAAATTGCATATTAATTCGTTTTTTATAATCTCAATAGTGTTTAAGTGTGTTAGTTTAATTCAAACTACACCACAAAAAGCCGGCCAAGTTATTGCTTTAATCGAAAATGGACTTAGTCAGCGAGCTGTTGCTAGACAATTGGACATGACACGCGCAGCGGTTCGAAGAGTGTGCAAACGTTATGAGGAGACTGGATCCTTTCATAGGCGACCTGGAACAGGCAGAAGGCGATTTACAACCGCTCGTGATGACCGCTTTATTGAGTCAACAACATTAAGAAATCGTCACCTTAATGCCGTTCAAGTGCAACGACAGCTCCGTGAGGTGCGAGGAGTGGCTATTAGTCAGTGGACAGTAAGACGAAGACTGCAGGAAAATAACCTGACCCCTAAAACACCTGCGATTAGTCCAAAACTTATTCCAGCTCATCGGCAAGCACGTCTGAAATTTGCATGGGATCATCTGATTTCGACGTTGGAACAATGGGGATCTGTTCTGTTCTCAGATGAGACCAGAATATGCCTCCATGGTAGCGACCGAAGAAGGAAAGTGTACCGAAGACCAAGAGAGCGATTTGCAGATTGCTGCTTTGAAGAGCGGAGTGCTTATGGAGGTGGTTCCTGTATGATCTGGGGTGCAATTTCTATAGGAGCACGAACCGACCCTGAGTTCATTCGTAGGGGCGACCGTGTTCACGGAAGAAGAGGTTTAACGACTGTGAGATATATCGAGGAGATTTTAGCAATTCATGTGGTACCTTACGTCGACTACATTGGAGACGAATTTACCTTTATGCCTGACAATACCAGGCCGCACACCGCAAGAATCGTGCAAGATTACATTGCAGAAGTCCGTTTTCGGGTTATGGAGTGGCCAGCATACAGTCCTGACCTAAATCCGATTGAACCCTTATGGGATGAGCTAAAACGAAGAATTCGAGATAGACTTCATACCCGAAACTCGATCCCAGAGCTTATTGTTGCAGTACAAGAAGAGTGGTTTAACGTCCCTCAAAAAACAATAGCAAACTTGACTAGATCTATGCCTAATCGTATGAGAGAATTTATTAGGGAAAGAGGAGGTCATTCCCATTATTATAAAATTAAGTGTTAAGTTTTAAATTGTCAATAACCCTATTTATGTTAATAATAAAAAAGCTTAATTTGCTTAATGCATTAATTTCACTATGTCAAACATAGAATACTTACAATAATTTATACTCACATTAAAGCATATTAAATTATCTTTCAAACAGCATATTTCTTTTTTTGATCTGATGAATAGTTTTTTAAAAAAATATAGTTACAGTCAAAAGTTTACTGTGGGCCGATTTCTATGCACGCAAGTGTAGGTATGATTTTAAATTGTCATCATACATTTCGAAAATTATTTGTAGATGATTTGTCATGTTAGTTTGAAATGTTAATTTTTTTGTTTTTCGCCGATATTTCATGGACTATTTGAGATAGCCAACTGAACTTTTGAACACATTTTATCCATACTTTTAGCTATTTTATGAGCGTCACATTCCCTCATGGTTCAGTGGCGAAAATGTTGAATCTTATTTCGCCTCCAGTATCAACCCCAACGAGAAAATAAACATTTAAGACGCATTCTTAAATCCCATTGTTATTGTATGCACCTTTAGTGCCTCTTTAGAGTAAAATGGTACATAAGCAATAGAGTTAAAAGTACGACTTGGCCCCCTCAAATGAGCTTCGTGATCAGTAAGACCGCAGGGCATTTAAATTTTGCACGAACAACTAATTTGCAAGCAGTATTACCATTTAACTGGCAAATAAGTCGCTCCTTTTTATCCGTGTTTTCCAATATAAAATGGAATTTTGTTCTAAAACTGCTGAGATTAGAGCTTTCGAGTGAAAGTACTTTTTTTGTGTAGCAAACAACGGGCTTTCAAATTGAGCGTTGGAATTTCAATTTTACCGGGTGGCGTGGAGATTAGAGTCAATTAATCCTACTCGGTCCCAAAATCTACGCCACTTACACATGAAAAAAATTACATAACGCTCATAAAGTAGCTATATGGATTATAAATACGTACAAAAGTTCAAAACAAATCTTAATAGCCTTAATGACTTAACGGCTTGAAAATCCGAATATATTTTTTATTGTAATTAAAAGCATAAATAAGTAAAACACACAATATAAGGAACAGAGGAGTAACTCCTTAAAATAAAATAAGAAACAACAGACCGAGACTATGTTACGAAGCGATCTTAAAATACAGATGATCCATTCGCTAAAATTTCAATTGAGAACGAACGTATTCATGGAAATCTCGAGAACTTACCCTGTTCTTTAACCTTGTTCATGGTTTCATCGATGACATTGTGATGCTTCAAGAAATAAGGTCTCACAATCCTGCTGTAAAGCACTAAAGATCCATTGAATTCGGTGGGAATCATCAGCCATACCAAGAAAACGCACTGGAAAGTACATTCATTGATTGAAGAAAATTAGATCGCATAAACAGCAGTTGGTCATACCAGTGACTAGGCAGAAAAGGATTAAATACTGCAAATCAGATGCGTACACGGGCAATACAACACAACATTGTTTATATATTGTGTATATTTTCCTGACTGTATTTCAACTTAATTCAAAAGAAATTCCTGGGTTCCAGTCAATTTTATTGTTTATTATTTAAAATGTTACAAATACGTTTCGGTGTCTTTCTCCACCATCATCAGTTTGTATGTATGGCTGTTTCCACCTTCACCTTTGGCGTGATGGTGGAAACAGCCATACATACAAACTGATGATGGTGGAGAAAGACACCGAAACGTATTTGTAACATTTTAAATAATAAACAATAAAATTGGCTGGAACCCAGGAATTTCTTTTGAATTGTTTATAAATTTTAAAACAGATATGGAATAAACGTTTTTTTATACATGGCATACATTTACCTTGATTAGCCAGTACAGAGGGAACCAGCCGACAATAAAGTCGGCAAAGTACTCGACAACGGAGAAAGAGAGCGAAGATCACCCAATATGTTAACCACTTGGTGTCATCGTCTTTCTTGTGGCTTTCAATGGCATGAATGGAAAGATACGCTGGGTAGAGGAAACCTACCGAGTTGCATACTAGCTGGGCTGCAAAGCCGAATACCAACCAAAGGCCTAGAACGGCTATACCACCTGTAAAAAGCATACACTTAAAAAAAATGTTACCAAAACATAATTATCAATCAAATCGCGCTCATGGTTATTGCAAATGCGACTTGAATGTTTGTTTACGCTGTTAGGATCGAATGACGAACGTGAATTAGTTCCATTAACTGGTATTATGTTTTTTTCCACTAAGAGTTTATAATAATTGGACGGATTCTAAATGCTCTTCCTTCGCCAGGAAACGGGGGGCCCTAATGGTAGATGCCCATTTTATAGGCTGAACTAAACTTGATTGAAAGAGGTGAAATAAAAATTCTGCCAAGGTTAAAAAGAAATTTGATCATGTTCAGATGTAAATTACACCTACGCGTGCATGTTTACCTTTAGCAATTAAAGGTAAAACAGTGGTCATGTGAATTGAATTCTAATGAACTTTAATATCCGAGTGGATTTAATGATTCATACATTACAAAATCATCTGAAATAAACCTCACTGCTCGCAGACGAACTTCGAATTGATTGGCTTCAGTCAAGATAAGGAACTGATGATACAAAACCAAACAACACGCGTCTGCTATTAATGAGTCGTGTAATAAACACTTTAATTTGCTAATTAGCTTTGAAATTGACCGCATAAAAATACGCAAACGGCCCAGGGGGCTTTCGATTCTACTACTGAAAGTGTGCATGTTACATGAATTGTTACAAGTAATTTTTACTGCCGATAGTCACATCTCCCTAATCCGATAGTTTTATGAGTAGCATTTGTGTGCTTTAGCAAACCGGCAAAACAATTAGAAAATTTGAACGCAGTTTTACTTTTCACGTGTTTTCGTTACAGATTTTGCCTGGAATGCGGTTGTGTGGAAAGCACTCACTTTTGCTGGAAGTCACTTATTAACAGTGTAACATGGGGACACACACAATTCAAGGAAAAATGTCTTAAGAAGAGTCGAAAGTACGTTCACGTTTCGTAAATATCGAGGGTTTACTTTCAAAATTTTTCAAAAATTACTAAGTTACAAGCACAGTCCACTGGTGATTTTAGAAAAACCATCTAAATGCGTTCATTGCATTGAAGTTGATCTTTTGCTTTTGAAAGAGAAACTACCAGCGAAAACATGGAATTCAGCTTCAAATTTTTTCAAATTTTTTCAGCGAAGTACCAGATTGGAAATGTTTTGATTTCTTCTTTTTACAATGAAATTTCAAAACATGGACAAGCTTTAATTATACTGAACTTCTACGTTCATCTTAAACGGTATTTCGCGTGTTTGTGCCTTGTTGCTAATTATTCACAATCCAAAGTAAATAATGATTACGCGGAGCGAACTGTTGACTTCAAGTTTGAACCCAAAGGTTGCCAATGACTTGCAGCAACTTCGCCTCAATCAACCACCTGACGAATTGAAACAAGTGGGTTTTTCGGGTTTTTAGGCGGTCGTTCGGTAGAATTTCTTCTTGACGTTTCGCAAGCACGTGTGGCTAGCATCTTCAGAAGTGGTTTGCTTGAACGCTTACACTGTTCTGATGAGCGTTCAAGCAAACCACTTCTGAAGATGCTAGCCACACGTGCTTGCGAAACGTCAAGAAGAAATTCTACCGAACGACGGCCTAAAAACCCGAAAAACCCACTTGTTTCAAGGAATGGCCTCGAAAGTCTATCTCTTTTGACCTGACGAATTGACGATGGTTTTCAATTATTCTGTCCACGATGTAACTTTAGGATCAACACCCGAACCTTTGCCTTGAATCAAACCCTTAGTTCTTCTGGAGCCTTAGCAGTTACCCAAACTAACCCAGCCCTAAAACGCAATGAAAAGTGTGCTAAAAAGCAACAGGATTTCAATAACCGAATGGCAATTTTGCAAAAAAAAGTTTACGTAATCAATTCGGTTTGGAATTGACCTGGAAACCTGGCCCAAAAGTGCTCTAGATTTGAAACTATTGATTACTGTGCATTTTTAGAAATTTTTACTACCAGCAATTAAACTGTAAGTGTGAAAGATATGGAGGGCTCAATCATTTCGCCATATGGTTAAATGGGTAGAGTCCAGGAGTGTTGGCCAAAAGAGTGGAATGGCTTTAGGAAACACTAATCTATTGCTGCTGGGGTAAATGATTTGAGTAATGGGAGCGCAATATGTGACCAACATTGCCAATGCATGAAGTGTGTAGAAACTGCTCAATGTGACTAGTGTGCCCCATCACCTTTGATGTATCTTCTGGAGACATTTTCGTCCAGAAACAGCTGCTTTACTTCCCGCACAATATGTTCCATATCCCTAACTTTGCACAACGAACAACTGAATAAAACTGCTGCCTGCAAACCAGCACAGAGACAACTAATGAGTCCCAATGCTATTATTCCATCAAGATAAGGTGAAAACTGATAACACTATGCACGCTACAAGAAGGCAAACCTGCTATATCCATTTCAACCAAGCGGTTATTAACACGTAGGTAAAAAAAACCTGTTTTGGAGCTCAATTAGATCAAATTTGACTCACCTATGAATATGTACAGCCTGTCTACGCCACTTTTTTCGGCTCGGTCCAACAGCCCGGTCCAGGGCTTGCTCGGGTCCCTTAAGGCTTTGCTCAGTTGGACCTTGATTTCTTGCAGCTTTTGTGCCATCGTTTCAAATTTAAGACTTTGGATGCGGCTCCACACAACGAATTTAAAATTGGAATGACAAAACACAAACCGTGCGAATGGAATTCAATCCAATGATCAGAATTGAAGTCAAGGCCAGGTTGACAGGGGGGTATTGCAATGCCGCTAATCGAAGAATGGCTATTTTACTACTTTTTAAAAATAGGATCTGGGGGGTTTCATCGATGTCGCCGAATGTCAGAAGCAGGTTCCTGTGGAAATGATTCGAGGATTCAGGTTTCATGCACTGGATTAGCAAAATTATTCAGTTTGAACTTGAGCGGTTGGCAATAGTAACATAACCCTTTTTGTCAACGGTTTTGTGCCGCCAGTTGGCTTCAATTTAACCGACAGGAAAGTCAACTTTATTTTAACTGTGTGAGTTTTTTAGAACAGTGAGAGGATTACTTTCGCCTTTTAATTGTGCCGGGTATTGAAAACACATCTTGTTTCAAAATAGAATACGATTAGAGAAGGTTGCGGCCTTTTATTCAGTTTGAGTAAGTTGGGCTGATGTACCTTTTTTGTTTTCATGCCTCAATTGTCGTTTCTTTTTTTTATAAAACAGCACATTCTGCTTTGTGCATATTTTTGAATCGTCACCTGAAGCAGTGAACACAAGTTCAGGTTCAGTTTCAGGAAATCTCATATTTATAATACGAATGTTATTGATCGATTTTTGCATGATGTGAAAATAGGTAGAGGTGGTTACAACCAAAGACTTTAACATACGGACCAGGCCAATCCGGTTAGAGTTACTTTCTACCAGAAAATGTGAGAGTGCAAAATTGGCCAATTTTATCAGAACCGCTCTTATCTTTTGGTTCATATCTAAAGAACCAATACAGCAAGAAGAATGTCCTTGTTTTCATTAATGCATGGAGCACTAAAGTAGGGATTTTTATTAATGGAAAACATCGACCTTCAAACGTTTCTAAATATCTCTAATTCAGTTTTTCAAAACGGCTTTTCGCTGTTGGTTTATATCTAGAGAACCAATAGAGCCACAGACTTCTTGTCCCCATTAATACACTTGCGTGCATAAAAATCGGCCCTCCACCTGAATTGCTAAAACCTCCTCGATATATCTAACAGCCGTTAAACCTCTTCTTCCGTGAACACGGTCGCCCCTACGAACAAACTCAGGGTCGGTTCGTGCTCCTATAGAAATTGCACCCCAGATCATACAGGAACCACCTCCATAAGCACTTCGCTCTTCAAAGCAGCAATTTGCAAATCGCTCTCTTGGTCTTCGGTACACTTTCCTTCTTCGGTCGCTAGCATGGAGGCATATTCTGGTCTCATCTGAGAACAGAACAGATCCCCATTGCTCCAACGTCCAATTCAGATGATCCCGTGCAAAACACAGGCGTGTTTGCCGATGAGCTGGAGTAAGTTTTGGACCAATCGCAGGTGTTTTAGGGGTCAGCTTATTTTCCTGCAGTCTTCGTCTTACTGTCCACTGACTAATATCCACTCCTCGCACCTCACGGAGCTGTCGTTGAACGGCTTGAACGGCATTAAGGTGACGATTTCTTAATGTTGTTGACACAACAAAGCGGTCATCACGAGCGGTTGTAAATTGCCTTCTGCCTGTTCCAGGTCGCCTATGAAAGGCTCCAGTCTCCTCACAACGTTTGCACACTCTTCGAACCGCTGCGCGTGTCATATCCAATTGTCTAGCAACAGCTCGCTGACTAAGTCCATTTTCGATTAAAGCAATAACTTGGCCGGCTTTTTGTGGTGTACTATGCATTAAACTAACACGCTTAAACACTGTTGAGATTATGAAAAACGAATTAATATTGTAACCCTTGAATGTCGCAGTAAATTCCAAATAACAAACGCATGGAAATTTCAACAATATTTGAAACTTCTATTTATTGTAAAGCGTTTGGTTCATTATCAATATCTGGCAAGTTTTTTTTACTCTTCGCGTTTTTGAAATACCACAGATTAAATTTCCGATAAATTTTTATCCTAAAGAGATAAAATATTTCGTGATTTTTCCAGTTTAAACAACCGACATGTCTTCAACTTCCGTGCAAGTCGCTGTTAAAGTCCGTCCATTGGTTCGACATGAAATTCAAAAGGGATGCAAAGAAATCGTGGATACGATATCGACGAACGAGCAGATTGTGATAAAGAATTGCGATAAGGCGTTTACTTTCAACTATGTTCTGGGGGCTGAGTCCCCCGAGGAAGAGCTCTATAATAGATGCGTGGCTCCCTTAATGAAGAACATCTACCAAGGTAATATTTGGAAGAAACACTTCTCTTCTTTTGCTTGAATTTGATCAAACTGGGGAAAATCCGTTATTTCAGGTTTCAATGTAACGATTTTTGCGTATGGGCAAACTGGCTCTGGCAAAACATACTCAATGGGCACAGCTTATTCTGGCAGCGGCAGTTTGGGCGTTATTCCCAGAGCAGTGCGGGATCTCTTCGAACACGTTCGTAACAATTTTAGCACACATTTTACCATCACGGTCTCATTCATTGAGCTCTATCGCGAAATGCT
This sequence comes from Dendroctonus valens, assembly GCA_024550625.1. NCBI lineage: Eukaryota > Metazoa > Arthropoda > Insecta > Coleoptera > Curculionidae > Dendroctonus > Dendroctonus valens. The sequence continues at coordinate 643,348 of JAJTJO010000043.1, read as the reverse complement.
TTATGACTTGTTGGCCAATAAGCCGCGGGACCAATGCACGCTGGAAATTAGAGAAGATATCGCCAAGGGTGCGTATTAATCCATGTCGCATCTCTCGATCGGAATCTCTAATTATTTATGGCAATTATCAGGAATTCATATTCCCAATGCGACCGAAGTGATGGTGCATTCAGTTGAAGACGTATTAAGTATATTGGCCAAAGGCTCGTTAGGACGAGCCACTGCCTCCACCAATATGAACGAGCAGAGCTCCAGAAGCCACTCAATTTTCACCATAAGCATAGACATGGCTGATAAGAGCGATCCGTAAGTTGCTAAATTCCAGTGCAGGGATTTGATTACCATCTAGCTGATTTTCCAAAAAAATTCAGGTATTTAAACAAATCTTCCAAATTGCACCTGGTAGATCTGGCAGGTTCAGAGAGATCGAAAAAGACTGGGGCCGAAGGCAAAACGTTTAAAGAAGGAGTGGACATTAACAAAGGCCTGTTTGTACTCGGCAACGTGATAAGCGCCCTTGGGGACGAGAAAACTCAAAATGGATACATACCCTACAGGGATAGTAACCTAACAAGGCTTCTTAAAGGTGTTGCATTGCGATTGAAAAATTGATTTCGTTCAATTCTGAGAAAATGAGAACGTTTTAGATTCTTTGGGCGGCAACAGTGTCACTTTGATGATCGCGTGTATTAGCCCAGCGGATTACAATCTGGAAGAAACAATATCAACCCTGAGATATGCGGACAGAGCCCGCAAAATCAAGAACAAACCAATCGTTAATCAAGACCCCAAAACGGCGGAAATCAACGAGCTGAAAAGGCAGTTAAAGTTACTACAATTGCAGATGGCTGGACAAGGTAGATTTCAGCATTTTCTTTAATGAAGTTTCCAACATTTGTTCTTAATCTACGTGATTTCCAAGTTAAAAATAAAACATTTTTCCTTATCTTCCTAAAACACGTATACTAAACAATATATAAATAGTATAGTTTAATAAATAAAACCAACCATTCACGATCAAAGTGAATGATTTATTTTAAAAACTTTTTTTTCTTCTTATAGGTGATACATTTATGTCTTCATCGGACATCGATAGACTACGGGCTGAAAACTCTTCGCTTCAGTTAAAAATCAAGGAGTTGCGCGATCAATTGGCCGTTGTTTTGCTGGACAAAACCGGCTTGCATGAAAAACTACTGATACTGCAAAATGCAAATGAAGTGCTCAACAATAAGCTTAACGAGATCAAGGAAGAATACAATGAAACGCTTGGGCAGATCAGCTTAGGCGTGGAAAACCAGGACATTGGATCGGTGAAGGAAAACCTAAAAAAACTGCAGCAAATTCAAGGCCAATTTGAGATGATTGAAAATGATCAAAAGAAAACTGAAGGAGAAATTCGGTAAGAGATAATGCTACAGATTTGTTGACAAATTGATCAGCAATTGTATATGGTTTATTGTATTCTAGAAAGCACGAAGAAACATTTACGATTCTTGTCCACACTGCTCGAACATCCGCAGAGAGTGCACCAAAAGAAATTCAAGAAAAGCAGGATGTACATACCGACAGACAGCTGGCTCTGCATTCGGAATTGCAAGAAGTCTCCAATCAATTGGCCCTGAAGGAACAACTAGCTAAACAATTGGCCATAAACAGCAACTACATAATTGATCATCAAGTTATTATGGAAACGGAGAAAAAGATCGACACACTAGAAAAAGAGAAGAATGAATTACTGCATCAGCTGCGTGAGATTAAAGCCCAGGAAATATCGAGTAAAATTGCAGAACAGCGCAGAAAACGGGTACACGAGCTAGAAGAACAGCTAAAGGGTTTGAAGAAGAAAAATCTGGAGCAGTCAAAGATGCTGCAAATTAAGGAACGTAATGAGATCAAATTGAAGCAGCTGAACAATGACATTGTGAACATGAAGACGGCCAAAGTAAAGCTATTAAAGCAGATGCGGCTAGAGAACGATCGCTTTAGAACTTGGAAGCAGAACGCTGAACGCGAACTGGCTCGAGTTAAGCAGCAGGACTGGAAAAAACAAACCCAAATCAGTAAAATGAAAGTTGCACATGAAAGGCAGCAGAACTGTCTCAAACGGAAATTCGAAGAAGCCGCCGCTTTGAATAAGAGACTTCAAAACACACTAATGAAGCGAAAGGAGGCCCAAAGCATTAAATTTAACGGAAAAGTTGAGAAAATTACTTCATGGGTAAGGCATCTAAGAGTGAATTCAGTACAATCTAATTCAATTACTTCGATATTTGCCAGTTAAAAGAAGAAATGGAAATGTTTGTCAACTTAGCTGAAGCTGAAGTTACTTTAGCCGGATTGCTGGAAGATCGGGCCACATTGCAACAGCAACTCGATGAACTGAAAAATAATTCTGATGGCGCTAATAATACCGCAGTCAAAAGCATTGAAGAGGACTTGGAGGTTCGCTCGTTTCAGATCCAGGATTTGCAGCAACAACTGCTCAATTCAGACGAAGGTAATTTAGCAGTTATCCGTAGAAAGCACATTCAACAGCTGGGAATTTCAGAAAAAAAATGGAAAACCAGATTCGAGGCTCTCCAAACCATGGTTGAAGCCAGACACGCATTGCGCTCGCTTTTCGATCAAGCCGCAGAACACAACCGGAAAGAGGTTCAGACCAAACGGGAACTGTCCGAGCTTGCATATTCCCATAAAGAAGTAACTAACGTAGTTAGAATTATTCGTTGAGCCACTTATACAATTTGTTGCAGTTATGTGAAAAATTGGAAGTTGCTGAACGGGAGTGCCGACGCATGGAGGAAAGGCACTCAGAAGAAATAGCTAACTTAGAAAAGGCCCATCACGAGAACATGGGGACTGTGCTAAAGCAGATGATGGGCGTCCCAAGTGAATGTAGGTTCAAGTTTACTTGGAACGAGCAAATAAGATTTCACACGCTTTTTCTTTGTGTAGCTGAAAATCCCGAGTCAGAGCTAGCTACCAGGTGTAAACTCCTCAATCAGCAACTGGAGGGTCAGGATAGTATCATTGAAGAACTAACCAGCAAAAACGATCAACTCCAACAGGTTATCAAAGAAATTCAGGTGAAGATATTTTACACCTATTTTTATCTGTAAAAGCAAACATCAAAATGTTATTGTTTCCCAGGAGACAGCAAAGAGTTCTAAGGAGAAAACTCGAAAAAAAGAAGGAGAAGCTTCTGAAGGCGAGTCTAAACGAATAAACCCGCTTAGGGGTGCACGAGAAGAGTTTGTAAGAATATACCGACCAGGTGATTATGACCACAATTTAACTACTATCACTGTTTCAGATTATGGATGATTCAATGGAATTATCGACAGACGACACTAAAAACGATCCTGATTGGAGAAAAACCCCACTAGCGAAGAGAATAATGATGATGACCAAACAACGAAACAAAAGCAAACAATCGTTTCTAGCGATTTCGGATGGTAGGTTTTTTTACAAGATCAATTATTTAAAACGGTTTTCTGTCGGTGTGACCGAAGGAGTGTAAATAATTTCTGAATTTTTCAGAACCACGAGTAACGGGAGCATCAAAAAGATCGTTAGAAGGAGGTTGTACCTGTAAATCGTGCAACACAAAAAAATGCAAATGCAAAAAACTAGGCACTACCTGCAGCCTAAATTGCAAATGTTCAGAGTCTGTTTGCCAAAACCGCAACAAATTGACCAGCTCACAATCATTGGACGGGGTGAGTAATTCGAGTTTTTTTTAGTTCACAACATGCAAGCAAATGTATACCAATATCCAATATGGCCATTTCTCTATCAGCAGCTGTAAAATGTTTCGTTCAATTTATTTCAGACTAGCGAGTCGTCTGAATCCACTGTTTCAGAATGCGACGAAAGAAAAAAACCACGGTAAGTGTTCTGTGAAGCTCAACAGTTGAGCAACTGTTGAATTCGGAAATATTTCTTTTTCAGAATAGTCAGAGATTTATTCAGCAAGCTTGACCAAACGGAAACCCAGTGAAAGGATAAGAAATAAACTGACCAAGAATTGCGTGGAACTTGAAACTGTTACTTTTAACATCCACAGGAGTTTCAAGCAAGAATTAGTTATTGCCATTTTTTATGAACACTAGATATGTTACTGTTTAGGAAAAGGTAAGTTTTTTAATGGCAAAAGCTGCGAAATATCAATCCATCAATGTTATCTGTTTAAGAAATACACGTTTTCGTAACTGTTTGCTTTATGTTCGGTGAGTTGTTGAGGAGTTTATTGTAATTATATTGCTGAAATTGCATATTGATAGATTATTTTGTAAATTACGATGCACCAATCCAATAAATAGGAATTGAGGGCAATACTTGACTAGAAAAGTTGTTCTATGAGGAACCATGGAAGGAAATAACAATACATAACAAAAATAAGTGCGTTGAAACGACATAAAACATGTTAACGCGTTCATTAATCTTTATGTGCCGCATTATTTGAAGTTATTTCTTTCTCAACTCAAGTTAATTAAGTAGAGCAGGGGAGGGGACAAATGTGATAAACGGGAACAACTTAGGATTAAACTTCATTTTGTCATATATCTGTTATTGAGATTATCCACAATCAATAGTATTAATAGTAATGGAAATTACGAAATAAGGTCTTACGTGCATAACATCACTGTACATTCCATAGCTAATAATCGATTAACTTTCAATGTATGACTGACTAGCGGTACTTATTGATAGTTTTTAAGATTCATTTGACTAAAATATATATTTTTGTGAAATTATTATTTCGATATTTTCAGGAAAATTATCACCCTAGCACATGAGTACAAATTCAAATGAAACCTCTTAAAATCGGAGGCGTTCATGAAAATTGAGAAACAAACCTGACGCTACTCATAAGCAAAATTGTGTAACCTTAATTTTTTCCGTTTTATAACAAAGCCAAACATATACAGGCTGGACCATTTATCTAGTGAGATAAATGTCTCTACAGTATCTAGACAATCTCTAAACAAAGAAGACACTTAATTGGTGCAAACAGTAACAGAAGAAAACTTGAAAAAACTTTACAAAGCACGGTGTTTTGCAACTCAATATGGCGACTAAACCTTTAAACGATCATTTTTTCAGGAAAAAATCTAATGGAATGTGATGATAAGGGGCATATTGAAGACTTACAGCGTAACTGATGATGACACAATATTCTGTAAAAGCGAGTCAAACGTTTATCTGAGAGTTAATGTAAAAATTGAGCTAAAATGCATTCTAATTCATGCTGAAACCGCAGCAGCGATTTACGACTGAAATAATGCTACAATTAGAAACAGTTAAGGAAGCCAATAAGTTCAATAGTCAACGAGCAGTAACCACTTTCTATCTAAATTCCCCTGCAGAATTGGCACGTAAAATTTTGAAGTGAAACACGAAAATATGACACCGTAAAGGAACATGAGTTTTTTTTAAATTTACATTTATAGTAACTATCTAAAGAAATGCTCGATTTGGGAGTACACTACAATATAGACATTGACCTAGCTGATTACATAGAAACCCGGACAGGGTTAAAGATATGGCCCCAAAGTATTTACAGTTTGCATAAGATGTTACTTCCATCAGTTGAACCAACAGCGTAAAACTCGCTCAGAACGGCTATCTATATGCGGTTCCACTTTCAGTCGAAACTCGCTCTATATTACATATATTTAATAAGCCTCTGATTGGTCAAGGTTTTAGGAATGCGGATTACCGGCGGCAGCTTGAACCTTCTTCAATGCTGATTTATCGAAACTGGTGATAGCCCCCAGAAGAGCTGATCTATCTTTGGTTGAACTGCTATTACCTGTATTCCCATTAGAAATCACAGCTTGAGGAGATACAGGAGGCGGCGGTATGTTTGGAGCGATTGATGGAGCCGGTGGTGGCGGAGGAGGTGGAACCGTAGGGCCTGCAGAAGATATTGCACCAAAATCTGGACATTTTACAGGAACATATCACGTACCTGCTGCGGAGGGTGGAGTAGCGGTACCGATAGACGTTGCTGCGCTACTATTAACGCTGTCGCATCGGTCCAAATGATTTCCGTTCTTTTTCATTGATCCATCTCTACTCTTCTGTTCTTTCAGCTGCTTCTGGAAGGGAAACCGTCAATTATCCAAAAAAACGTGTGACTGCACTTCCACTACCATTCGATTTCGGTGCTTCTTTCTCTCCTCCTCGCTGCTCATCATCTCCTGGACTTTGGTGAGACGCTTCTGGCTTCGCACCACTTTCTGCTCACCTTTGAGCCGATCCTCAATCTTAACCACCACGGTCTTCAGATGCTCTTTGACCGAGGAGGGAATTTTAAAATGTGCGCGATCCCCATCGGTCAAATGTAACTGAACTCGAGCGAAAAACGGATCGTCCAGCAGGCCGTCAATGGTGGGCAGGCCGTTTTTGCAAGCATCATGCGACAAAACCGACTCTAAGATCTTTTCTGAAACGTAAAGCAACTTTGTTAATTGATGGAGACATTTCAGAGATGGGTAGCTTACTGATTTGCTGAGGACACTCGGAGATTTCTTCCCCGATGTAGCTTTCGTGCAAAGGCGAGCCGATGGCCATCTCATAGAGAACGTGACCGAAACAGTACACGTCTATTGCCTCCAGTGTGCTTATTTTCTTGTGCTGCATGAAATATGGCCGGTAGTATGATGGCACTCCCAAAACCCCGTTCTCTATATCTATCAGTTTGACTCGGTCGTTCTCGATTAGAATGTTTCCACTGTGCAGGTGGCCTGAGAATAATATTGATGTTACCGCCATTAGGCGTCTTTTGTTAATAGAACTATTTATAGGAGACGGAGGAAAATAATGCTCTTTCGAAGACTTTTCAATATTACTGGACAACGGTGACAGCAGCGATAAAAACCCAAAAGGCGAACAAGTTTCCAAATGCCAATTTCCGAAAAAACATCAACCCGTAGATCCGAATCATTCCTCAATGTGTTTTCGGTGTACAGTTTGTACTCACCATATGGAAAGCCTTTTTCGTGAAGAAACTTCAACGCCTCCAGTATCTGCCTTCCATAGAGAGCAATATCATCAGTCGTCAGCAGCTTATGGCCTTTGGGGTTTCCGTACTTTTTCAAAAAAGAGAGTTTTGGTTTGGCTCCGCACAACAGATCGCGCAATGAACCGTTCTTATTCATGTCTCTCACTACTAGGCCTCCGATGTCCGTGCAGAGGCACAAGTCAATGTGATCAATGTATGGATGCTATATCCAAGAACAAAGAACATTAGACTTGAACTAAGTACTCTGTGTTAACGCTTGCCTTGATTTGATGCAAGCTCTTGAACACCGAATGCATGTCCTTATCGTCCAAATACTTATCCGGGCCATAATCCGTCCAACTCCCTATCAGATCGTCTTTGGATCTGGATTTGCACTTGATCGTGTAGAAGTGCTTGCGAAGCCTCCAGCCAATCTCCACCAAAGGGCCCACAACTTCCCAGCCAAACTCTCCTCTCAGGGCTAATGAAACATGCTGCAGAGCTATTTCTATACAATAAACAACCAAATTAAACCAACAATCAATGTTTAAAGTAAGGGCACACTCTTACCTCCAAACGGTTGGCAATAGTTGGCCGGATCTATAAAAGACCGCGCGGGCAACGACGAAACCAATATGGGATTCATAAGAATGCTGTTTAGATATTTCTGTAAAAAAACATAATTGTATTCACTGCCGGCAGGAATGTTCGAAATGAATACCTGCAAGCCTTGCTGGCGTTCGCTGATAAATTGAGGATCCAAATTGCCAATGAGCTTTTTAGGGGGCAATTCGAGCGGGATTCGGGACACTTGCAGCATCTGATGCAGCTTGAGGAAGTCATTGTAGCGCTTGTAGACCTTCCAGGTCTGGTCGGAAAATGGGCCTCGATGTACTCTAATTACGAATTCCTGTAAAGAATGTCCCTATCAGGCCATGGCATAGTTTACATTTGGGTTTCACAAATTGAATATTCCCGCAAAATGATTGAGATTGATTTCGCCCACTGCCTCATCGCCTTTGATAATGTCCACCGCAGTTGTGGACGAAACGTCAGGAAGAAATTCCCATGGACCACGGCTTCAAAGCCCAAAAAACATTTCTATGTGATTTGACCGGCCGTGAAAGCCTTCATAGTCTGATATCACAATAACAGTTTATAAATACACATTATTGCTACCTCGTTCTTTGTTGGGACAAAACTGCCAAGATTTCTTTATGCAGATCGACAGTCTTCTGTTAATTCTTCTTAGAAGAATCACTTTTTGCAGTAGCAATTCATTTGTTTTCGACCAACGTAGATTTAAATGAAATGAAATGATGGCCTCTTTAGCCTTGTTTGAATAGATTCATCTGCGTCATTATTAATGATCTTTCAACCTTTAAGTTTTTAAAACTTTTGTAAATCTTTATATCTAAATTTTTTCCAGTAGTTGAACCAGTCTTAGTCGGAAAGCACGGGAAATCACTTCGCCCACTGCCTCATTGCCTTTGATAATGTCCACCGCAGTTGCGGACGAAACGTCAGGTAGAAATTCCCATGGACCACGGCTTCAAAGCCCGACAAATATTTCTATATGTGATTTGACCGGCCGTGAAAGCCTTCATTGTCTGATATCACAATAACAGTTTATAAATACACATTATTGCTACCTCGTTCTTTGTTGGGACAAAACTGCCAAGATTTCTTTATGCAGATCGACAGTCTTCTGTTAATTCTTCTTAGAAGAATCACTTTTTGCAGTAGCAATTCATTTGTTTTCGTCCAACGTAGATTTAAATGAAATGAAATGATGGCCTCTTTATCCTGGTTTGAATAGATTCATCTGCGTCATTATTAATGATCTTTCAACCTTTAAGTTTTTAAAACTTTTGTAAATCTTTATATCTAAATTTTTTCCAGTAGTTGAACCAGTCTTAGTCGGAAAGCATGGGAAATCACTTCGCCCACTGCCTCATTGCCTTTGATAATGTCCACCGCAGTTGTGGACGAAACGTCAGGTAGAAATTCCCATGGACCACGGCTTCAAAGCCCGACAAACATTTCTATATGTGATTTGACCGGCCGTGAAAGCCTTCATAGTGGAGATTATTGTTGAAATTGAAAGAAAAACGAGCAGACACAACATGCCACAGACTTTTTCTGACAAAATGGTACAAAAACTGTCCCGTAGGCCCAAATCAGATGTAGAAGTGAACTAAAAATCAAACTCTACAAGCGGGACTTAAAAGTGACAAGAAAATAACCAACCACGGAGGTTTTTAAATTGTCCAAAAGCGGCGTGGCCGAAAAAATCTTAATACAAATTGCTGGCCATTCAAGTGCAAAATCACCTTCCAGCTAGCTACAGATGGATGAAAAACACCCGGTTTAACCGAAAAAATGCGAGAAACTAGCGCAATGCAGTCTCAACTGTCCGCCAGTAACTCTTCAACGTCTATATCTGGAGAGAAGCATGCAAATAGCAAAAGTAAAAAAATTAGTCACCAGGGTAAAATTATTTTTCTAGCTTGTTTTCGTTGCAAATTATGGAAAACATGCAATCGTGAAAAATTTCAATCCTCATTTCAAAGATCTCGTGGTATTGCCCCCGATAATATCAAGAGTTTTTATAATATCGCGCAAATGAGGCAAATTGTGCGTTCAATTTAGAAACCATTGGGTTTGTGGAGTCTTTTTCGTATCAGCGCTTTATTGTTATATTGGTTTCCAAAGTGGTCCCTACGGACCCCAAGGGATCCCTAGTATCATTCAGGGGGTCCTTGGCAAGTTAAAATCGATTTTGGGGTCCTGGACTACGTCAGGGGGTAAGCGCAAGGTTGAGTATAAAATTATAATTCAACAGAAATTCCTGGGTTCCAGCCAATTTTGTTGTTAATTATTTAAAATGTTACAAATACGTTTCGGTGTCTTTCTCCACCATCATCAGTTTGTATGTATGGCTGTTTCTACCTTCACCTTGTGGCTTGCCAAAGGTGAAGGTAGAAACAGCCATACATACAAACTGATGATGGTGGAGAAAGACACCAAAACGTATTTGTAACATTTTAAATAATAAACAATAAAATTGACTGGAACCCAGGAATTTCTTTTCAATTAAGTTGAAATACAGTCAGGAAAATATACACTATAAAATTATAGAATAGAATCCTTTTGCAAGTAGTCGAACTCAGAGCATAAATGCAGAAGAATACAGGAGCAACTTGTTGAATTATCCACAAATGAGGAGCTGAAACCAATGCTTAGACAAGGATACGACAATTTCTGGTTACGAAAACAGATCCGAATTTTATATGCAGCATTATGAGTTATTGTACAGAAGCTTGATTGCTTTTCCGTCTTCCGAATGGATAGAACGTGGATTCAGTGCCGTTATCAGCCTCGTCACAAACAAAGAAACCGACTAGAAATTAGTACTCGTGGGGACTTGCGGTTGCTACTCACAAACATTGAGCCGAAGATAAATACACTCATAACGTCCCATCAGGTTCATCCAAGTAATTAATATGTTTATATTTTATTTTTATGTCTCCATTTACCATTCAAGACATCAAAGTTAAATTTTCAATTTTTCTTTTATGCATTTATGTAGTTTAGCCAGAATCGCTACGAAAGTTTTAACTATGAAAAGGGGACCGTGGACCAAAAGAGTCTGGGGACCACAGTGCTACGTGATCTAATAAAAACAATGTGGCTTTGCATCGGAAAAATTCCTTTTAAATCATGGTTTTTCAATAAATCCAACAAAACACAAATCCAGACAGTCGCTTCCGGCAAACAACTCAAAATTTTCAGTTTTACTGATTTTCTAATAAAAATATCTTTCAATTATTTGTTAGAATCGCATGGCAAATGGTTTTATTTGCAAATTTGTAAATACCCAGGGCTCAGCCCCTCTAAGAATTTACTAAAATATCATGGACGGGCCATTGAAGATCTGTATCAATTTCATGCATGGGATTTTGGGGAAGCACACATTGCACTCCATTGAAAGTACTTGAAGATATCGAAGCCTGAGATACGCCCCTTTAAATAACTAATGAACCAACAAAGACTAATTGGGAAATTGCTCAATACTTACTGTATGCCCATGAATGTTCTGCCAATTCTCGATATGACAACTGATCGGTTCGGTATCATCTAACAACACCTTGGTACTAATTTCCCGTTCGAATATAGCCATTTGACTCTGACCATTCGTCGATCATTTCCCTGCAAATCCATTAGAATGAACTTTTCGATAAACTTTACTTGTTTACACCTGCAGACTATCCGACATGTTTCACTTATGACGTTTATGTCGATGACGGATCTTTTAGATTGGAATCTGTAATTTGAATGCTGTTTGCCGCTTGTCCTAGAGGGCGAATCCTTGTGGAAGAAATTTTCTTTTGTTAATTGATGATTCTTTGATTTAGTGTACGATACGCATCTTATTATCGATCGTGTTCAGCTGAGAATTTTTTAATTTACTTTAGGATTTTAATAATTCGAGTTTAAGCTGAGACAAGATCTTGTCTCAGGCCCACCAGCTCTTATAAAAATCTCTAGTTGGCCAGCCTGATATTACCAGGCTGAAAGCCAAAAAACCCTAACCGGCATACTCGCTCACTTGTATAAATGACAGCGGAATCAGACCATTATTGGCATTTTCGATATAGTGGTGTTTAGCTCGTGTTCTGAAGACTCTCTTAAAAGTAATTTGTACAATTCTTTAACACTTTAACATGGATACGGATGATTGGGATGCCAGTTGGGATGCTCCTCCAAAGCTTCCGCAGCCTGTACAACCCGCATATTGTAAGTAAAAGTCAACTTAATTCACTTGCTGGATTTTACATCGAATGCTCTTTCGTTTCTTGCACATTTTGTTAATTATGAGGATTCTAGTGCATGTATAAACCTCATTATGGGTTGAATTCAATATCCAATCAACAAGAAATTGATTTTCATTTAGATTCTCAACTGTCTATTGTAACAGTGTGGTATTTAGATGGTCTTGGAAGAAATCGTTCTCACTTGTGGTAAACCTTCGTTTTAGCACCACGTGGTGAAGATGAAGAAAATAAGAACATTTAATGCAATCTCATGAACATGGATTAAAATATTTCCTTGTTCTACTAGCACCCCCGTTTTTACCGTTAATCGCACGTGCTTTTCGTTTTTTTTCCCCATCGTGCCTGAGAGGACAGAACATAAAAAGCACCTTTTCTAATTCCAAATTTAAACAATTGAATTTACTCTACAGCTTGGGGCAACAGCAACACGCAAACGTTCACAAATTCCAACCGAAAAGCCTCCAGAGCAAATAACTGGGGCCAAGGCAGCCAAGACGGCGCCTGGGGCAACGATAATGGTGGAAATTGGAAAAATAATCCACGAAATGAAGCACGTGGAGGCAGCGATTGGAATAATGCAGGAGGCTTCAGTGGAAATGGATCGCGCTGGAACGGCGGAACTAAAAGAAACGGCGGCAATGACAAATGCGAGACCATCAAAGTTCCTTCGAGATTTGTGGGCAAAATTATCGGTAAGTGGACATGACTATTTTCCTGAATGGAATAGTCAACTAACTTTAAGCATCTTCTTAGGCAGAGGTGGATCGCAAATCACTGACCTGCAAACGCGCTCTTCATCCCGAATCAAAGTCACCAAGGATACTGAAGGCGACGAGACCTTCATCAAAATCTTCGGCGATGATTCCGCTATTCAAAAGGCCAAAGAACTTATTGATGATTTGACTGTTGATAAAGCACCACGTGCTCCTCCCGCGCCGGTTTATGAGGCTCCGAAGGAACCTACCCAACCGGTCCAAGCATGGGATTCGAAAACTACGACCTTCTACGAGTACTTGAAGGAATGTGATCAGAGAATTGAAGCTGAATGGAACGCCCTTCCGCCGATCATCAAAAACTTCTACCAAGAACATCCCGAAGTCACCGCCATGACCGAGGAGGAAGTCGAAGCTTTCAGACTGGAGAGCAATAACGTTGTTGTCGATCGGACGTTCCAAACGGAGAATAGCCGACCTGTGCCGAAACCCGTCAAAACTTTCGAGCACGCCTTCCATAATTATCCAGAAATACTCGATGAAATACGGAAGGCAGGCTTTGAACACCCGTCGCCCATTCAGAGTCAGTGTTGGCCAGTGCTGCTGTCCGGAGAAGATCTTATTGGGATCGCCCAAACCGGAACAGGAAAAACACTGGGTTTCCTTCTCCCTGCCCTCATTCACATTGACGGCCAAACCGTCCCCAGAGAGGAGCGTGGAGGACCCGCAGTATTAATTATGGCCCCCACGAGGGAACTGGCCCTTCAGATCGACAAGGAAGTGAAAAAATACTTCTATCGCGACATCTCATCGTAAGTATTTCCTAGTGTGTCCTAAAGAAATCAACTAATATTTTTTTTTGCAACAGCGTGTGTGTATATGGAGGAGGAGCACGCAAAGAACAGATAGACCTAGTGAGTCGAGGCGTGGACATAGTCATTGCAACTCCAGGAAGAATGAATGATCTGAATCAAGCCGGTAAGCATTCAGGAAAAATCACCAATCTCGATCTTAAATAGTGTTTCTTCTGTTGCAGGTCATTTGAATGTCCGGTCAGTAACATACGTAGTCCTAGACGAAGCAGATCGCATGCTTGACATGGGCTTTGAGCCGCAAATTCGCAAAGTAATGTACTCGCTCCGACCAACGAAACAATGCATAATGACGAGCGCAACTTGGCCGCCGGGAGTCAGACGCTTAGCGGACTCCTACATGAAAGACCCAGTTCAAATCTATGTGGGTTCTTTGGACTTGGCGGCCACGCACAGTGTCACGCAAACGATCCAACTGATCGAAGAAAACGACAAAGAGCAAGCCTTCATGGATTTCATTTACAACATGGGCCCGGAGGACAAGGTGATCGTGTTTTGCGGCACCAAAGCCAAGGCTGATTACCTTTCTGTGGAATGTATTTGCAAGAATATCCTCTGTGCTTCTTTGCATGGAAATCGGGACCAGAGTGATAGGGAGCAAGCAGTGCAGGACATCGGAGACGGCACTGTGAGGATCTTGATTGCCACTGATGTCGCGTCCAGAGGCCTGGACATTGATGATATTACGTGAGTCCGGGTTATTGCGGGAAAGTTCCAAGTTAATTGAGTTTATTTCGGCAGGCACGTTCTGAACTACGACTTTCCCAAAAACATAGAGGAATACGTCCACAGGGTGGGGCGAACAGGCAGAGCTGGCAAAACTGGGGAGAGCATCAGCTATGTCACAAAGAATGACTGGGCACAAGCTGCTGAACTTGTAAAAATTCTAGAGGAAGCCCAACAAGTAAGTTTCACATAAAAAAATGATTGATTGTCGTACACGAGTCCAAAGTTTGCATGTGTAATTTTCAAGCTAAACCCAGCTGCCGAGGATAAACCGGTCCTGTAATTTTCCAAAATAAGACTTTCTTTAAGTTGAGTTCCTTATTTAATTGGAGGAATTATTTGTTTCAGTTTGTACCTGAGGAAATATACAGTATGGCTAGCCGATACGAGGCAATGAAGGAGCGCAAAGAACGGGCAGGCGAATCGGTAGGACGAAAGCCCCGCTTTAGTACCGCACGACGTTATTAGCTTGCATAACGCAACCTTTTTCCAGTTCACACAATTTTAGTGGTGATTAACATTCCAAATTTGTTTTCGACATTTCAATCTCAAATGCATTTGTATTCTTGCCCAGGAAATGTACTTTTAAGGCAAATTACAAATTATTTATTCAAGGGTATCTTTCTCATATTGAGGTAACTCAAGACTGAAAGTTGATATGGCTTTATCGTTTTGTGATATTGGATTCTCACTTTTATGTGACCATTATTGGATTGAGCAACCCGCTCAGGTTTCTTAGCATTATTTTTTCTTCGTATTTATTAACTTTAGGATTTTTTTATTTCGTTTGGAATGTAGTTTAATAAGGTATTTTTTTCTCAGTAAATGTGAATGCCTCTGAGGAACCGTTTTATTAACATTATACCTACTTTTGTTCACCTATATACCAATCACTCAAACAACGTCAATGCAAAAGTGTTCGCATTTGTTTCCGTCAAGTTTTTGTTAGATTTTTTATTATGTGTTGTGTTCATGTTAAGCTCCTTTTCCTCATCCTGTGGCTTTGTCCGGTTGAATGCGATGATTTTGAAAACGCAGAACCACTCAACAGAGTTAGATATAGGAACAGCAGGACGTGCAAACACCGGCCTTATTCCGCCTTTGAACCATTCTATCGTCAAAGTATACTGGAAAGTCCCGTTTACTTGGTTTTTATCGTACTTTTAGGCATCCTCTTTGGGTTAATGTTTTTAGGTAAGTGCGCTTTATGTCCCAAAGCCATACTAACCGCGGTTACTTCGCGTGTTTAGGGTTGCTGAAAGGCCTGCTCGGTATCTTTGTGTCAAAAACCGTAGGCGAATATGGCATGGGAATGCTCATCGATCTTCCTAAGCCCTTGGATTCATATCAGGAAAAGGAGTTGAGAAACCGATCGGTTTGCTATGACGTTGTGGGATGGCCAGTGCATCCAGACTCCGGAGAAAGGACCGTTCGAATGCTGGAAATGTAAGTAATTTTTTGCTTCAAGCTTTTCTAAAATGTGATCTTTTAGCAAGAGTGAATTTTGCCTCAACATCATTTTCTTTTTGGCATATCCGCTGGCCATTCTGCTGAAACTGTGCGCCTTGTGCTGCTGCATCGGCGATTACAAAGGCGAAGAAGACGCCTGCTTTCGCGAAGTGAACGTTATCAAATGCAAGAGCTCCAGAAAAGTGATACAAACCGAAATCGTTAGCGTGAAATCGTGATTTTCGTGCGTTTTAGAACGCTGGAGGCCCTCAGCTGGATATGTACAAAGAGCACGATCTGAGAGAAGCCAAAGATACGAATTACGTTATTAATTGTATGCGGCAAAGCCAAATGTCTTTGGGGAAATTACAACAGTTCAGTGATTTGTGAAGAACGTGTGGATATTCGAGTAGAGGGTTTGGGGAAAGTTATAACCAGAGTACAAAGCGATATGAGGCCAAATAAGATGATTCTCCAGGCACAACAGCTTTATACTGTTTACGAATAAATATCATGAACTCAAATACTAGAAATATTGAATATTTCCATAAAATAAATAAGCGATATCTAATACTAAATGAGACACAAAAAAATAATGCTGGTATCTAATCATACCACTTATTCCTCTAAGAGTTAGATTTTCAGCACTTCGCAAGCAGTTCGTCCGCAGATACTCTGCGTCGAACCGGGCGATATTTCAATCCGGGCAAACGAACCGCCTCCGGATCCTTTCGATAGTCTTTCTGGGTTAATTACCAAACAACCGTCGATTTCCTAAAAAAAAAAAACAGGAATCGGATAAGAAACAACTTTGAATCCACAACCAAACACTCGTGTACCGCACTTTTTGGGTATCATCAATCATAAACTCACCTTGACAAAAAACCGAAAATTCGACGGCAAAATTAAAATGTGCGGCTTCACCTCCATCACTCCATTTCTTTCCATGAGGGTGAGATCTATGTATACGTCCTTACCAGCTGGGTCTAGAGGGTAGAAGCTTTGTTGCTTCAGCAGATGTGAAGCCAAGCGGCCTATTCGGTCTGGCGGCCCTCGGTTTGATTGATCGCTGAAATCAAACGACTGTTTTTCCAAACATTGCTTGCAACCTCGCAACACTTACACACTGCACTCAAAACTCCCAATATCGAACAGAATATCCGCTGTGGTCGTACCAACAACTAGTCCATTGATATTCACCATACAGGGATCGGGCATTAAAGTAAGATTTGCATAGTCCTGACCCACTTCATAAGGAGGAGTCGGATAGACGGGAAAGTGATGCGGTTCCTTCTGAGAAGACACGACTATTACATGAGTTTCTGGCACTTCGTGCATGGTACTGTGGATCAGGTCGCGGAAAAAACTATCCGAAGATTGTCTCAGCTCGCCATTGTGGACTCCTTGGTGGTTTTCGTCGTAGAACGGGCCAGTTAGAATCAGCACATGAGGCTTGTATTCTTTCACGTACTGAATAAGGTCGCTGAGTGGCTCGAAACAAAGGTTGTCCTGCACTGTGAACGGTCCGCACGCTACCACAACTTGTAGAGTATCTGAAAGAACATCCAAGTTTAATCAACAAGTTGGACAGCAAAAGTGGCAGATCTAACAGCATTTGAATGGTATTTTTGATCGAAGTGTTGTTTTGGAAAACTGAGATATGCAGATATAGATAAGCCTGAATGAATAGACCGGGCTCAGTCCAGAGAGGAATACGGATTTCGCCACTACTTTTTACTCCCTAGAAAAAGCAGTGGCGTATGAATTTTCGTTTTGAATTGATTCAATAGATGCAGTGAGTTCACTAAATTAGTAAAATTGTAATTGCCATTGTTTTTTTTTTAATAATAAATAAAAGCAACCTTCTGAACGGCTTAAACCGGACCTGATTGAAAGCGCGGCGTCAAGTGCAAGAATATTTTTAATCATTTTCCTTATTTAAACGCGAATCAGTAATAATATATCCTTATCGGTATGTAATTACTTTATTTATTAGCATTTAAACCATCGTTCATAATTGGGAACGGAAAGGTTTCGTTGTAATTATAATACTAATTGAATACTTCTGCGTTAATTACACAAGTATAACAGCTAAGAGAGGACAGACTGTTCGAATGCATGCGAACGAGAGAAACGGACCGATCGTGCTGCAAAGGGGGAAGGCAATTCAATTAACTTTAATTAGTTTTCAGCTTCGGTTTGGCGTTTCGAGACGGGGAATCGATAAATATTGTGCGTCGTATCGTCACTGAAAATCGCCTGGCCGAGCGTTGCTTCAACTTATTTAAACCACGCGAAAGCGACTGTGAGTTTTTTTTATGGAAAATCTGCAAAAAACCGAGGGAAAATTAGCATTAACTCCAATTTAACCTCGAAATTATGGATCATCGGCAACTAGTGGAACTGGTGAAACAAGTGCCGCGTTTATGGGATCGGAATTGCCCGATGTTTCGGGACAAGGAGGCTAAAGAGAAGGCCTGGGACGAGGTGGCGAACAAAATGGGCCATTCAGGTAACACTGAATTTCATACATACAAATCGATTAGTATGGTTGACATTGAAATACTAATTATGTATGTATAAATAGACTTGCTTTCTAACTAAGACCTTAATGGATTTGCTGTAGCTAATTAGACTCGATAATCGCCGATAGATGAGAAACTAAACAAACAAATGTACGGAACTTTATCGCATAAATTCGGTCTAAATATATTAAAGATTCGAATGGATCACCTGGTGATATGCTCTATTGAAACACCCATATCCGATATACTACCAAAAGTTATCTGGAACATTGAAATAATTACAGCAGATAAGAAAACAGCCTTAAACTGGCGTAATACCTAGCTGATATTGCGCCTTAAAAATTTTCCACAGCTGAAACTGCAACAGAAATTACAGAATCACAGGGATTTAATCCAAGAGTTTATCTCGAAATTTTTAGTCCGCCACTAAAAAACTGCGGTTAAATTGTGGTCAAAATAGTCTTTTATCTCGTACCATTCAAGAAGTCAATGGAAAACAGTGACAACTTTAAAAGAATGGTGGGGACACCCTGTAGATTGTAACAAATTAGGAAATTTCAGCTGACAATCTCAGATACTAAGAGAAGTATAAAGTAAAATAAAAATCGGCTACAAAAGTTAACAGAAGCGATTTAATCCAAGAGTTGCCAGCGACACTGACTCTATTTTATAAAACATACATGGGCGAAATAAAGTACATGTTTCGAGAGCCCTATTTCCAGGCTAAACCCTGCTGATGAAAGCTAACAGGCTCGAAACCGAGCTCTATACCTACTTACACCTATAACACCCGTTCGATATATTCCAGCTTCTTTTACATGCTCTGAAATGTTTCCTACTTGCTAAACTAATCCTGTCTGCTGCATGATTCAAACTATCCAGTAGAAATGAACCAAAATTCACCACATTAAACGTATTCTACAGTGCAGATTTGTGTCTTTTTCCAGCTGCGACCTGCAAAGAAGCCTTCAAGTCACTCCGGGAAAAATACCTACGAGAACGAGAAAAAGCCCAACATCAAGGCGACCACTGCAACCTGTGGGACCTGCTGGATAAATTAAAATTCCTGGATCCGCACATTGTGCCGCGTGCAATAGTCTGGAATGGAAACAGTGCGAGTGAAGACGACCTTTCCATAAACTCCGACTCAGATCCGACGGATTTCGACAAACAGCTGATCCAAATGGTGCGAAAAGCTTCTCCGATTTGGGACAGAAATTCCAACACCTATCCGAACAAGACGTCCAAGCACCAACTTTGGGAACATATCAGTTCGACGTTGAATCGAGATATTAATTCCTGCATGTTGCGCTGGAAAGCTTTGAGGGAGAAGTATATAAGACAGAAGGCCAAATTCCAAGAAGGTGAAGCTAAATGGGAGCTTCTGGATGACTTGGTGTTCCTGGACAAAGTGATTCAGTATCGACGCAAGCACAGCGATCTCTACATGAGCCATGGGAGCGAATCCAGCAGGAAAAACTATCTGGATCACATGCCTGGATACCACGAGGGGAATAGCAGCAGCAACTACAGCTACATCCGGTGTAACGTGGATGCGGACGATTACAACTACACAGACTCTTCGAACGACTTCCTGAACATCGTCAAAGAGGAGAGTACGGTTCAGCAAGTGGCCGATAGTTCCTATAGCAGTCCGGTGGCCAAACGGCCGAGGGAGCCTTCAATTGGAAGCTACGGCGACCCGGCAGTGGAAAAGAAAACACGAGCTCAAGAAAGACCGTCTGAAAAAGAGCCGGAGGAAAAGAGCAGAATGGAGAGAACTCCAGAGCAGCTTTTCGGCGACTTGGTCGTCAGCTTGCTGAGTAAAAAGCCCGAAAGTCAACGAAATTTGTACATGATTGATATCATGACCGTATTGTCTAAGTAGTGGAGTTAAAGATAAGACTAATATACCTATTTTTTTATAGTAAACCTTTCTTGCAAAAAATCTACCTGGCACTGCACAAACCGACGCACTTATCAGCTTATACAAATATATATTTAGTTACTTACCTTTGATCAGAGGTGGGTCAGGCAAAAAGTCAAAACTGGCGTCCGAATAAATCGCATCCACAACAAACTTATCCTTCTGATTGCCGCTCTTTAAAGTAGGTCCCTTTCACCGCCACCACTTGTCCAGAAAACAGCGAGTATTTCTTAAGCTTGGACAGATTCAAAGCCACGGTGTTTCCCCTGTGCGTCTGTGTTTGCTCCAGTAAAACCGACTGATTGTTCAGCTTGCCATCCGAGTCACTAATTATCCGTCCATAAAGCAGAATATCATCCTGAAACCCAAAAAAAGACGCTAACTATATTTTCCAGATGTTTAAAAATGCTCAAGCCTACCCCAATGGTATCCTGAACATCAGGTAACTTCAGCTGGTGCTTGTGCATAATGGCGCTGAAGAAATCTTCAATCATCATGTCGATGCATTTGGACCTTCTGCCCAGCACTTCGTACATCCATTTCTGATTGGGCTGCAGGCCGTCTTCATATAGAGGCTTCACTTGCAGGTCCAGACTTCCAGACCGATGGAATTTGCCTTTGTTCAGCCCGTAAGAGCATCGGACTGATCGGGAATCTGACCGTTTAGCGTAGACGATGGTCGAAACACTGGAAAATGGAAAGTTGATTTGCAATTTTATGAAAAGATTCATAAAATGAAACATAAGACGTGGAAAATCGGGCAGAATGATTTGAAGCACAAGAATCGGCTAAGAAAAGCTTCTACACCTATGTAGTTAGAATTAAAAAAATTGAGGTACTTGAAGTTCTTAAAGAAAAACGAATCCTCAACCCTGTATATTGTCAAGAATTTTACTCATTTTGCATTCGAGAATATCTTACCTAGGGCTGCTCGTTATTGAAGTGTCCAGGCTTTCATCCAGTAACTTCCGGCCACGTGCTGGGGTTTGAATCCTCTTCGGCTCGCCATGGTTTCCCTGCAATGAAACGAAACATGGCCCAGACTGTTGGTTTTACATTAAAAGAAACAAAGCAAGTTTTAACGCGCTCAAACAATTAGTATTGACCTTTGCCTCCGAGTATCGAGAAACAAAATGTGCATTGTCAAATAAAGATTATCAAATGCAGACAAGCCAGTGTAATCGTACATGACCAGTCAGAAAATTCTTCAATATGCATAATCAAAGGCGTTTCCAGATAAGTCACTAACAAAGGCGCATTGTGCCTGCATAGCGATTGTGCAGAAAAATGCCTTTGAGTTGATTAAGCACGAGTTTGTTGCAAAAATATATATATTTTTAATGTGGTTTCATTGTTCAAAAAATTGAGGAACGCAGTTGTTGGCTTCGAAGCGATTAAAGATACGTATTTAATAAAATAGTGATTTTCCGCTAGATTTAATTGCCTACTCAGAATATACAGAGTGATCTACTTCAAATAGTGGTTTTCCTAACTTGCGCACTCATTCCTGTGTAGCTGGTAGCTGGAAGGCTCACTCTACATTGAAGTTATTGACTCGAATAATTTCCAAAATCCAATTTAGATGGTTTTTTTTAATTTCTTTGGCCGAATTTTGTTCTTAGTTTATAGGACTTTGTACGAAATTTGATCTGAAGAGGGTTTAAAAGCCGAAAAGTGCGTTTTAAAGTAACCGTGGGGACGTTTGCGCTTTATTGACTGAAAACCTCGAACTGTGGAAGAATTTTAAGAACCGTTGAAGAAACATAAAGATTGCGATAATTTGAAAACATTTTAAAGTGAGAAACAGTCAGGAAGCAAGTAAAGAAATATCAAAAGATAGTGATAGTATATTTTGCAGAAAACTCTGGAAATTCCAACATTTTTAAACTGAAAAACAACTCGGAAATCGAGGCTATTTAAAAAACAAGTAAAGAACGGTCGAAAAGATATAAAAAGAGCGATGCTTTATAGAAAAACGTGGAATTTCGTACACTTTTCAACTGAAAAACACCCAGGAAGACAATGGACTTTGATAGCACTAGGAAAGAACATTTTAAACATATAAACACTAGCAGGAATTGGATATTTTGAAGAAAACTTACCAAATTCTAACACTTTTTAAGCTGGAAACAGTGAGGAAGAAAAATAATTCCAAATACAAGTAAAGAACAGTTGAAACAAAATCAAACAGCATAAATTTGAAATATAAACTGAACGAGCGATGTGAACTTGGGAAAATGGCGCAATGGAAGAAAATAATTGTCCAAAAACATCTAAAGAACAGTTGAAACAGTAATTACTCAAATTCAACTTACAAAACTCTTAAAATAAAGCAGTGAAAAAAAAAATTTAAACTCCAAATTATCCCTCAAAATACTGACAGAAATGACAAAGTCTGTCGGTGTTGGCAAATTTCATTTTCTGTTTGTTGAAAAGGGTCATTTGATTTCGCAAAATTATACTCAAATATAATTGTTACACGCAAAATCAATCTTTTTCTTATTGGGGAAACTGTGAAAGTGCCCCAAACTCTCATATAATTAATTTTGGACCTAAAACACCGGACTATAAATATTTTGAGACAAAAGCTCACTAAGGGCTCGCTTTCTCGCTCCAACACCTTAGCCCTTATGGCAGGTGCTTAGAATATTAAGTTTTTCAACAAATGTGCACTTATTACTGGCTTCAATTCGATCTTAGATTGCCAAAAAGGCAAAAGAATGTGATGGGATGAGGAATGAGGGTTTTTTCAATAAAACATCCGTATCAAATGCTCCCAAAACGTATATTTTTCTAATTTGGTTAAATCAATTACCCAATCAGATGCTTTAACAGCTGCACTATAACTAAACCGAGCAAGCAGGAAGTAGGCAGGAAATTGATGAAGAAACTTCTTCATTAAGGGAAGATGCTGCTGATACCCCTATAGACGAGTATGGATCTAGTCACGACAAAAAACAACGTGGACGAAACCCAAAATCGCCTACACAGGGATTGATCAATCTCGATGAATGTCCCAGAACCGAGGAAAACTCCATCTATAGTGGACACCATGAAAATTTCTTAATGAGTGTGGATCTAGTCACGAGTATCAGAACAAACGTGGGATAGACCCGAACTCATTGGGAAACAGTCATGTTTTCAGTGAAGAAAAGCCCCCCCGAATCCAAGGGAAGCAGGAACAATTTGTAAAATCCTGCATTTTCTAAGTGACTGTTTGGAAACTGGGCACATCCTAGGCGACATCATGAAAACACCATCTAAATGGAATTGGCGTCATTGGTTTTGGGCCCCTAATGGAAAAGCTACAGAATGAATAAAAGCTCCACACAGGTTGTTTACACTACTTTGTCTCAACTGAGAATACAAAGGCAAAACAAAGTGCGATATAAACAAACTTACCTCGCCACTGAGCGAGAGCAACAGGTTGGAAAAGCGCCGGTAGGAATTTCCCGAAAATCCCGATAAAATCCATGAAAATCTATATCGATCCCGCACAAACAAAAGCGAAGCGTCTTCAAGAGAATCGACAATGGCCGCTGAAGGATCTAGTAGCCTTGAAGCTTCTCAGAAAACTTCAAAGTCATTTGCGCAACCATCTAGCACAGACGCCGTGTCGATCTTCGCACTTTTTCTACTACACGCGATTGAATCGAAACGTACGTCGACACTTCTGCGAAGCTTTCAAGCAAGACAAATGAAGAAAAAATGGTGGCAAACCTTTCTTACCAGTGGGAGGCTGGGAATTGTCAACTTACCTTTGGAGTTCTTAGCAGATTGTCAGGCTTATCCAGCAACTCCTCAGATACAACCACAGGCGATCTGAGACGACTGTTAAGGACTTTTTAAAATAACCAAAAAAAAATAGCCAAATCGACTTCAAAGGATACGCTGCATGTTGCTCAGTGTGTTCCTTCTTCTTCATCAACTCTTTTCTCTCCATTTTCTCCAGGTATTCCAATGATGGGGCTGCGCCATTCAACACCGAGGTTGTATAGGCAAACCACTGGTCCACCATATCCTCTCCGCTGATATTGTATTTCAAACATAAGTCCAAACCTGAGAATCTTGGAACTGAGTATAACCGCTAAAATCACTTCAAACTAATCACTTACATTTCAAGACCACTTCGTTAGTGGGCTTTATGTTGAACAACTCAAACTGACCGGTAATATCGTCTATTGAAGCCATCAGCCGGCGTTATTAATTAACAAAATAAAGAAACACAATCACAAAACAAATAGATCGGGACTTTTCACTCGAATGGCGGGAATAACTGACAATTCTGACAATTATCCAAGAGCAAATTGGTTTATTTGTTTTATGAGATTTTCAGCACTGGGTACGGAAAACTGTGCATTCTAAAGTTTTAAATGCTTTGGAAATTTTCAGGAATGTTTCAGGCATTTAATCGGGTGCAAAATTGCCAATCTAAATCAGACAAATTGAATAATCGGGGGTTTTTCCCAAAACTGATCAAATTTGATTAGTGTTGGCAGGCCTGCATTATACATTTTCGATAGAAAACAATCAGTATGACAGGAATGTAAAATGGCTTCATCTATGTTCAGAAATTGTTTGTTTATATTGATATTTATTCGGTTTCCCTCAGGTAAACTATTGAATTTTATTAGTAACTTATTTCTAAGTCGCTAGTTTCCTAAGCTGCCTTGTTGTTTCGTTACTACTTACGACTACCAGGAAATTTCCTTTAGACCTGGCAGCTACGTTACAGATGCGATAACAAATCCAAATAAAGTATTATTAATACAATATAATTTGTTGCTAGTGTTTATAAACAAATTATACATCATGGCCTCACACACATGCTCAATAATACCGACTGCAAATTGCTCCTAATCAGTTCAGTTTCACCTTTCAAAGTATGCAGTTTGTCACTACACAGAAATGAACAAAACTAATGCCAACAAAACCCTGATTAGCAAGTGCATATTCCAACACTTGAAAGGCTTTGAAGCCTTTTTAGCATACCGATAGGCCTGTAAAACTGTGTTACCGTTCACTGCTTGCAGCTAGAGTGTTTTATTGGCCTACTGATGTACATCCCTATTCACCCAGTATTTAAAATACTGCCTGATGAAACCGGTGTATGGGAATGAAGAAAACAGCCCCCCGCCTATTATTAATCAGCGGAATTTCGCTCCAAAACTGGCTGACATTGATATCAAATGTTTTGAGAAAGCAAATGAACAAAGATCAAATACAAATCACTTGTTGCGTGCTCTCGGCCTTAGCTTACCTCTATTCCTCTATTCTGTCTAGATATTCTCTGCCAAGATCAGCTCTCACTAAAAGAGTCCTCAGAAGATGACGACGATTACGACAGCTTTCAAGCTAATGATGATTTCCTGGAGCGACAGAATATAGTGAACTTTTTAACAGCGAAGACCTATAAGTGCCATTCTTGTGATGGCCCCGATTGTGCCATTGAAACTGTTTGCCACAATGCTGTCCAATGTTGGAAGTCCAGAGTTCGAGAAAGTACAGGTACAGGAATAACGTGCACGGTGATTGTATAAGGTTTTATCTGATACTGTCTAGAAGAATAATTTCTTCAACTGATTGTATGATATTAATGAAAGCGTTTTCTAGGCGCCGAGAGTGTTTCGAGGGGTTGCACTACCAAATCCGATCAAGTTATATTCATGTGTAAAACACCATCGTTCACGGCGCAACACAAAAGACACGCAAGTGGCCAATACCGAGTCGAATGCTGTGAAGGTAAGAAGACACACTATCTCCACCTGCTAATGTTGGCAATAAAATGATGTTTTTAGGTGATTTTTGCAATAATGGCACGTTTCCCGATTTGCCAGCCCCTTACAAAGAGGCTTTCATAGAAATGTCTGGTTCAGTCCTCTTCGGCTTGAAGATAGTCGCAGCCATTGTTGGCCCATTGGGCGTTCTAGCAATTATTGGATTTATTGCCCTAACCGTACTGAAAAAATGGCATCAGAACCGGTTACGCCGTGAAACTAGGTAAGCGAGAAAATCAAATCGAAATTATGAATGAAATCATGGGAAAACTAGCCCTCTTATAGCTGACTTGTTTCTTGACCACCTACACCAAAACTCCAGTTTTAATCAGATGAATAGTCCCCATTTTGCATTGGTTTTGGTATGGTGGCGGTGTCTCTGCGATCCTGAAGGGAGTCATTTCAGTTGCTTCCAAGCTATTAGCTTTCTTAAATGGTGTTAACCCCCACATCAAATTCTCCAGAGAGAGTTTTAATTTTTTGTGACCAATATTTTAGTCTGTTTGTTCCCCTTTTAATGGTCTGTGAGTTTTTGAGGCCCGCCTGGGTATTGCTTGTGCATTGTTGATTTATTGTTTCTTGCCCGTTTCAATTGTATTGTTCTTTACCTTGTATGTTCAGTGACCTGAACTGATTTCAGTTGCGTCAAAGTACATTTTTGCTTTAGGTTGAATCCGGAGCAGTACTATGCTACAGATGAACTGCTACGGGCTACTGCAGCAGGCGACAGCACCCTTCGGGAGTACTTGGAACAATCGATGACATCGGGAAGTGGATCCGGACTCCCTCTTCTTATACAGCGCACTATGGCGAAGCAAATCGCGCTGATAGAGTGCATCGGGAAGGGCAGATTTGGAGAAGTGTGGAGAGGCCAGTGGCGCAGCGAGAACGTCGCTGTTAAAATTTTCTTTTCTCGAGACGAGGCCAGCTGGAACAGGGAAACTGAAATTTACAGGTAACATTGCTGTTAGGAACTGATGCAGTGACGATTAAAATGCTGTTCTTGTTCATTTCCAGTACTATTCTGCTTCATCACGATAATGTGCTCGGCTACATCGGCTCAGACATGACGTCGCGCAATTCCTGTACACAACTATGGCTCATAACGCACTACCATTCGCTTGGCAGCCTCTTCGATTACCTGAATCACACCAGTCTAACACATGCTCAATTAATGAGGATATGTGTGTCTATTGCTACCGGTTTGGTGCATTTGCATACAGAAATTTTCGGAACCCTAGTAAGTGTTTGACACTCTGGTAGTGAATGTTGTGTGTTCAATATGAGTATGTTGATGTGTTCCAAACAGGAAACGGTGCTTCACACATCGTCTTATGGGTGTTTTTTAAACACTTAATTAGTCTAAAGAGATAGACTTTCGAGGCCATTCCTTGAAACAAGTGGGTTTTTCGGGTTTTTAGGCCGTCGTTCGGTAGAATTTCTTCTTGACGTTTCGCAAGCACGTGCGGCTTGCATCTTCAGAAGTGGTTTGCTTGAACGCTTACATTGTTCTGATGCGATTCCTCGGGCGCAGTCCGTATTTATGCACCGAACGATTTATCCGATTTTTACCGATTTATATACCGAACGACGGCCTAAAAACCCGAAAAACCCACTTGTTTCACTTAATTAGTCTGTTCTGTATTTTGTCAATTTAAAATAGCAAACTGATTTAAGTTTTTTTTTGTTTCCAGGGACGAAAACCTGCAATTGCACATCGCGACATCAAGTCAAAAAATATCCTGGTTAAAATAAACGGCATCTGCTGCATCGCTGACTTTGGTCTTGCAGTTACTCACACTCAAGCTACCAACACCCTTGACATCGGATCGAATCCCAAAGTAGGCACCAAAAGATATATGCCCCCTGAAGTGCTAGATGAAACGTGAGTTCGCGTTCACTGCTTTAACTCGGAGAAATATTATGGTGCTTTTTAGCATCCGGATGGAAATATTCGAGTCCTTCAAGCGGGCGGACGTATATTCGTTTGGACTAGTGCTATGGGAAGTCTGCAGAAGGGTGGTGAGTAATGGTATTGTGGAAGAATACAAGCCACCCTTTTACGATGTGGTGCCGAGCGATCCCAGCTTTGAAGATATGAGGAAAGTGGTTTGCGTCGATCAGCAACGGCCCAACATACCAAACCGATGGACCAGTGACTTGGTAAGCGCACTGTCACATTTTTCGAGTAAGATTTAAAATTAATTCTGGTCCTATTTCAAGGTTTTGTGTGGCATGTCCAAACTAATGAAAGAATGTTGGAGCCGTAACAGTAACGCCCGGCTACCAGTTTTAAGGATTAAGAAGACCTTAGTCAAATTGGCTGCAATTGAACATCTACCAATTATAGAAGATATTGAGATGTGCGTCTGATGTAACATGAAAGGAGCACTGAAAAACGTAAGTGTAACACTGGTGGACTTGCGTTTGGGTTACTAAATAGTAAATAAACGCCTTCCATAGACTGATCTTCCTCTCGCCGGAAAAACGCTCAAAATGAGTGAAATTTTCATTTAGAAATTTCAAGTATTGAGGATTTGTGGAAGTTATTGTACAAAGTATCATGTCACAAGTTGGTGTGGAAAGGTTTACACGGCATCTTAATTTGCTCATTAAACACGGTAGTTTATCAGCAGATTTACTCTCGTTTAGTCATTTCCCTTACATTTTTAGCGTACTGTTACATCACTGCCTGATATTCAACTAACAGTTATTTGTTTTAAGTGCCATTGTTAATTTGCAATATAAATTAATTATAAACCACTTGGGCGTTTGGTGAATGACGAAACTGTGTTCAGAATCAGTGAGACATAGATTAACAGAAATTAATTTTTGTATTTAAGGGTTAAGATACTAATTGTAAGACTTGGAAACGCTGTTTTAAGCAAATGACAAAACTATGGGAGTATGAGCATCAAGTTTTTCGGGGGTTTGAACGTGCGAAACAAGCAGAACGAAAAGTGCATGTATTTGAAAGAGCAGACTACACCTAACATTCAAACAACTGCAAGCGAGGGTGAAAGTTAGGCTTCTAGGGAGAATCTACTTTGACTATGCTATATTAATGTGAGTCTCGTCTACATCGTTGTTTAATTAATACCCAGTGCAGTTTTCCTTCTCTTTCAAATGCTCGTTCCATTCGTCCCTAAACATTTGTGATTTGATGCTAAAATTCATCAACTTTAGTCTCAGAGTTCCAAGCTAATATTGGCTTGTCTCCCATCTTTTTGCTATTTGCTATTTCCACCCCCCTGGTAAAGTTAATCGGTTGCAATAGAGTGAGAACACAAAAAGTGTTATTGAGAACCAGCTCTGTCAAGTTAATTATATAAATAAATAAGCAACAATGTTACTTTTTTACGTTATACGGTTGTAGGACGTGTTAAGTCGTCCGTCCAACGATCCTGATGCTGTTAACGCGCACTTTTAAGATTATTTACTTAATTCGTTTTAGATTTAGTAAGCATGAGACGTAATTCTAAGTGCCAAAAAGTTAAAGCTCTGTCTACAATTCTACATTGTAGAGATAACTGACAATCATGTAGATACATGTAGTAATGTTGAACCCTATTCTAAGTCACTGGCTTTACGTGTAAGTTCTGTTCTTGTTGCCACTTTCGTTGTACGTTGTTCTGAAGAGCAATTGTATTTCCCCCACGTTGTTCTGAAGGAAACCTTTGGAAGATATTCAATGTGGTTCGTTGCAACCAACTGGTTTGTTTCTTGGACACACGTCCAAGAAACAAGGTGTGTAATTGTTAGTTACTCTCACAAAATACTCAAATTAGCCATAATCTATATTTTACTATGAAAAAAGAAAATGAAAAGTAATAAGTTGCTAGCTGTAAGTTTATAACCTGTACATGTCGTGTATTATATCGATATTCATATCTTTTAATTCAATCTAATCGGAGTCGGTTTTGGACTTTTTGGATAAGGGTGGACTTTCGGTTTTAATATGCAATAACTATGGGAAAATTGTCATATATTGCCATAACTTTAGGCCAATCGAAACTAAAGGAAAATCACCCTGTATAAGTAAGACCGATTTCGAGTTCTTTTATATTTAGGTAACGTATTCATATCAATTTATTTATCAATTACAAATTCTAGAAAATATTTTTCATTGTCTTTATAAGGATATTTCGTTCATCTGTTCATCATTCGTTATTGTATCTGATAATTACTTAAGCAATATATTTAGTTTAAAAGTTTTTATTGTATGTATGTATTTATAGTTGTGTATACTTTCCTGACTGTATTTCAACTTAATTCAAAAGAAATGCCTGGGTTCCAGTCAATATTATTGTTTATTAGTTAAAACATTTTACAAATACGTTTCGGTGTCTTTCTCCACCATCATCAGTTTGTATGTATGGCTGTTTCTACCTTCACGTTTGGCAAGCCATTCACGTGAAGGTAGAAACAGCCATACATACAAACTGATGATGGTGGAGAAAGACACCGAAACGTATTTGTAAAATGTTTTAACTAATAAACAATAATATTGACTGGAACCCAGGAATTTCTTTTGTATTTATAGTTATGTTTTTTTTCCTAATCTAAGTATTCCTGTAGATTCCTCCGATTGCACCTTGGACTTTGTACATTCTCCACAAATTTCCTTTCCATCGTAAAAATGGTCATGGTTTCGATCCCGAAAGAGGCGTTTTTTAAACAGTGAAATTAGTGTTAAAAAAACATCTCAAATAAAACCATATTTAATTGATATTTGTTGAAGCAACACTGTATGTATACAAGGAAAAATGCGCTTAAATTCAAGTCAAAATGCACAATAATAATAACGCAACTTACAGTAACCTACACACTACAAAATAAGCATCACATGTCGTCAAACAGTTGAAACAATTAATAATAATAATAATAATAATAATATAAATATTTACAAGGCTAGGAAATATACAGGGTAGTATAGTAATTGCGGTCTAAATGAGTTCCAATGGCAGGCAAATTCCGCGATGTTTGGCTTTTTGGTCCCTTTATGAAAAATACATTAAACTAACACTTTTATAGATTGAGAAAATGCCATTGGAAGTAGTTGTGGAATTGAAGATTACCCTAACTTCTGACGCCAGTTCCGTAATGCGCTCCTGCGGCTTTGTCCAGTTCAGTTTCAAAGTTTTTCAACTCGATGTCCGCTATGTTTTCGGTTTGGAGTTCAACAGCGAAATTCTGAAAAAAAACAACAGCAGGTGAGTGATCTCGAATATCGTTGCCCTAGTTCTATCTTCAGTACAATTTAAGCATTTTCTACGGCTGCCTGATGCAAAATCCACTTTTTTCTTCTACAAATTCGCAATTTGCATATGAATGAATTAGTTAAAGGCATGCCAGCTGTTTACCAGCTGGTATTCCAAATTTCTGCGATTTTCTAGCTTGAGTTTATTGACCATTTTGGTTGAGACTGTTAGAGAAAGTCTTTTTATGCGTTTAAATGAAAAACTTTCCCAATTTTTGAGACTAAAAGCTGGACAATTTGTGCTGCTTATTTGCAGGTTTTAAACATTATTAAGTCTAGAGAGAAATGCTTGAAGGACAGTTTACGTATTCATTTATTAGTAGCTTATAATTATTAACAAAAAAATAATCTAAAAGAGGTCAGTGTTCGCATAATATAGTTTATGGTACGCCCTTGATCATTGATCTGAATTTGAATTAAGGCCTTTCGAAACATGTTTTCAGGTATTCAAGACCAACGTATTGTAATTTGAGCCATACGCGTATTTAGCATATTTATTTGCATTTGAAGGCTGAATCAGCACCTAATTCGAAGCTACTTCCTCCGGTTTATAGGCGCACGATATTCTATTCCGTTTGCAATTAAATGTAATTAGTCATTGTTTTTCCGAGACGGGCGTCATCATTCAAGCGAAATTAATCATTTCTACCAGAGATCGAACGATTGCGGTTTATTCTAAACAATTTTTAATAGAGAAAGTACCTAATGGAGGAAAATGTGCAAAAAATCAGCCAACAAAGATCAATATTGACGAAAATTACGCAACTGCAGCATGATAGAAGGTATAAACACCTAATGAGTGTCGTTATCAGTTAAGACTTGGGCATATATGTGAGCTAGTTAACATGCAAAACCGCATGCCTCCGTCCAAAAGAGAGCAAAGGTTGCAAGGCTTTTGTTTACCACATTAGGAGTACACTCCAATGATAACCCGATTGTTTAATCCTCTTATAAAGAGCCCATTGTATTGTTTCGCTAAAAATAAGAACAATAAACTATGCAAGTCGGCGCATTTAAAACACTTACCGATACAACATCCTTGATGAGCGCTTTGTCCGTGGACATTTTCGCCCTCTTCAACACACTGACCGAAGGTCCCACCCAGGTCACCAACAAGAATTTCGCTCTTCTGGACATCTCATCGCCAGTTTGGACGCGGATGTATCCAAATGCGCGTTCATCGTCTCCGAATTGCTTCTTGAACTGGTTGAAATCGTCGCCTTTGGCCGATGTCACGATTGTTGGCCCTTCGAACTTAAACACAGCCCTGAAATCGATCATTGTTCACTTAAGGGCAGAGTCTGGTTCTTAACTAGTTGAAGAGTTCAGATTTGCTTCATTAGTGTTCCTTCTTTGCCCAAAAGTTTAGAGCAGATTCATAATTGCATCCCCAAATGTTAGGAAAAATTTCTTAAGACCGTGGAGGATTCTTCGTATGTAATTCTCATTTAATGGTAATGGTAATTTTTTTGGTATTTATTGACGTTTAATTGAGTATTTTTGCCAAAAGATAGTTCTAGCACTTTGTGGAGATGTTGAGGTTTTTTTGGACCTGTATCCCCTTAGAGGTTTGATTGTACAAATCTAACCGTTGGCCCAGTTGGTTCTTGAGACGCTCTGTCCAAAAGGTTCTAAGGATGATTTAGATATTTTTGCTCGTTTGGGAAATGTAGGCTCTCGAACATTCGACGGTCACATAAAATTGACATTTTTTCTTCTAATTTTTAAAATGTTAGGAATTTTCGGGCAAAGTTGAAGTAGGGAAAAGAGTCCTGGAGACGATCTATTGAAAAGGTTCTAAGGATGATTTAGATGTTTTTGCTCGTTTGGGAAATGTACGTCTCGAACTTCGACGGTCACATAAAATTTGACATTTTTTCTTCTAATTTTTAAAATCTTAGGAATTTTCGGCATAAGTTGAAGTAGGGAAAACAGTCCTGGAGACGCTTCTATTCGAAAAGGTTCTAAGGATGATTTAGATATTTTTGCTCGTTTGGAAAATGTACGTCTCGAACTTCGACGGTCACATAAAATTTGACATTTTTTCTTCTAATTTTTAAAATCTTAGGAATTTTCGGCATAGTTGAAGTAGGGAAAACAGTCCTGGAGACGCTCTATCGAAAAGGTTCTAAGGATGATTTAGATATTTTGCTCGTTTGGGAAATGTACGTCTCGAACTTCGACGGTCACATAAAATTTGACATTTTTTCTTCTAATTTTTAAAATCTTAGAAATTTTCGGCAAAGTTGAAGTAGGGAAAACAGTCCTGGAGACGTTCTATTGAAAAGGTTCTAAGGATGATTTAGATGTTTTTGCTCGTTTGGGAAATGTACGTCTCGAACTTCGACGGTCACATAAAATTTGACATTTTTTCTTCTAATTTTTAAAATCTTAGGAATTTTCGGCAAAGTTGAAGTAGGGAAAACAGTCCTGGAGACGCTCTATCGAAAAGGTTCTAAGGATGATTAGATATTTTTGCTCGTTTGGGAAATGTACGTCTCGAACTTCGACGGTCACATAAAATTTGACATTTTTTCTTCTAATTTTTAAAATCTTAGGAATTTTCGGCAAAGTTGAAGTAGGGAAAAGAGTCCTGGAGACGCTCTATCGAAAAGGTTCTAAGGATGATTTAGATATTTTTGCTCGTTTGGGAAATGTACGTCTCGAACTTCGACGGTCACATAAAATTTGACATTTTTTCTTCTAATTTTTAAAATCTTAGGAATTTTCGGCAAAGTTGAAGTAGGGAAAACAGTCCTGGAGACGTTCTATTGAAAAGGTTCTAAGGATGATTTAGATTTTTTGCTCGTTTAGGAAATGTACGCTCTCGAATTTCGACGGTCACATAAAATTTGACATTCTTTCTTCTAATTTTTAAAATCTTAGGAATTTTCGGCAAAGTTGAAGTAGGGAAAACAGTCCTGGAGACGCTCTATCGAAAAGGTTCTAAGGATGATCTAGATATTTTTGCTCGTTTGGGAAATGTACGCTCTCGAAGTTCGACGGCGGCATAAAATTTTACATTTTTTCTTGCTAATTTTTAAAATCTTAGGAATTTTCGGCAAAGTTGAAGTAGGGAAAACAGTCCTGGAGACGCTCTATCGAAAAGGTTCTAAGGATGATTTAGATATTTTTGCTCGTTTGGGAAATGTACGTCTCGAACTTCGACGGTCACATAAAATTTGACATTCTTTCTTCTAATTTTTAAAATCTTAGGAATTTTCGGCAAAGTTGAAGTAGGGAAAACAGTCCTGGAGACGCTCTATCGAAAAGGTTCTAAGGATGATTTAGATATTTTGCTCGTTTGGGAAATGTACGCTCTCGAACTTCGACGGTCACATAAAATTTGACCTGTTTTTCTTCTAATTTTTAAAATCTTTGGAATTTTCGGCAAAGTTGAAGTAGGGAAAACAGTCCTGGAGACGCTCTATCGAAAAGGTTCTAAGGATGATTTAGATATTTTTGCCCGTTTGGGAAATGTACGTCTCAAACTTCGACGGTCACATAAAATTTGACATTTTTTCTTCTAATTTTTAAAATCTTAGGAATTTTCGGCAAAGTTGAAGTAGGGAAAACAGTCCTGGAGATGCTCTATCGAAAAGGTTCTAAGGATGATTTACATATTTTTGCTCGTTTGGGAAATGTACGTCTCGAACTTCGACGGCCGCATAAAATTTAAATTTTTTCTTATAATTTTTAAAATCTTTGGAATTTTCGGCAAAGTTGAAGTAGGGAAAACAGTCCTGGAGACGCTCTATCGAAAAGGTTCTAAGGATGATTTAGATATTTTTGCTCGTTTGGGAAATGTACACTCTCGAACTTCGACGGTCACATAAAATTTGACATTTTTTCTTCTAATTTTTAAAATCTTACGAATTTTCGGCAAAGTTGAAGTAGGGAAAACAGTCCTGGAGACGCTCTATCGAAAAGGTTCTAAGGATGATTTAGATATTTTTGCTCGTTTGGGAAATGTACGCTCTCGAACTTCGACGGTCACATAAAATTTGACATTTTTTCTTCTAATTTTTAAAATCTTAGGAATTTTCGGCAAAGTTGAAGTAGGGAAAACAGTCCTGGAGACGTTCTATTGAAAAGGTTCTAAGGATGATTTAGATATTTTTGCTCGTTTGGGAAATGTACGCTCTCGAACTTCGACGGTCACATAAAATTTGACATGTTTTTCTTCTAATTTTTAAAATCTTAGGAATTTTCGGCAAAGTTGAAGTAGGGAAAACAGTCCTGGAGACGCTCTATCGAAAAGGTTCTAAGGATGATTTAGATATTTTTGCTCGTTTGGGAAATGTACGCTCTCGAACTTCGACGGTCACATAAAATTTGACATTTTTTTCTTCTAATTTTTAAAATCTTAGGAATTTTCGGCAAAGTTGAAGTAGGGAAAAGAGTCCTGGAGACGCTCTATCGAAAAGGTTCTAAGGATGATTTAGATATTTTTGCTTGTTTGGGAAATGTACGTCTCAAACTTCGACGGTCACATAAAATTTGACATTTTTTCTTCTAATTTTTAAAATCTTACGAATTTTCGGCAAAGTTGAAGTAGGGAAAAGAGTCCTGGAGACGCTCTATCGAAAAGGTTCTAAGGATGATTTACATATTTTTGCTCGTTTGGGAAATGTACGCTCTCGAACTTCGACGGTAACATAAAATTTGACCTGTTTTCTTCTAATTTTTAAAATCTTTGGAATTTTCGGCAAAGTTGAAGTAGGGAAAACAGTCCTGGAGACGCTCTATCGAAAAGGTTCTAAGGATGATTTAGATATTTTTGCTCGTTTGGGAAATGTACACTCTCGAACTTCGACGGTCACATAAAATTTGACATTTTTTCTTCTAATTTTTAAAATCTTACGAATTTTCTGCAAAGTTGAAGCAGGGAAAACAGTCCTGGAGACGCTCTATCGAAAAGGTTCTAAGGATGATTTAGATATTTTTGCTCGTTTGGGAAATGTACGCTCTCGAATTCGACGGTCACATAAAATTTGACCTGTTTTTCTTCTAATTTTTAAAATCTTAGGAATTTTCGGCAAAGTTGAAGTAGGGAAAACAGTCCTGGAGACGTTCTATTGAAAAGGTTCTAAGGATGATTTAGATATTTTTGCTCGTTTGGGAAATGTACGTCTCGAACTTCGACGGCCGCATAAAATTTAAATTTTTTCTTATAATTTTTAAAATATTAGGAATTTTCGACAAAGTCTAACTAGGGAAAACAGTCACGGAGACGATTTATCGAAAAGGTTCTAATGATTATTTCATTATTTCTGAAAGTTTCGCTCTCAAACATCCACGGCCACACAAAATTTGACATTTTTTCTTTTAATTTTTAAAATGTTAGAAATTTTCGGCAAAGTTGAAGTAGGGAAAAGAGTACTGGAGACGCTCTATCGAAAAGGTTCTAAGGATGATTTAGATATTTTTGCTCGTTTGGGAAATGTACGCTCTCGAAGTTCGACGGCCGCATAAAATTTTACATTTTTCCGTTTAACTTCTTTAAGGTCAGGAATTTTGCACAAAATCTAAGGATTGAAAAAAGTTCTCGAGGTGCGCTTTCAAAAAGAGTTTGTCATGAATAGTTTGAGAAAAAAACTTGGCTCTTGACACTTTTTTTAACTTCTTGCTCTGAAACTCGACTCTGCTCATTTGCACCGAAATGTAGCTCTGAAACATCTCTTCGAAAAACCCGTATTTCCAGCGGTTGTTAATTGGTTTTACAATTTTTTAAGGAATTAGGGCCCTTAAACGCCTTAAATGAAAATGCCCAACATTCAAAGTCTGGATTGCAAATTCGACCTATCAATTTAATCATTTGTTAGTCCTAAAACGCAAGTTTCTGTCCTCCTTTTTTTGTTCTGATTTCCTGAAATACTTTTTTGTCGCTTCTCAAAATGTGAATTTCTCGTCGTTTCACTCCGACGCTGTTGAATCCACGACAAAATAAAAAAAACAAGGAACAAATCGACTG
Organism: Dendroctonus valens; assembly: GCA_024550625.1. Classification (NCBI taxonomy): domain Eukaryota; kingdom Metazoa; phylum Arthropoda; class Insecta; order Coleoptera; family Curculionidae; genus Dendroctonus; species Dendroctonus valens. The sequence goes on along the minus strand of JAJTJO010000043.1, from coordinate 606,275 downwards.
AACAAACCGTTAATTTAACGCATACTTACGTAGTACGTACTATATGAGCTTCTTAATACATATCGTAAATAATATTAATAGGTTTTGAGCCACATTGTGAAAACACATAAGAAATTCCTCGCATGATATCACCAACCATAATATTTAAGGCAACAGGCTTATTTGTGTAAAACCACATGGCCACCAATTTTTATGTGTGAAAGTGAAATTGATGGTTTGTCCGTTTTATGGAATTAGCATTGATGTAGATGAGCGAGGAAAAGCTTTATTGTCTTAGTGGCCTCCTTTAATTTCGCCAGAGGAAAACTTACCACTGGGTTTCAGATCCGTCGTGTCGGACGTCCTGGTAGGCTTGCTTGACGCCCTGTGAGTCCAACGTTGTAGATAACGCTCCCTGAAAAGGAAAACGTTCGAATTCAGTTTTTCCAGTTGGGTTTTTTAAGCTTTCAATGACCCCATCAAAGGAATTTTAGATAAAGTTAATGCCGGACAATGGACTGGCGACGACCGCGATAAGCTAAATGCAGATAAATAGAGAGCAAAAGGACTAATGGAATGGCATGGACTAATTAGTATTAATCAAATATTTTGTTTTCGTTTATAATTTCCAAGCTGAAGGCAACGAGTATTCGTCCCATATAGATGGCCCCATTTAAGTGTTTAATTGAGGTTTGTGCCTACATATTTTCTGTTTATTTAATTTATTTATTTAACTGCCGACGAACAATAATATCACCTGATATCTACCACAAACAATTGAGTACGTTTGAGGAAAATAAATTCAATGGCATTATTTGGGCGTTGTAAAGATAACCTTCGTTAATCAATAGTGCAATAAAACTATGCAATAATCTGAACATGTGTGTAGGTTTACCTAGTAGTGAATAAGAAATTGGCCTTTACAATGACTGATAATCCAATACACACCCAATGCTCATGAACTTTAGAGGCCACTTAGCGGAGGATGTTTTTCGTTGCATAGAAGAAAGCGTTTCAAGCAATTATGAACTCATTAAGAAGCAACTAACTAGAAGATGAAAAAGGGCGCATTTGCCATTTGATCAAGAGCTTGCCCATTTCATCAACCAGTTAATACGCAGTCATAAAACACACGTGGAAAGTTGACTGAAACAGTACATGAAAGGAAAACTAATTAGGAAGTTTGAACAACTGCAAACAGCACATAATTCCGTAATGTGCACAATTTCCCCTGTAAAGCGTTATCTGGCTGCTTAGTAATGCAAATATGGTTCAGGGATACTCCGCTGACCTCAAATGCTTTAAATGAACGAAAGTTCTGCCGTTTTAACAATTTAGTGTGTAATTATCTATTTCATTCTATTAAGGAGTTTTTTTTGTTGACACTACATTACTCATGCCTAGAAATCCTCCGCACAAGCTCCAATTCCAGTGCATTTCATTCCAAGAAGACGCCCACCTCCTATGCAGACACGACTTTCGTCTAAATTTACATGCATACATTTTATTGGACTGGTTCACTGTCATGGTAAACCCCTAAAATAGACCAATGTTGAAGGCAAAGAACCTCTTGTTGCCATTAAGCTGTTATTTTCGGCGGCAGCAGAGAGAGATTTTATTTGGGGTATTTTTGGACCGGATGGCACAATTTATCGGGTAAATGGGAAGATCGAACATAAAACCAGACGCGACTGGCAAATAAACTAAAACCCAATTGCTATAGATAGAGTTGATGTGTTTTACAAGGCAAGTCGTAATTGAATGCATATAAGGCAGTCAAGGTGAGGTCTTGAGTTGGAATAACGAAAATGTTGCATCAGGTACTTGCAACACATACGACAATAATCAAAAGACATAAACCGTTTGTAGCGAATTATTTCACTTTATTGGTGAAAACGTGCGTTTTCGCTGTTAATTTTATAGCGTGGATTTTATGGCAAACCTCGCTTTGACGCTCGTCAACAGATTAAGATAAGAATTATTTTTAGTTCAGGGCTCAATTCGTTTAAGGGCAATAAAAAAATGTGTTTTATATATGATTAGTGGTTGCTCTGGAATATGTATAAATACATTTTTTTAATGGTGATAATTTGCAACAAGGGATGAGGTAAATTGGAGAAATCTTAAGACCCAATCAAAAGAGATAGACTTTCGAGGCCATTCCTTGAAACAAGTGGGTTTTTCGGGTTTTTAGGCCGTCGTTCGGTAGAATTTCTTCTTGACGTTTCGCAAGCACGTGTGGCTTGCATCTTCAGAAGTGGTTTGCTTGAACGCTTACACGCATCAGAACAGTGTAAGCGTTCAAGCAAACCACTTCTGAAGATGCAAGCCACACGTGCTTGCGAAACGTCAAGAAGAAATTCTACCGAACGACGGCCTAAAAACCCGAAAAACCCACTTGTTTCTTAAGACCCAAGTTTGCAAGCTTCTAAAATTTCTCTGGTTACTTGGATTTTCATATAATTTTTCATGGTTTTTGCTCAAAAGTTGACTGAGATTTTTAAATCGCTACTTCTTCCAGATTCTTCTTTCTTCTCATTCCTTCTTCACGAGATAGGATTTTTTGTTAAGAGAAGTGTAAGTTTGCATTTTTGCGTTCTGAGGCTCAAAAATCAGTGGTGAGTTGGAGTAATTTCTGCACAATTGTTTCTATTTTTGTTCAATGTTTTTTATAAATCCGGTGAAAATTTTCCACCTGTTCTGGTCACGATTTTTTGTTAATACGCGTGTAAGTTTGAATTTTTTGGGCCCAAGTTTGCAAACTTATAAAAAATTAGTGAGCTTTTGGATTTTTGTACAATTTCTGCAATTTTTGCTCAATATTCAAGCGCTTCAAGTCGCCACTTGTTCTCGTTTTTGAGTTACGATTTTTTTAACGGGAGAGTAAGTTGGAATTTTGTCCAGGATTTTTCATCCCAGGTTTGCAAGCTTCTAAAAAATCAGTGGGAGTTTGGTTTTTTGTACAATTTCTCCCTTTTTCAATGCTCAATGTTTTCTACAAATTGTGTGAAAAATTCAATTCGGCACCTTTTCTGGTTTTTGAGTCAAGATTTTAATGGCTGACGAGTAAGTTTGATTTTTGCGGGTTTTTGGCCCAAGTTTGCAAGCTTCTAAAAATCAGTAAGCGTTTGAATTTTTGTAGAGTTTTTACGTACGATTGTTTAACGGGCGAGTAAGTTTGAATTTTGGATTTTTAGATCCAAGTTCGCCAGCTGCTAAAAGATTAGTGAGTTTTTGGATTTTCGCACAATTTCTACTGTTTTTCGTTTAACACTTGCTATATGTTGTGTAAAATTTTCAAGTGTCTACTTTCCCCTGTTTTTCAGTTATGATTTTTTGTTAATAGGCGTGTAAGTTTGAATTGTGGGGTTTTAGGTTGAGGTTGACAAGTTTGCAAGCTTCTCATAAATTAATCGGCGTCTGGATTTTTCAACATTTTGTACTATTTTTAGCTCAATCTCTTCTATAACTCTGTTGAAAATATACGATTTTTTAACCCGCGAGTATGTTTGGTTTTCTGCGTTTTTAGGCCCAACTTTGAAAACTTATAAAAAAGCAATCACTGTTTAGATTGTTGCATATTTTTCACAATTTTTGGACTCAATGTCTTCTATAATTCTGGTGAAAATTTCAACTCTCTATTGGCTGTGGTTCTTGAGATACGATTTTTTTTAAATAGAGGTGTAAGTTTGATTTTAGGCGTTTTTAGGCCCAAGTTTGCAAGCTTCTAAAAAATCATTGGGATATTTGGATTTTGAACGATTCTCTAAATTTCTTGCTCAAGGTGTTCTATAAACCCACTGAAAATTTCAAGTCAGAACTTTCTCTGGTTTCTCTGTTGGGATTTTTTGTTAATGTGCGTTTAATAACGAATTTTTGGATTTTTAGGTCAAAGTTTGCAAGCATCTAAAAAATCACTGAGCGTCTTGATTTTCGTACAATTTCCACAATTTTTGGCTCAATGTCTTCTATAATTCTGGTGAAAATTTCAACTCTCCATTGGATCTGGTTCTTGAGATACGATTTTTTTTAAATAGAGGTGTAAGTTTGATTTTAGGCGTTTTTAGGCCCAAGTTTGCAAGCTTCTAAAAAATCATTGGCTGTTTGGATTTTTGAACAATTCTCTAAATTTCTTGCTCAAGGTGTTCTATAAACCCTCTGAAAATTTCAAGTCGAAACTTTCTCTGGTTTTGTGTTGGGATTTTTTGTTAATGTGCGTTTAATGACGAATTTTTGGATTTTTAGGTCAAAGTGTGCAAGCATCTAAAAATTCACTGAGCGTTTTGATTTTCGTACAATTTCCTCAATTTTTGGCTCAATGTCTTCTATAATCCTGGTGAAAATTTCAACTCTCCATTGGCTGTGGCTTTTGAGCTACAATTTTTTTTAATAGAGGTGTAAGTTTGATTTTAGGCGTTTTTAGGCCCAAGTTTGCAAGCTTCTAAAAAATCATTGGCTATTTGGATTTTTGAACGATTCTCTAAATTTCTTGCTCAAGGTGTTCTATAAACCCACTGAAAATTTCAAGTCAGAACTTTCTCTGGTTTCTCTGTTGGGATTTTTTGTTAATGTGAGTGTAAGAACGAATTTTTGGATTTTTAGGTCAAAGTGTGCAAGCATCTAAAAATTCACTGAGCGTTTTGATTTTCGTACAATTTCCTCAATTTTTGGCTCAATGTCTTCTATAATCCTGGTGAAAATTTCAACTCTCTATTTGCTGTGGCTTTTGAGCTACAATTTTTTATTAATAGAGGTGTAAGTTTGATTTTAGGCGTTTTTAGGCCCAAGTTTGCAAGCTTCTAAAAAATAATTGGGAATTTGGATTTTTGAACGATTCTCTAAATTTCTTGCTTAATGTGTTCTATAAATCCTCTGAAAATTTCAAGTCGGAACCTTCTCTGGTTTTTGTTGGGATTTTTTGTTAATGTGCGTTTAATAACGTATTTTTGGATTTTTAGGTCAAAGTTTGCAAGCATCTAAAAAATCACTGAGTGTCTTGATTTTCGTACAATTTCCACAATTTTTGGCTCAATGTCTTCTATAATTCTGGTGAAAATTTCAACTCTCCATTGGGTGGGGTTTTTGAGTTACGATTTTTTTTTAATAGGGGTTTAAGTTTGATCTTAGGCGTTTTTAGGCCCAAGTTTGCTAGCGTCTAAAAAATCATTGGGTATTTGGATTCTTGAACAATCCTCTAAATTTCTTGCTCAATGTGTTCTGTAAATCCTCTGAAAATTTCGAGTCGAAACTTTCCCTGGTTTTTGTGTTAGGATTTTTTGTTAATGTGCGTTTAATAACGAATTTTTGGATTTTTAGGTCAAAGTTTGCAAGCATCTAAAAAATCACTGAGTGTCTTGATTTTCGTACAATTTCCACAATTTTTGGCTCAATGTCTTCTATAATTCTGGTGAAAATTTCAACTCTCCATTGTGTGTGGTTTTTGAGTTACGATTTTTTAATAGGGGTTTAAGTTTGATCTTAGGCGTTTTTAGGCCCAAGTTTGCTAGCGTCTAAAAAATCATTGGGTATTTGGATTCTTGAACAATCCTCTAAATTTCTTGCTCAATGTGTTCTGTAAATCCTCTGAAAATTTCGAGTCGAAACTTTCCCTGGTTTTTGTGTTAGGATTTTTTGTTAATGTGCGTTTAATAACGAATTTTTGGATTTTTAGGTCAAAGTTTGCAAGCATCTAAAAATCACTGAGTGTCTTGATTTTCGTACAATTTCCACAATTTTTGGCTCAATGTCTTCTATAATTCTGGTGAAAATTTCAACTCTCCATTGGGTGGGGTTTTTGAGTTACGATTTTTTTTTAATAGGGGTTTAAGTTTGATCTTAGGCGTTTTTAGGCCCAAGTTTGCTAGCGTCTAAAAAATCATTGGGTATTTGGATTCTTGAACAATCCTCTAAATTTCTTGCTCAATGTGTTCTGTAAATCCTCTGAAAATTTCAAGGCGAAACTTTCTGCTTTGGGATTTTTGTTAATGTGCGTGTAAGAACGAATTTTTGGATTTTTAGGCCTAAGTTTGCAAGCATCAAAAACATCAGTGGGCGTTTGGATTATTGTATAGTTTTTACAATTTTTGGCTCAATGTCTTCTATAATTCTAGTGAAAATTTCAAGTCTTCCCTAGCTCTGGTTTTTGAGTTAGGATTTTTCGTTAATAGGCGTGTAATCTGAAATTTTGAATTTTCGGACCCAAGTTTTTCCTCTGATTCCTATGTTCGCTGAATATTTTCTATAAATGATGTGAAAATTTCAGATCACTGCTTAGCTTACTGTGTTTTCGTCGCTATTTGCTCCAAATTTAAAATGTTCGCTTTCAAAAAAGCAATTATCATCAGCACATAAAAAAAAAGAAGAAGATCTAGGAATTCGAAACCAAACGATTCAAAATCGCTCAACACTCGGGACTGAATAAATTTATAAAGCCGCCATCCAGTTGAAAATAAAAGTTAACCTTCGAGAAGAGGTATTTGACTCCAACATGGCTTATTTTAAGATTTCGACCGTTGAAAGCCTGTCTTTCTGCTTATTTTCAGTCAATTCTCGGATTATTCGGTCCAACAATCTCCAGGTAATTTTTCACTGCTCCTAAGACCCATCATTCATGATTAAGAAACTCAAACAATTGTAGCTTATCTAAGACACCCGCCCTCGAAATAGGTAGATTTTTCTAATCATTTCAGCGCAAAGTTAACTTTAGTCTAATCTTCTCCCATATTGGAACATGGAGCTAATCTAAACAAGTACTTAAGACCCAATTTAAAGAAAGCTTCTAATGGAATTTACAGGGCGATACCCGCTTTATTCAATATCTCTTAAAGCCATCTGAACAGAAACATCTCGGGGGTCCCATAAAACCGTCAAGATAATACTCACAAAACCGTCATCTTTAGGTGTGGTAGACTTAGGACAGAAAACAGAACTTACGACTGGTTGCTTTGCCTAAGAATAAGCAATCAGCTAAGATATTCGTAACTTATCAAATCATTTGAGATTCAAACGGAACTGTAATTAAGTGCTTATGCCTACAGTGATTAGTTTAGACAAAGAATTATCTCGGGGGCAAAACCAGTTGCATTCCGAATGCTGCAAGTTTAAGTCGGGGCTGTTGGGAGGCCATCTGCTCATTTGCCCCATGGAGACCGTCCGATTTGAGATATCAAAATGGGTGCTTTATAAATATCAGATTAATGCAAACATGCTCTTAACAGCTGCAAACTCTTTGTCTTTTTTGCGGCACTTTGGCTCTTTTTCTGCTCCGCAGGACAGGTTTTAAGTATAATTTTACCCTTAGCAGGTGTAGGCTATTAGCTAAGTGACTTGGCTAAACTGCGCGTTTAAAGCCAGTCAATTTTATTTAAATGTATTTCCAATTCTTATCACATATAAAGTCCGGCATTCACCACTTCCGCTTGCTGTTCTCATAAAACTCCTCACAGCAACGATGGTAATTCGAATAATTAACAAGAAAATCGGGCTTGTTGCTGCTAAAAAAAATATAATTAACTGGAATTCCGATCCGAAAAGCAGATTATGCAACGTGTTGCCGATAATCAGTGAACCAAATTCTACCTTCCTACATGCAGATAATAAACCAAGCAAAAAAAACAACGAAATTGTCTGCATAAGTTTTGTGGGAACTTGCAAGGAAAAATTGAAATTTTCTGCTAATTTGAGCGGCCATGTTCTGCGTACATTATATACTAATATACCACTAAATCAACGTCTAAACAGTATAATTAATTAGAAGTTTGCAAGTAAAAGGTTCTAATTATTAAACGAGAAAGAAAGTCTTCTGCATAATCAGTGGGATGGTTGGAGAAAGCATTTCCAGCCGGGAACGTTTAGATCTAATTAATACCGGCAATTATTTTTGGCAAACCTGCTGGCTATGGAAAAAATCTGTTTATCGTGAAGATTTATAATTATTTGGGATCAGACAATTTCTTTCTGTCAATTATGAGTTTATCTCATCAAGTATGCAAATCGCAAGTTTGTATTTGAGCGATTTTTGTGTTAACCAAACTACCAAGTTTGGTAGTTTTTGAAAAATTAGTGAACTTTTGGATTCTTGTACTATTTCCACTATTTTTTGCTCAATGTTTTCCTAGTAATCCTGTGGCTATTTCAAATTGGTACTTCCTCTAGGTTTCGAGTTAGAATGTTTTGATTACAAAAGCGGAGGATTGAATTTTATGTTTTTTGGTTCCAAGTTTGCAAGTGTCTTAAAAATTAGTAAGTGCTGGAATTTTTGCAATTGTTTTTTTCAAAAAAATGCTGCTCTAAATATTGTGAAATTTTCAAGTCGGTGGTAGCTCTGGTTTTTGAGTTACGATTTTCTTTTAACAAGCGTGTAAGTTTGATTCTTTGCGTTTTCAGGCCCAAGTTGCCAGTGCCCCAAAAATCAGCGAGATTTTTTTTGAGCAATTCTTACTGTGTTTTCCTCAATATTTTCTATAGTTTCAGTGAAAATTTCAAGTCACTACTTGCTCTAGTTTTCAAGATATAATTTTTTATTAATAAACGTGTAAGTTGGAGTTTTGAGTTGGCGATTTCGGGTCCAAGTTTACCAGTGCCTCAAAAATAGGTGGGCCTTAGTTTTTTTCCTACAAGTTTTGACACTGCTTTGCCCAATATTTTTTATAAATCATGCGGAAAATTCCAGTCGCCACTAGCCCTAGTTTTCGAGTTAGGATTTTTGTTAATAGGCGTGTAAGTTAGAATTCCGCCGTTTTCAGGCCCAAGTTTACTAGCGTCTCAAAGATCAGTGGGCCTTTGGTTTTTTGACAAGTTTTGACGCTGCTTTTCCCAATATTTTCTATAAATCATACGAAAAATTCAAGTCGCTACTTGCTCTAGTTTGCGAGTTAGGATTTTTGTTAATAGGCGTGTAAGTTTGAATTCTGCCGTTTTAATGCCCAAGTTTACTAGTATCTCAAAAATCGGTGGGCCTTTGGTTTTTTGACAAGTTTTGACGTGCTTTGCCCAATATTTTCTATAACTCATGCGAAAAATTCAAGACGCTACTTGCTCTAGTTTTCGAGTTAGGATTTTTTGTTAATAGGCGTGTAAGTTAGAATTCTGCCGTTTTCAGGCCCAAGTTTACTAGTGTCTCAAAGATCGGTGGGCCTTTGGTTTTTTGACAAGTTTTGACGCTGCTTTGATCAATATTTTCTATAAATCGTACGGACAATTCAAGTCGCTACTAGCCCTAGTTTTCGAGTTACAATTTTTTGTTAATAGGCGTGTAAGTTAGAATTCTGCCGTTTTCAGGCCCAAGTTTACTAGCGTCTCAAAGATCGGTGGGCCTTTGGTTTTTTGACAAGTTTTGACGTGCTTTGCCCAATATTTTCTATAACTCATGCGAAAAATTCAAGACGCTACTTGCTCTAGTTTTCGAGTTAGGATTTTTTGTTAATAGGCGTGTAAGTTAGAATTCTGCCGTTTTCAGGCCCAAGTTTACTAGTGTCTCAAAGATCGGTGGGCCTTTGGTTTTTTGACAAGTTTTGACGCTGCTTTGATCAATATTTTCTATAAATCGTACGGACAATTCAAGTCGCTACTAGCCCTAGTTTTCGAGTTACAATTTTTTGTTAATAGGCGTGTAAGTTAGAATTCTGCCGTTTTCAGGCCCAAGTTTACTAGCGTCTCAAAGATCGGTGGGCCTTTGGTTTTTTGACAAGTTTTGACGTGCTTTGCCCAATATTTTCTATAACTCATGCGAAAATTCAAGACGCTACTTGCTCTAGTTTTCGAGTTAGGATTTTTTGTTAATAGGCGTGTAAGTTAGAATTCTGCCGTTTTCAGGCCCAAGTTTACTAGTGTCTCAAAGATCGGTGGGCCTTTGGTTTTTTGACAAGTTTTGACGCTGCTTTGATCAATATTTTCTATAAATCGTACGGACAATTCAAGTCGCTACTAGCCCTAGTTTTCGAGTTACAATTTTTTGTTAATAGGCGTGTAAGTTAGAATTCTGCCGTTTTCAGGCCCAAGTTTACTAGCGTCTCAAAGATCGGTGGGCCTTTGGTTTTTTGACAAGTTTTGACGCTCCTTTGCTCAATATTTTCTATAAATCATACGGAAAATTCAAGTTGCTACTTGCTCTAGTTTTCGAGTTAGGATTTTTTGTTAACAGGCGTGTAAGTTAGAATTCTGCCGTTTTCAGGCCCAAGTTTACTAGTGTCTCAAAAATCGGTGACCCTTTGGTTTTTTGATAAGTTTTGACGCTGCTTTGACCAATATTTTCTATAAATCATACGGACAATTCAAGTCGCTATTAGCCCTAGTTTTCGAGTTACAATTTTTTGTTAATAGGCGTGTAAGTTAGAATTCTGCCGTTTTAAGGCCCAAGTTTACTATTGTCTCAAAGATCGGTGGGCCTTTGGTTTTTTGACAAGTTTTGACACTGCTTTTCCCAATATTTTCTATAAATCATGCGAAAAATCCAAGTCGCTACTTGCTCTAGTTTTCGAGTTAGGATTTTTTGTTAATAGGCGTGTAAGTTTGAATTCTGCCGTTTTCAGGTCCAAGTTTACTAGCGTCTCAAAGATCGTTGGGCCTTTGGTTTTTTGACAAGTTTTGACACTGCTTTGCCCAATATTTTCTATAAATCATGCGAAAAATTCAAGTCGCTACTTGCTCTAGTTTTCGAGTTAGGATTTTTTGTTAATAGGCGTGTAAGTTAGAATTCTGCCGTTTTCAGGCCCAAGTTTACTAGTGTCTCAAAAATCGGTGACCCTTTGGTTTTTTGACAAGTTTTGACGCTGCTTTGCTCAATATTTTCTATAAATCATACGGAAAATTCAAGTCGCTACTTGCTCTAGTTTTCGAGTTAGGATTTTTTGTTAATAGACGTGTAAGTTTGAATTCTGCCGTTTTCAGGCCCAAGTTTACTAGTGTCTCAAAAATCGGTGGGCCTTTGGTTTTTTGACAAGTTTTGACACTGCTTTTCCCAATATTTTCTATAAATCATGCGAAAAATTCAAGTCGCTACTTGCTCTAGTTTTCGAGTTAGGATTTTTTGTTAACAGGCGTGTAAGTTAGAATTCTGCCGTTTTCAGGCCCAAGTTTACTAGTGTCTCAAAAATCGGTGGGCCTTTGGTTTTTTGACAATTTTTGAGACGCTGCTTTGCCCAATATTTTCTATAGATCACGCGGAAAATTCAAGTCGCTACTTGCTCTAATTTTCAAGTTACAATTTTTGCTTAATAGGCATGCACGTTTGGAATTATGCGTTTTAAGGCCCAAGTTAACTCAAAATTTCAGCGTGTTTTGGTTTTTCGAGCAATGTTTTGCTAAATATATTCTATAAATGGTGGGAAAACTGCAAGTCGCTACTTGTTCTAGTTTTCAAGTTACAATTTTTTTGTTTATAGACGTGTAAGTTTGAATTTTGTCGTTTTCACTCCCAAGTGTCTCAAAAATCAGCCAGAGTTTGGTTTTTTGTGCAGTTTTTACCATGCTTTGCTCAATATCTTCTATAAGTAGTGTGAAAATTTGAAATGTCGACTTGCTCTAGTCATCGAGTTACAATTTTTGGTTAACAAGGGCGTAGTTACAATATCAATTTTAAAAATTTTCTTCTCAATAATCGGCATAAACCATGTGAACAAGTTGCACCTAGTCTAGAGCAAGGAGCGTTTGCAACTACAACTCGTATAGTTCATTAGGGGCATTATACCCATAGCAATGATCTAAACCAGCATGGGAACCAACGAATCCATTAAGAATAGTTGCATAATTATGCCAGTTTAATTACAGTTGATCATCACCTGAGTGGCAACATCAGTTACATGCAAATAATGAAGATTAGATTTCACACTGTATGAGCTTAAAAGGTATTTCCACCTTTTGTCACATTCTTGCAATTATTGTTGATAACGGGCGCAAACAAAATCATGTTGTAAATCATTGACGTTGATTAGGATGGAATCGTTCTTTTGTTTGCTTTTTTTCGCTCGGAAACTATATTGAGAAAATTAGCGATATCATCAGCAATTACTTTTGTTTATTTGTAAATGTTTTATACTTTTTAAATAAAACACGTCATTAATTCCTCTTCAGTTTATCTATCAAAGAAGTAAAAGTGTTTGAAACATTGATAATGCGACCGTGGTTTATTCCGATTATTAGCCGAGAACTTGTGATAAATAACTTTCTTTTTATGGATGTTCGAGTGTGATACTTTTTCGATGAATCTGCCGGAGAATGAAACCAGAAATGGTGATTTTCTTTGTAACACGCGGTGAAAGCGGTTTTTCCATTTAGCGATTTCCCAGCTCATCTGACAATAACATTTAAACGCAAAACTGCTAATAAAACGTTAAACAAACAGAAATAAAATGACGAGTCAAATGGAACCCAGTCAGGTGATTCAGCGGGCTTAAGTAGAAGTCACCTTCGCAATTTCTCTGGATTTTACATTAAAAATATGTGGCCCAATGAGTGCATGTTGGTTATCAGATGTATTCGTTAAATTAAATTAGTTATTTTTTTATTTATTGAAAAGTAATATAAAAGGTATAAATTCACTTACCTTTTTGGGTGGAGCGCTGGTAACATTTTGTCCAGCCGGTTGAATATTTTCGAAGTTCTTCTTCACCTCAACAACGTCAGGTAATTTGTAGTCTTCAGCTACCAGTTCACTAGCGATGGTTCCATTCAAAAGCTGATTTTTCTCATTTTCCGTCCCATTCAAAGTTTCCACCTCATCGTCCTCATTAACGGCTTTTTTCGGTTGAAATTTGCATTCGCCGTTGCTCTGACCGTTCATTAACTGAGGTTCGGGTTCATCTACGGGAGTTTCCTCCTCCACAGCGTGTCCGTTAAGTTGAGCCGACAATGGTTCCTCAACCACCACAGTTTCACTTAAGAAGGAAACTTCGACAATTTGGGGCGCTGTAGATTCCAGTTGCTCCTCAATGGCACTTTCTGATGACTCTGAGTTCACCGGAGTGGCAGGTTCAGGGCGCCACCGGCTCTGGAGCCGATGGCTCAGAATCGACGACTTCAGAAGCTTCATAGTAAGCGTTTTTCTCATTCAGTATGAAATCCTCGGTGGCTTCAGCCACCGGACTCTTCTTAACAGAGGGAAGCGCTTCGTCTGGGACATCGCGCTTCAGAATGCAGGCATCTTCTTGCACCGACGGTTGAGTGTCCTCAGAGGATTCCTTCTGAGCCTCGACGCCGTTCTGCGAGGCCTCAGGGTTGTTGCTGACGGTTTCGGTTTCCTGCGACATGTTGCGGTTCTGAGCGCGTGCACCAACGGCCGAAAATCGAAAGCTTTTGAAAGGTCACTAACTGAAGAGGTTGAAAAGCCGGTAAGAGGAACGCGCGTGTTCAGCAGGATCAGGAGCGCGAATAGAAAAAACTGAATTCTGTCTGGTCTTGGGCTGCTGCGGAACGTGTATACCCAATCTGAATATATGTGCGTTTCAACGTTGCCGTAGTAGAAAATTTGTCCGCCGTCCTGTTAATGTATACTGGGTGTTTGAGAGGTCCGGGCATATTTTTCTTGGCCGGAAGCCACATTTAATAGTCTTTGAAAGGCGGTCTTTTTTACAGAATGTACAAGATGGCCCGGAAAATGTGGGTAGATTTCCGGAAGAGGTTGATTAGTCACAATAAAACAAGTTTATAAAAAAATACATTTTCTCATCGATATGGTTTCATGTCAGATACTCAGAACGTTAAGTTCAGAGCGACAAGTCGCTCGCTTCAAAGTCACCTCAGGCCAGTTCTGGTGGCAGATTCGGCTTGTTGGGACAAATTCTAGCAAAAAATTGCTAGTCTAAGCAGAATTTTTTTTTGTAAAAATCACCCATCGACATGGTACTCGTTTTCAGCTAAAATGGTCGTCCACAGGGCAGAAAGACCGATAGGTCGATAGCCTTTTTTTTGGAAATAAAGATATTTACTACTACTGGTCGTCCACTATGTAAATGTTTTTCGAAAAATCGCATCATTTTAACCCAAAAATGGCTTCAAACGTGAATGGCCCGGAATAAAAGCGTTTTATTGGTACAACGAATGCATTAAAACTAAAACAAAATTTTTAACTTTGATTAAAAATTACGAACTTTTGACGTTAAACATGAAATAACAAGTGGGTGAAAGCGAACAAAAACAGTGCTAAAACTTCCACTGATTGAACCTAGTTAAAAAATAAATAATAATATAAAGCATAAAAATAAATGCTAGATAGCCAAGTTCAGAGCAACATTTTGCAAGTCGCTAGCTAAAAAATCACTTCAGGCAAATTTTGATGGCAGATTCGGCTTGTTGGGACAAATTCAGCATAAAATGAGCCCCATGTCGATGTGTGGTTTTCCGAAAAAAATTTGCTGCTCTCACCCATCGACATGGTGCTCGTTTTCAACTAAAATCGTCCCAAAAAGCCAAATATTGCATTAGAATTAAAATCATCTCAAGTATTTTCTAGAAAATTGGATTTTACAATAAACATTTTTATTTAAATCATAGGAATTGTACAAAGTAATTTAATATGATAAGGGTTTCTAGCGGCGTCGTATTCGATAGTGGATTTTAAACCAAAAAAACTGAGCATTAAAAAATCTCAAAAAGCGAAAACCCATTGAAATGTGCATAGTCTCTGTATTGAACATTTTGAGGAATAGTTTTTGCAGAGCAGGAAATTTTATAGGAATAGTTTTTGCGTAGCAGGAAATCAAGCAGGCAACAATGTTTTCGGGCATTTCAACCAGTGTCGTGCCCGCAGGGCGCAGAATAACAAATTTATCAATTGAAAAGACAAAATCAAACTCTCAAACCTGGTTGGACGACTCTAAAACGATGAAATCAATGCAAACCCTTTCAAATATAGTTATTTCTCTTAAAATGCTCAAATTTATATTTTTAGTCAAAGGCAAAAATCGTAAATTGCCAAAAGCTGTTAACAGTTAACAAAAAATAAAATGCTAAAATAAAAAACAGATAAACATTGAAAAATAAAACATTACACGAACAAGCAAAAATAAAACATTAGCAGTTTTTTGTAAATCAAAGCTTTTTGCAACAGAAATCACCGTTATTCGAAATATTCATCAGTTTTACAAAGTTGCACTTTATACGGACAATTTACGCTTTATGCAGTTTTCTTGTTAGTCGTTAAACTGCACAAAAAAGTGCGGTGAAAGTTACGATTTTCTCCATAAACTCAGGCAAAAAAGGTTCTTCGACGATATAAAAGAGTGCAACGATTTTGCACCTCAATGCAAAAAAATATGAACTCAGATATATTAAAGGAAAATGTGTGATTTTCCTCGAAATCACTAGATGACAAATCTGGAAATCGCGCAGTCCACTTGATTACGGTCCTTCTTGCAATAACTAGCCAAAACTTATGTAATTTTTTAGGCTCAAATTGTTTACTGTTTACCCATTACTGTCGAATTATCAGATTTCGATTTTTTCGGCCATCCTCAGGACAATGTCGGCAACATGGGAAAAAGTGGCTGGCGCGATCCGTCCTGCATTCTCCGTCTGGCGACCGACCTCGGGCGTGATTAAACGTTTTTTCCTTCCTTTTTTGCCTCCTTTCTTGTGACATATGCTGATTCACTACGACGGGAAAGTTTGCATCATCGACAAACTCACTGAACGAATTATATTTCGGATTTCTCCAAAAATTCATTCACTTCCACTCCACCACTCGTGGTTAAACCACACGCACTTTAAATTACTGCATCGGTTGGGCGCGCTCTGTATATGTTTTTGCCATTTGTGGTAAATTGCATTTTCATACAAGCTAATTGTCTCGAATTATTTGCTCAGTTCAATGCAGATTTTGCGTTCTTTTTAATTAAATCTGCCAAGTACTTGGGAAACTAAATGAGGAAATAAATTGTGTGAATAAGAACGAATTCATAAGATGAATGGATCTAATCAAACCGGCAAACCATATGGGTAATGTAACATTGAAATTCGGATGTTCACCTTGATCCCATCTACATCGTTATTTCTTGTAATGTGGCAGGTTCCAATTGGAACCTGCTATTGTTTATTCAAGGAGACGTTGAATAAAAAAAATGTTTATTTTTCCTTCTGTTATTGTTGTTAAAAGGCCAAGCGGGACGTGAGTGGAAATGTTTTCTTCATTTAACTCCGTAACGAATTGTGCTTCTGGGCAAGTTGAACCTGCACAAATAAATTCACTGGTAACGGATTCGTGAGATCGGAAGATCTTTGAAAACCGGTCGTCGTTGTTTGCTGTTTTCATTTTTCCGCCACGAGATTGCGGCGTCATATGGGAACCCAGAAATCTTCGAACGAAGAACCGTATTACGAATCGCTTCAATTTTATCTGAGAACTCATTTGAGATTCCTCGTATCAGAGCTGTTCAGTATTCTTCAAGCGGGCTGAATATTTCAATGTCCTTTTTACTAATTCACTGGTTTTTTGCCTTTCAATTCCATTCGACTGCTGAATATCTGATGGTCACTCATTATGCTTACTTTCCTAGCACTTTTAACTACTCGCTTTTTATATTATCAATGTCAATGAAAGAACGGGACTTTGGTGCTTTGTATCGTATTTTCGTGCATAAACTTGTACTTTGCCAGATCTTTCATTATGGCTCGATTATCCATATCGTCATTCTCCAAGCTGGCCAGTAAAGTGACCAGCAGATGAACACTGCCCACAATGGCAAAAGTGAGGACCATCGACTCGAAGGCTGATAGTGGCATGCTAAAGATCTGAACCATAAATTGCTTCTTCGCTGAAACAATCAGCCAAAATTAAAACACTCAACTGATCTGAGCTGTGGTTAAACCGTTGCTTACCGCTGAGGGAAAACATGATTTTAGTTACATCCCGAGATTTTTTCACTTTAAAATTTTGCCATGACAGAAACTGTAAACGATTGACAATGTTACCTGCAGAAACTTTCGGGAAATCAGGCTAGAAACATTACAGCATCTCGATGTAATTAGATAATATTAAGTTTATTAAAAATATTAGGTACAATTAAGTAACATTAACCACATTTTAAGCTGAGTGTGGAAGTAATAGTTAACAATATTAAATACTAATAAACTATCATGAGAAACACAGATCACACAGCTGCCAGCCAGCTGCGAGTTAGTAAAATGCAATACTTACATAAATAAATGGATGGATGATTACGTTCAAATGCATGAGTTTTGTTACCAATGGGAGCGGATAATGCCGAGAGATTTATGCAAACATTTTAACAACAACTGTATCAGAGGCTCATAAAACTCTCAAGCATTACCCCTGATCTCATAAACTTGAGTTATTCTCTTTTTTCAAAAGGGACGGGAATATTTCCGTGGTCCAATGGACAGAAAGGGTAAAATGACTATGGACTCAGAACCAACGGAAAGTATGGCCTTTGAACTTTCATAATCTGTCGCTCAAGAACATTGGCTCTGGATCAGATTATGAAAAGTGTTCCAAAGAAAATTGTTAAAATGAGCTGTGGCTTATTAAACGATCCAGACGAGCGCTCAACGCTTGAAAGAATCCTTCTCAATCTCAAAGATTCTAACAGCGAAAGTGTTTCTGGTGTCTAAATCAGCCACAAAGAAAAACTGGTGCCTTTTCAGGGCCAGTTGGATCTAAATTACCTTAAATCTACCCTAAAATTAACATCTGTTTAGCCAGTTTATATTTCAAATGTACTACGCTTAAACCAGCCATTGCTAAGTCCGTGTGGACTGAACAACAGCAAGACACCAAACAAAACGTTAAAAAACATTCACTATAACAATCAATAGAATAAATATAAAAATCATCATAAATAGTCTTAAGTAATTAAAATGATATATTGCAACACGTCTACGTATCACTAGGCTTGGATATACATACATTTTAAAATGCTCCACTGAGCTGCTAAAATCAAACTGAAAAGAAAATTGACAAATTTTACCAACGGATCAATTGAAAAAAATGTGTTTTTTCAAACAGGAATAAAGCAAATGGTTATGATGTTCTCAGTTTGGCCGAAATACCAATTTTTCTTACATATCACAATTAGTTTTATTTCTCTTTTTCTTATGCAATCTTAATTTATTGGTCTCTGCACTTGCATAATGATAAAATTATTTAAACCCTGTGTGGCTTCTTACAAACAAGTGGTCGTGTTGTTGATCGATTCGTCGTAATTTAAAGTAAAATGTTCATGATTATACAGTCAGCCAAAAATACTTGAATCTCGCGTTTCCGAACCTAAAGTGTTTCATTGCGAACAATTTTCCTGCCTTATATTTAGTGGCTGCAAAATGTTAGATAAATGAGCAAAACTGGTTAAACACCCTGTACTTTGACTATGTAAATAAACTTACCAACCAATCGGTGTGCATTTAGCAAGATTTCACAACTAAAGCAATCGCAACCATCGCAATAATGCATTATCTACAGGGCTAAATAAATTCTTGTCACCATACATCTGGAGTGCTTTTGGATTTGAAGCCTTCTGGCGCACATCTCCAGTTATAGACAGAGACTGAAACATCAACCGGATTCCGCAAAAACTAGTGTTCCAGATGAAAATAAAATAGATAGCCTTAGGACGTAACCCAATCACCAAATTAGTCTAACGTAGCCTAGCCTCAGACCTAATCACCTTACTACACCTAGATAAATATCAGGGATATAATCAATGGAGTGGAGAAAACCTACCTGGTTATTAGTGTGCATTTTCGCTTCGCCACTGATTATACCTTAAAGAACGAAGTGATAAATGCGATGGCATAGAGGACAGGTCTAGGTCTGGACTTTGGCTAGAATATGTTGTCCCGATTCGACCGGCCAGCCCTTTGGAAGTTGCGGTTGTTCTGTCTTCTGGCGTTGCTCATTTCTCGTGCCACTTCCAGGTCTTCCAGTCGCTGTGTCAGCGACAGCTTCTGTTGCACGGCCAATCTGAGCAGCTGGTTCAAAGTCTTCTTTTCATCTTCAGCAGCGGTTAACTGTTGCTGCAGCTCATCCACTTGGGTCACGTATTCTTCGCATCGAGCCGCAAACATTGCTCGCAAACCTGCAATCAATCAATCATTGGCTCAATTATTTTTTAAGTTTGCTACGCGGCTTGTACTCACTTGAGAATGTGGCAGCATCTTCCTTAAGCAGACGCAGCTCATTCCTCAATTTCATCATTGTTTCCGATACGATGGTCTTTTCCTTTTCGTATTTGCTCTTCAGATTGGTCAACGCCACTTCAGCGGTGTTCTTGTTAGACTTAAGGACGGTTCGAAGTGTGGCAATTTGTTCCCTCTTAGTGGACAGCAAACTCTTCAGTCTGATCACTTGCTCTTGCAACTCCTGGACTTCTTCATTGTTCTCATCCTTAGCTGTAAGATAAACAAACGAGTTTTTGTATGAAAATTTACATTAATCACTGATATTTTCTAAAACTATAAAACTCACATTCGTATGAACCATTGGTTTTCTCCCTCTTGGACTTTTCAATTGTGTTCTCAATAGCAGCTCGAAGATGTTTGATTTGGTCCATAACAGTGCACACATTACGCGCCAGTGTTGCTGTATCGTTCAGACTTTCCAGGTCATGCAGAGGCACGTCACTCTTCAGACGGCTCCTCAGCAGCTCCAACTTGCTCATCTCGCCGATCATCATTGGCGCGGTTTCAGTCACTGAAGGATATTGACATATTACTCCAATCCGAATGGTTTTTAAACCGAACTTACTAGGGGTCATGCCTTCTTTTTCATGGTCCAACACAACTCGCGTGGGTGTTTGGCCATTTACAGTGCAAACATGATGATACAGTTGCGCTAACTCTTCAGTGACGGTTTGCAGGTTGTTCTGCGATTCGTCCAGAGAAGCGCCTGCCTGCATGGCAAATTCTCTTAGCAAATCGAAGTCGCCTAAACATGCACCCAATTAAAATACAATATCTTTTCCAGAGCGGCAGCCCACTACCTTCGACGTCCATTTGCTTCTGCTCGGTGTCCAGCAGCTTGTTCTTCAAGTTAGTGATTTCACTTCTCAAAGTCAAGGTAGAGTCGGAAATGTTGGTGAGTTTCTCTAGCTGCTTGATATCTTCCTTAAGCTGATCCACCTCTTTGTTGGACATTTTGAACCACTGCTGATACTGTCCAATCAGTTTGCTGGCTTCTTCTGAAGGCGCTTGCAGTACTTTGTCGTAATTATGCGACAGGTGTTGTAGAGAGTCCACGTGAGCTGCCAACTGAGTCAACCTGATTGAAAAACAAACAGTTTTCCTAGTTTTCATTGGATGTTGACTGGTGTGTACCTAGCGACAAACACTTGCAGTTCTCCTTGGCGTTTCTCCACCAAACTTTGATTTTCCCTGAGCCCCTGCGTGAGCGTGATTTTCTCCTTTTCCAGCATTTCAAGCTGCTTCTCCAGTTTCTTCAGTTCATTCAAATGAACCTCTGAAAACAGATCCACGTGCTTATCGTCTGGTGATGTTAATTCCGATCCCGTCCCACTCGATAAACTGGCTTCTATGTGCTTTAAACCTATGGAGAACAGAATAGATATATTCACATGTTTATCTCCTAGATTTATGAATATACCTTCTTCTTCGCCATCACTACCCAGAACAGTTTCTTCGGTAATCCCTCGTATACTATAAGCCAGATTGTTAATGTTGTAGAATGATTCTCTGTTGATTTGCTGGTCCAATTCCTTTTTTAGGGCGTACTTGGCTTCTCTTTCGCTTTGCAGGGTCTCAAGAGCTTCTTCCATGTGTTTCTCCGCGATTCTTTTCAAATTTGTCAATTCCTCAACTTGTAGATTAAGCAGTTCCATTTCTTCGTGTAGTCGCCTGATTTCATGCTTGAGGCTTTCATATTCAACCTAGAAAGATAAAAGGAAAAGATATTCCAGGAAATATGCTTGGATGAACTGGGGCTTTAAAGCAGGATGCTTTGTGCTGTATGCAAGAAAATATAGCTGAGAAAGTTGAAAATGTTTTTGTCGTGAAATAGAATTGTCTTTGCTTGATTGCTTAGGGATTTTATCAGTTGATCAATTTACAACTGTTAAAGTCGGGGATTATTTGATTCATACCTGGGCGCTTCTAAGAGATGAAACTTGTTTTTGCAAGGCAATGTTCTCTTCCTCCAGCTCTGAGTAGTCCAAAATGAGCCTGTTCTCCCTGAACTTCACTTCCCTGAGCTCAGTTCTGAGTCGTTTGCACTCCATGCTCCGATCCTCCTTGTCTTTGCCCATGTCATTGTTTTCTTGGAGCATGCGGTCCCTTTCAGCAGTGACTCTGTCGAGTTCATGTCGCAACTGCTTATTATCATTCTCCAAGTCAATGATTTGGGAATAAAGGGACGTTTCCCTAGCGGCCGACTCGCTGATAAGGGACTCTTCAGTTTCAATGCCAGTTTTGGTGGTGACTTTATGACTAGATTGGAACTTTGCTAGGGCCTGGAATCGAAAAGGGGTTTCGGTGAAAGGCGAAGAAACTACTTGCCACCACAGCAAATATCACTTACTTCTTTAGTTATGTGTAAGTCGTGCTTGGTGTTCTCGTACAGGGACTCGAATTCTTCGCATTTCTGCTGCAATTCCTTCTTTTCCTCCAACAGGACTAACCCAAACTGGGCAGATTGGACCTTTTCGCTGCTGGCCTGGTCAAGTTCCCGGATCAGTCTTTCGATTTCGCTTTTCATCAGTTCCTTTTCCTCTTGTGATGCCATAGTGGTGCGAGTTTCAATCGGGAGTTTGAATGTGACAATAAAAAAAGGGTTTTTTCAAGCAATATCACAACATTTTCACTATTTTTCGCACCCCTTCAATGTGTCAGAAGGGTTGTCAATATTGACAGAAGGATGAATGCTTCCACGATAATTTAGGCAACCAGGTAATCTAGTACGCAATCACAGGTTTTCATTAAAGATTTGTAAGGGACAATTTTCAAACTTTACCATAAATAGGGGGTAGGGGTAGTATTGATGTTTTTGACCACTGACTGACATAGATCTGACGCTCCCATTGTCTAATAGTGTCGCTAATTAGAATAAATAGGATAATTTTTGGATAAAATTGACCCTGATCTCTTGCAGCTCTGACTGGGAGCAGCCGCATCTACAATGTATAAACATAAATTGGAGCTCACAGTGAATACGAGCCCTGAAATCGCCACTGCAACATATAAACCCATTCCAGAAAAGGAGATGCAAGGTGAGAATCACACGTTTCCACTAAAGTAGCATTTTAAGTGATTTATTATATATAAAACACCCGAAAGCTTAAACCAGATAAACATGGTATGGCGCAATGTGATGAGCCATGCGTTTCGTCCCGGGCCTACCTAGTGGACACGTCAGTAAGGCTTAGGTAGGCCCTGCCCTTATACGTGTTCAGAAGTATATCAACCGAGCCGGCGTAGCTCTCGGGCGGTGAGATAGATGTTGGCTGTCCGCCACAATACTCCCCTCCTAGTGACAATGTGGACGGAGTGGTCTAAGAGGGAGAGTGAGAGCTGAAGACGTGGGACGAATTGTTTTGCCTGACGACTGAGCAAGGCAGAGAGAAATGAGGGATGCTGCCGAGATGTACCAGTGAGTCGGTATCTCGTGGCAGAGAAAAGCGATGGATGCTGCCGAGAAGCACCAGCGAGTCGGTGTCTCGTGGCACAAAAAGATGATGGATGCTGCCGAGAAGCACCAGTGAGTCGGTGTCTCGTGGCACAGAAAGATGATGGATGCTGCCGAGAAGCACCAGTGGGTCGGTGTCTCGTGGTAGAGAAAGATCATTGTTGCTGCCGAAAAGCACCAGTGGGTCGGTGTCTCGTGCACACAAGTTTTCGTACATCGAGACTCAGTCAAAAAATCTTTGCAACCACCCTATGATGGCCCATTTTTAGTCGTACGACGTCACGATAAATACTTGTAATTTAGCTAGTATATAAGTTTAATAAAGCAAAATATAATTCGTATTAGTATTAGGATGTATTAGATTAGTTAATTACGTACATTTTTTAAAATTAAATTTCCACCCCGTTACTTGGGGGGAGTATTGTGGTGCCACGTTGGCAACACCGTATTTTGACGTTGCGGGAAAGACAAAAGGACGAAATCGGAAGTCGCTACCCTTCTTCCGGGCACCACAGGTAACTCTGGCGATTCGACTGGTAAGTTGGTTGTTACCGGTTTACACAGTAAGTCTTGTTAGAGTGCTAAGAAATAAAGTTGTGTTTACCATTGTCGGGAGATTTTTAATCTGAAGGTGTCCTAAGGCAAGTTGGCCTTACCAAAACCCAACAAGGGATTTGCCTGGATTCCTTCTAACTTCGTCAGAATTGCAGGTTATGAGAGGTGTTCAGTACATTTTTACTTGTTGCATATTATTCTTAGCCCAAAAGCCGCATTCTGTTTCCGGCTTCATCAGGTTATTCCTCAATCTGCAGGACTTACCTTTTTATGTAAAAAAAAGGAAAGCGTTGGACCCCTGGGTAGGGCAGACATTGATATGTTCATATGAATTACCCCTTCTGCTAGCACCATTATCCTAATTCCGCCCTGTATGATCTGCTGAAATTGTCTTCCAAGCCTGTTCTGGTCAGGAGAAGCGCCCTAATTTATTTTA
Organism: Dendroctonus valens; assembly: GCA_024550625.1. Lineage (NCBI taxonomy): Eukaryota > Metazoa > Arthropoda > Insecta > Coleoptera > Curculionidae > Dendroctonus > Dendroctonus valens. Next base: position 582,723 of record JAJTJO010000043.1, on the reverse strand, counting down.
CAACATTAATTTCCAAGTATCTTTACGCACGTCTTCTTGAGCCCCAACGATATCTGATGCTAATCAGGCACATAGAAATGTTGTGTCTTAAAGATAAAAGAACTAAAGAATAAGCTTTTGTTAGAGGGGTGGACTTTCCTCTTGAGATATTGAGTTTGTCATCAATAAATATTTCCTTTGAACAACATTATTAATCTACTAATCAGATTGTAGTCTTAAATACAGGATGAGACATTGAGGCCACTAAATAATGATAAAATAAACGTATAAACGAACACTTTATAAAGGCGTTTCTTTAATTTTCTTAAATTAAATTAATTATTGGCTCGATTTAAGTTTCCACATGCAACACACTTATAAAACGTGTTAGGAAACATTTTATAGTAGCAGAGTTGCCTTAATGTTCTCATGAACTATAACTAAATCCGTTAAATGTTACTTGACTGAATGATAACAATGTTAGGGTAGTAAACGAAGCAATTTCGATTTTAATGATCGGTCGCGCCACTGTTAACAGTTATCGAAGAATCAACGAAAGCAAACACCCAAAATCGCAGTGGATGCATTCTCAAACCTGTTTCAAGTACATGCATCAGTAGTCTTTTCCGTTTTGCAGATCAAGCGCTTTCGCGACCCAAATCGCTCATCAAGGTAAAAGCTAGCCCACAGGTGGACGGTGCCGATGAGAAGATGCTGGCCGCAGATGAGGAAGTCATGCCCGAAGTGGCGATTTTTAATAATGACGGGAAAAGTCCTCAGAATGGAGACCTAATAATGGACTTTCGTAAGTGTCTTTTTTAATCTGTACCTTATTAATCGGCTGCATTTGGTTTGCAATAATTAAAGTCGACCTATCAAAGACCAGTTTACATGTGCGAAAAGAAGAAACTTCACCAAAATCCCCTTTCAAATGGAAGGATGCCGACTTCCCAAATTTAATATCTGAATCGAATGATTCCTGATTGATTCTTGATCGCAGTGGATGCATTCTCAAACCCCTTTCAAATACATGCATCAGTAGTCTTTTCCGTTTTGCAGAACAAGGCCTTCCGCGACCCAAATCGCTCATCAAGGTAAAAGCTAGCCCACAGGTGGACGGTGCCGATGAGAAGATGCTGGCCGCAGATGAAGAAGTCATGCCCGAAGTGGCGATTTTTAATAATGACGGGAAAAGTCCTCAGAATGGAGACCTAATAATGGACTTTCGTAAGTCTCTTTTTTAATCTGTACCTTATTAATCGGCTGCATTTGGTCATCCCTGGCCCATAGGCCTCTGGTTCTCGACCTTTGGTTTCTATGTGTGTACCCATATATATTCCAATTCGGCTTAGGTATGTTCGGTGAGATGTTATTACTGTCAATGCTGCAACTCGTTTCATCCTGCTTCCTTCTCCAACGCCACCTATGTCACGCCATCTGGTATATGTTTTTTGCATACATATTAAACCATGTTGGGACAGGTTTCTGCGTTTGGAGATGTCAGCGAAACGTGTTGCCAATTTTTTGCTTTTTTTCCCAAGCATCTATCTTTTGTATATTTATTTTTCCTGACTGGGTTTTTAATTTATTCCAATGTATTCCTGGGTTTCAGTCAATTTTTTTTTCCCACAATTATGGTGTTATGTGATGGAGTCCTGCGTTTTCATCCCGGGTCTATCTATTGGACTCGTCAGTAGGGCTTAGATAGACCCTGCCCTATAACGCTTCCTACGTTCTTGACGTCTGTCAGCCCTCTAGTAGGCATCTGGTCTCGACCTTTGGTTATATGTGTGTATTTATACTTTTAAAATAAAGAAGACTTTTTACTTCAAGAGCAACAAAAAGGAGGGATTTATATCACCGTTTAAAATGCCCCCAGACCTGCAGGATGAACGATCGGTCAAACAGAAGAAACTGTTTTCCGACTCAGACATGTTGAATTCCGAGGTAACAACTAGAGGTCTGTGATGTAAAACATGTTTTGAGCCAGTCTATTTTAGGGTTCGCTTAACACGCAAGAGTTTAGTTTAAATGTTCAGGTGCCATCGGCTGAAGAACTACCTACTACTCAGAATTTGCTCAATATTTGTTCTGGACAATTTACCGGAATACCTTCGGCAGAGTCTAAGGAGTCTACGGGTAAAGTGGACCAATTCAATTCAATAAATCATCAAAGTAACTTCTGAAAAATAATTCAACTGGTTTGCTGCTGCTTTTGAGCTTAAAATCTTAATCAAAACCGGTTGATCTTTTTTGAATTGAAAGACAAATAACAACTTCCAAATAATCTGTACCATTAGCATCTACTTTGGACTATCGACCATTGAAAATATTTTATCAAACATCATGTTCTACAAATAGCACCACACCCTGACGTGTTGTTTGCGGGTTTGTCTAAGGAGGAGCTGATGCTATATGCGGATGACCCCTTCTGGGTACGCTTGAGAATGTTCCTGTTCCTTTCCTTCTGGTTTCTATGGGTTGCTATGATAGTTGGGGCCGTTCTGATTATTTATGCTGCCCCCAAATGCGACCCTCCACCGCCTAGAACTTGGTAAGTTTTCCCCATCAATTTAATTCGAGAAGAACGATTTTAAATAAAATGTCTTGTGCAGGTTCCAACAAGGCCCCCTCACTCAGCTCCCTGCTGATACGAAAACGGAAAATTTGAAGCTGGATGACAATATCCGAGGCGCGATAGTGCAATGGAATGCGGATGCTTTTGAGCCATTGGAGAACAATCCCGAAGGTTTGGCTTTGATTGCGGCTGCGACGAAGTATGGAGCCGATGTCATTGTTGAGGTAGAACCTACTATCTCCAATGTGTGGTTTGAGAAGTCTGAGAAAGCAGACCCGGAGTTCGATAATTACTACATTTGGCGAAATGGCAATATGCAGACTACCGATAGCAGTGTTTCGCCTCCTAATAACTGGGTAATTAAACGATGGAAACCTTTGTAGGTGAAAATTTAATATATTTGTTAAATGTTTTTTCAGGTAAGTCCGAACAACGTATCGTCCTGGAAATATTCGGACACTAGACGCGAATACTACTATGCGCCATTCAACAAGCCGCATTTAAACTTTCACAACAACGAGGTGATTGAGCAGTTCTCCAAAGTAATTGAAAAGTTCTTCGCTCTTGCTAATGTGAAGGGCATCAGCATACGCAATGCTGCTTTTCTGCTGGTGGATTCCACCTTCCAAAACGAGGAAGTCAACAGCAACTTGAACCCAGACTTAACGCTGACCCAATATGGATTCTTCAAGCATTCCAAGACGGAAAACTTGCCGCAGTTGGGAGCTTTGTTGCAACAGTGGAAGGACGTGATTAAAAACAAGACCCACACAGGGCTGCTGATGGTGGCGGAAGATCTTAGCAAAGTGGAATCCTACAAAGTGAATGGTACGCTTGTTGTGGACATGCCTTTGCAGAGCCACATTTTTTCGAGGGCGAATCTATCAGTCAACGAGACTGCTAGCAGTCTGAACTACACGTTTAGTATTAACGGGATCGAGTGGCCTTTATGGGAGGTAAGAAAATCGCTTACCCACATGTACGACAGGTTTCTAGAAATTCTGTGTGTTTTTCAGGCAAAAACCAGCGCTGTTCCAAAGGACGTTTTGGATATCATAACTTACCTTTTGCCAGGCGCCCCTTTGATTAACAGAACTGATGTACCTGACTCTGTTTTGCTGAAAATCAGGGACAGCCCTTCTATAATGAGAGGAATATGCGGAGTGTATAGTTTAAGCAACAATACCATTCTAGCTTTCTTGCGGTATGTATTTCAATTTTTTTGCGTTTCTCTGTTCATAATAAGTTTTTATCCATGTTCGGCTGCTTATGGATATAGGCAAAGGTAAGCGTTGCTTGCCAAAACATTTAGCTATTATTAGGACAATTATGATAGAAAAAATTCGTTCACTTAACTTAGGGTGACGCCTGGGAGCCCTGGAATATTGGTGGCAGTGAATCCAACTGATTCAACGGAAATCGCCAATTTCCCAGAAGAAATTCCCCTGTTAACCAATCTTCAAGATGTCACGGTTCGTTACTACAGCCACAACTATAATGAAACGGCTTTCAAAGATGTGGGGTAAGGCTGTTGATCTTGATTTATTTGCAGCCGATTTTATCCATGTTTTATTCCAGAGCTAAGAGAGAAGCCTCAGCGGTGCCAGTTAGTGGAAAATCAGCGATTGTGTTGGAATATGTGCCAAAGAAGGAGGAGTAAATGCGTTCGCTATTTCTAAGCGCGCCAGAGAGTAGGTTTATAGGTGAGATAATTAGAATAAGTAACTCGGGCAAAAATGTATAATTTGCTGTTAGGTCATTAAATATATATTTAATCCTTTGTCCAGGAGAAAGATTGCTTAGTGGCCACTTACTAATAATCCTGCAATTTTAGAAGCAAGTATTTCAATTGCCGCGCCTCATAGCTCACAGTTTCTTTTCCATTTGGAACGTCATTCTCTTCGGATATTGTCGGATATGCGACAGTTCGCACTGATTTTCCATGTACTAAAAGCATTGCAGTTGGGTCAAATTTTCCTCAGTTACTAAAGGGCGTGCTCACTTTCGCAACTTTCGAAAAACTGAATAGATTCTTGTATAATCGAATCCCGTAAAACAATCATATGTTTTGCGATGTTCTCAATTAAGCTTAGGAAACACCGTTTGGTGTAGAACCATGTATCAGTACCCAGCTTTTTATTGTATGGTTCCAAAGACTTCATTACGCGAGATATACCGAATTCATAGTTGCCTTTGGAACAGTACAAAGTGCTGTAATAATATTATTAGTCAATAGTTCGAGTAGTAGTCGGGTTTTTACTAACCCTATAACAAGATTTATTATGCAATGATGAAAGTATTTTTTGTCTGGTTCCTCAAACGACATCTGATCCTCTTCCTTCTCAATTTTCCTCATTAGTTCCTCAGCTTCTTCGTTTTGCGACGTCATTATGTACGAGACGCATAAATTGGCCCAAACTATGGCGTTTACATTCAGGAGCTGAAAATTTGAATTAATTGAAAATGTTTCAACCTAATTAGGCTTCTACTTCTGAATAGTTCTTCTTTACTAAGGGCTCATAGAAGCCAGTAGCTTCTTTGAACTTGTTCTCTTGCATGAAAAGCACATGGGCAACGTTGACTCTCCATATATCACGCTCGTTACAGAACTCTGCGCTTTTCCGGAAGATTTTCTCCACCTGGGGATAGTTCTCCAAGTCCCAGTAGATTTTGGCTTGGGCCATGAGGACAGGGATATATCTAGAATAGAGTCTCCAGGATTGATGTAGATGCACTATTGGTGCAAGCACCTTTCGAGACAGTCTTCGTACTCCATGATTGCCTTTTTAACCACTTCAATATCGCCTCGATTTCGGTGTTCCTGTACTTGTTTCGCCAATTTTCTCAGCTGCTCAGTGTGTCTGCTTGCCAGCTCGTCAAACTTCTGATAGGCCTCACTAGGCGATGTTTGTTGAGTGATAATTCCATCGAGAAAATCATACAAATACTGAAAAAGCGCATTGAAAGCGTGCCTTTGCAGTTAAACCGTTGCTAACCGGGGTTAGGTACTTGTAAGTTAAATGGGCGTTTTCAGCTAGAATATCAGCCGCTAGATCGTAGCATTCGTGCTGGCAGTAGAGCAGCAACAAGTTGGTAAATGTTTCCGGTGGAAATGGGTTTTGTTGCAGTAAAAACTGCAGTTTTTCAAAGCCTTCGGTCGGGTTTTGGTCGAAATTCACCAGAGCCTGATTGTGGAGAGTGACTGCGTCTTATTCATATTCGACCCTTGGTGGCATGTCTGTAAGGGCCTCCCGTGCTGCTTCAACTGAAAGTCCCAGTTTTAATTCAACCTGGGCGAGTCTCGTGTAAACTTACGGTTCTTCAGCTGGAATTCTATTGCCGCTTTTAGATTGAAGGCTTCGGTTAGCGAAGTTTCATGCAGTGTTAAGGTGTTTCCAACCGAGCGAACTTCGATTCCTTCAGTTTGCATTCCGATGCTTAACTCCGGGTGATCTCGAATGGCTTTTTCAATTATATCAGCTAGAAATTACTGAGTAGATTTTTGGTGTGATTCTTGTTCAGTATTACCGCAAAACTTCAGAGATGACCCATAATCCTTCAGCTTGTAGTAGCACAAGGCTATATTGTAGGCCAGGTAAGGCTTGAAGCCTTGGTTTTGTAAAGCTGTGGTGAATTTTGCCAGGGCTTCTTCATAGTTGCCATTTTGGAATGTTCAAGTGTTGTTATTGGTGAATGAATTTACGACACTTAAAAAGCTTACCTTATACAGCAAGCAGGCCAGATTCACTTCTTTGTCAGGATCTTCTGACCGGCAGGAATCCACCAAGTTTTTCACTTATAAAACATTGTTCTGGCTGTATTTTATCGCGGCTTGTAGCTTCATTATTTGGGATTTGTATTCAGGTAATATTGTTTTTTAGTAAAATTTCTAGATGGATGGTGGAGAAAGACACCGAAACGTATTTGTAACATTTTGAATAATAAACAATAAAATTGGCTGGAACCCAGGAATTTCTTTTGGATATAATTGAAAACTTAATTACCAAGAAGAATCTTAATCCAAAAGAAATTTTTTGAAAAACTTTGTTTAAATTTCGGTTTTCCTACATGAAAACATTGGGAAACGCAATCGCAGGTTTTCATTAAAGGCCAGCTGAGCTTTCTGTAGAAGCCTATTTGAGATTTGTAAGGGACAATTTTCAAACTTTACCATAGCTATCTATGGTAGGGTAGGGGTAGTATTGATTTTTTTGACAAACTGACATAGATTTGACGCTCCCATTGTCTAAAAGTGTCGCTAATTAGAATAAATAGGATAATTTTTGGATAAACCTGACCCTGATCTGTTGCAGCTTTGACTGGGAGCAAACACATCTACAATGGATAAAAATAAATTGGAGCTCACAGTGAATACGAGCCCTGAAGTCGCCACTGCAACATATAAACCCATTCCAGAAAAGGAGATGGAAGGTGAGAATCACACGTTTCCACTAAAGTAGCATTTTAAGTGATTTATTATATATAAAACACCCGAAAGCTTAAACCAAATAAACAGGGCTTTGCCTGGATTCCTTATAACTTCGTCAGAATTGCAGGTTATGAGAGGTTTTCAGTACATTTTTACTTGTTGCATCATTATTCTTAGCCCAAAAGCCGCATTCTGTTTCCAGCTTCATCACGTTATTCCTCAATCTGCAGGACTTACGTTTTTATGTAAAAAAAGGAAAGCGTTGGCCCCCTGAGTAGGGCAGACATCGATATGTTCATATGCATTACCCCTTCTGCTAGCCCCATTATCCTAATTCCGCCCTGTATGATTTGCTGAAATTGTCTTCCAAACCTGTTCTGGTCAGGAGAAGCGCCCTAATTTACTTTTCACCATGTAATTTTTACAACATTATCTTCCAAGTATCTTTACGCACGTCTTCTTGAGCCCCAACGATATCTGATGCTAATCAGGCCCATAGAAATGTTGTGTCTTAAAGATAAAAGAACTAAAGATAAGCTTTTATTAGGGGGGTGGACTTTCCTCTTGAGATATTGAGTTTGTCATCAATAAATATTTCCTTTGAACAACATTATTAATCTACTAATCAGATTGTAGTCTTAAATACAGGATGAGACATTGAGGCCACTAAATAATGATAAAATAAATGTATAAACGAGCACTTTATAAAGGCGTTTCTTTAATTTTCTTAAATTAAATTAATTATTGGTTCGATTTAAATTTCCACATGCAATACACTTATAAAACGTGTTAGGAAACATTTTATAGTAGCAGAGTTGCCTTAATGTTCTCATGAACTATAACTATAAATCCGTTAAATGTTACTTAACTGAATGATAACAATGTTAGAGGTAGTAAACGAAGCAATTTCGATTTTAATGGTCGGTCGCGCCACTGTTAACAGTTATCGAAGAATTTATCAACGAAAGCAAACACCCAAAATCGCAGTGGATGCATTCTCAAACCCGTTTCAAGTACATGCATCAGTAGTCTTTTCCGTTTTGCAGAACAAGCGCTTTCGCGACCCAAATCGCTCATCAAGGTAAAAGCTAGCCCACAGGTGGACGGTGCCGATGAGAAGATGCTGGCCGCAGATGAAGAAGGCATACCCGAAGTGGCCATTTTTAATAATGACGGGAAAAGTCCTCAGAATGGAGACCTAATGGACTTTCGTAAGTGTCCTTTTTAATCTGTACCTTATTAATCGGCTGCATTTGGGTAGCAATAATTAAAGTCGACCAATCAAAGACCAGTTTACATGTGCGAAAAGAAGGATTCACCAAAATCCCCTTTCAAATGGATGGATGCCGACTTCCCAAATTTAATATCTGAATCGAATGATTCCTGATTGTTTTCCTCAGTTGCCAATAAATCATCAAAGTAACTTCAGAAAAATAATTCAACTGGTTTGCTGCTGCTTTTGAGCTTAAAATCTTAATCAAAACCGGTTGATCTTTTTTGAATTGAAAGACAAATAACAACTTCCAAATGATCGACAATTTTCCTCAAAGCTTCACAAACTTACACATAAAAAACCATTAACTATTTATATCTGCTCCATTAGCATCTAACTTGTATTATAAGACACTAATTTGGACTATCGACCATTGAAAATATTTTATCAAACATCCTGTTCTGCAAATAGCACCACACCCTGACGTGTTGTTTGCGGGCTTGTCTAAGGAGGAGCTGATGCTATATGCGGATGACCCCTTCTGGGTACGCTTGAGAATGTTCCTGTTCCTTTCCTTCTGGTTTCTATGGGTTGCTATGATAGTTGGGGCCGTTCTGATTATTTATGCTGCCCCCAAATGCGACCCTCCACCGCCTAGAACTTGGTAAGTTTTCCCCATCAGTTTAGTTCCAGAAGAACGATTTTAAATAAAATGCCTTGTGCAGGTTCCAGCAAGGCCCTCTCACTCAGCTGCCTGCTGATACGAAAACGGAAAATTTGAAGCTGGATGACAATATCCGAGGCGCGATAGTGCAATGGAATGCGGATGCTTTTGAGCCATTGGAGAACAATCCCGAAGGTTTGGCTTTGATTGCGGCTGCGACGAAGTATGGAGCCGATGTCATTGTTGAGGTAGAACCTACTATCTCCAATGTGTGGTTTGAGAAGTCTGAGAAAGCAGACCCGGAGTTCGATAATTACTACATTTGGCGAAATGGCAATATGCAGACTACCGATAGCAGTGTTTCGCCTCCTAATAACTGGGTAATTAAACGATGGAAACCTTTGTAGGTGAAAATTTAATATATTTGTTAAATGTTTTTTCAGGTAAGTCCGAACAACGTATCGTCCTGGAAATATTCGGACACTAGACGCGAATACTACTATGCGCCATTCAACAAGCCGCATTTAAACTTTCACAACAACGTGGTGATTGAACATTTCTCCAAAGTAATTGAAAAGTTCTTCGCCCTTGCTAATGTGAAGGGCATCAGCATACGCAATGCTGCTTTTCTGCTGGTGGATTCCACCTTCCAAAACGAGGAAGTCAACAGCAACTTGAACCCAGACTTAACGCTGACCCAATATGGATTCTTCAAGCATTCCAAGACGGAAAACTTGCCGCAGTTGGGAGCTTTGTTGAAACAGTGGAAGGACTGTGATTAAAAACAAGACTCGACACAGGGCTGCTGATGGTTGCGGAAGATCTTAGCAAAGTGGAATCCTACAAAGTGAATGGTACGCTTGTTGTGGACATGCCTTTGCAGAGCCACATTTTTTCGAGGGCGAATCTATCAGTCAACGAGACTGCTAGCAGTCTGAACTACACGTTTAATATTAACGGGATCGAGTGGCCTTTATGGGAGGTAAGAAAATCGGTTACCCACATGTACGAAAGGTTTCTAGAAATTGTGTGTGTTTTTCAGGCAAAAACCAACGCTGTTCCAAAGGACGTTTTGGATATCATAACTTACCTTTTGCCAGGCGCCCCTTTGATTAACAGAACTGATGTACCTGACTCAGTTTTGCTGAAAATCAGGGACAGCCCTTCTATAATGAGAGGAATATGCGGAGTGTATAGTTTAAGCAACAATACCATTCTAGCTTTCTTGCGGTATGTATTTCAATTTTTTTGCGTTTCTCTGTTCATAATAAGTTTTTATCCATGTTCGGCTGCTTATGGATATAGGCAAAGGTAAGCGTTGCTTGCCAAAACATTTAGCTATTATTAGGACAATTATGATAGAAAAAATTCGTTCACTTAACTTAGGGTGACGCCTGGGAGCCCTGGAATATTGGTGGCAGTGAATCCAACTGATTCAACGGAAATCGCCAATTTCCCAGAAGAAATTCCCCTGTTAACCAATCTTCAAGATGTCACAGGTTCGTTACTACAGCCACAACTATAATGAAACGGCTTTCAAAGATGTGGGGTAAGGCTGTTGATCTTGATTTATTTCCATGCGGATTTTATCCATGTTTTATTCCAGAGCTAAGAGAGAAGCCTCAGCGGTGCCAGTGAGTGGAAAATCAGCGATTGTGTTGGAATATGTGCCAAAGAAGGAGGAGTAAATGCGTTCGCTATTTCTAAGCGAGCCAGAGAGTAGGTTTATAGGTGAGATAATTAGAATAAGTAACTCGGGAAAAAATGTATAATTTGCTGTTAGGTCATTAGATATATATTTAATCCTTTGTCCAGGAGAAAGATTGCTTAGTGGCCACTTACTAATAATCCTGCAATTTTAGAAGTAAGTATTTCAATTGCCGCGCCTCATAGCTCACAGTTTCTTTTCCATTTGGAACGTCATTCTCTTCGGATATTGTCGGATATGCGACAGTTCGCACTGATTTTCCATGTACTAAAAAGTATTAGCAGTTGGGTCTAATTTTCCTCAGTTACTAAGGGCGTGCTCACTTTCGCAACTTTCCAAAAACTGAATAGATTCTTGTATAATCGAATCCCGTAAAACAATCATATGCTTTGCCATGTTCTCAATTAAGCTTAGGAAACACCGTTTGGTGTAGAACCATGTATCAGTACCCAGCTTTTTATTGTATGGTTCCAAAGACTTCATAACGCGAGATATACCGAATTCATAGTTGCCTTTGGAACAGTACAAAGTGCTATAATAATAATATTATTAGTCCAATAGCTCGAGTAGTGGTCGGGTTTTTACTAACCCTATAACAAGATTTATTATGCAATGATGAAAGTATTTTTTGTCTGGTTCCTCAAACGACATCTGATCCTCTTCCTTCTCAATTTTCCTCATTAGTTCCTCAGCTTCTTCGTTTTGCGACGTCATTATGTACGAGACGCATAAATTGGCCAAAACTATGGCGTTTACATTCAAGGAGCTGAAAATTTTAATTAATTGAAAATGTTGCAACCTAATTAGGCTTCTACTTCTAGAATAGTTCTTCTTTACTAAGGGCTCATAGAAGCCAGTAGCTTCTTTGAACTTGTTCTCTTGCATGAAAAGCACATGGGCAACGTTAAGTCTCCATGTATCGTGCTCGTTACAAAACTCTGCGCTTTTCCGGAAGATTTTCTCCACCTGAGGATAGTTCTCCAAGTCCCAGTAGATTTTGGCTTGGGCCATCAGGACAGGGATATATCTAGAAAGATTCTCCAAGATTGATGTAGATGCACTATTGGTGCAAGCACCTTTCGAGACAGTCTTCGTACTCCATGATTGCCTTTTTAACCACTTCAATATCGCCTCGATTTCGGTGTTCCTGTACTTGTTTCGCCAATTTTCTCAGCTGCTCAGTGTGTCTGCTTGCCAGCTCGTCAAACTTCTGATAGGCCTCACTAGGCGATGTTTGTTGAGTGATAATTCCATCGAGAAAATCATACAAATACTGAAAAAGCGCATTGAAAGCGTGTCTTTGCAGTTAAACCGTTGCTAACCGGGGTTAGGTACTTGTAAGTTAAATGGGCGTTTTCAGCTAGAATATCAGCCGCTAGATCGTAGCATTCGTGCTGGCAGTAGAGCAGCAACAAGTTGGCAAACGTTTCCGGTGGAAATGGGTTTTGTTGCAGTAAAAACTGCAGTTTTTCAAAGCCTTCGGTCGGGTTTTGGTCGAAATTCACCAGAGCCTGATTGTGGAGAGTGACTGCGTCTAATTCATATTCGGCCCTTGGTGGCATGTCTGTAAGGGCCTCCCGTGCTGCTTCAACTGAAAGTCCCAGTTTTAATTCAACCTGGGCGAGTCTCGTGTAAACTTACGGTTCTTCAGCTGGAATTCTATTGCCGCTTTTAGATTGAAGGCTTCGGTTAGCGAAGTTTCATGCAGTGTTAAGGTGTTTCCAACAGAGCGAACTTCGATTCCTTCAGTTTGCATTCCGATGCTTAACTCCGGGTGATCTCGAATGCCTTTTTCAATTATATCAGCTAGAAATCACTGAGTAGATTTCTTGGTGTGATTCTTGTTCAGTATTACCGCAAAACTTCAGAGATGACCCATAATCCTTCAGCTTGTAGTAGCACAAGGCTATATTGTAGGCCAGGTAAGGCTTGAAGCCTTGGTTTTGTAAAGCTGTGGTGAATTTTGCCAGGGCTTCTTCATAGTTGCCATCCTTGGAATGGTCAAGTGTTATTGGTGAATGAATTTACGCCACTTAAAAAGCTTACCTTATACAGCAAGCAGGCCAGATTCACTTCTTTGTCAGGATCTTCTGACGGGCAGGAATCGACCAAGTTTTTCACTGATAAAACATCGTCCTGGCTGTATTTTATCGCGGCTTGTAGCTTCATTATTTGGGATTTGTATTCAGGTTTGTCGATTAACTTATTTGAGGCCTAGGTAAAGCCTGTTTGCAATCAAGGCTCTTTGAAATTGTATTTAAATACCTGAAAAGCCTGATCATACAGGCAAGCTTGGTACAGTGACTGGGCGTGATACAACTTGTAATCATCATTATCTGGATACATTTCTGTTAGTTGTTCGTAGTAGGTTGAAGCGTTGTTGAAATCTTGGATGTAAAAGTAGCAGTAAGCTAGAAGCGATAATCCAGCCCTGCTGGAGTTCGACTCGGGAATTCCGTGAAGGATTTTAATTGCGTCGCTAAACCGATTCTCCTTTATCTAAATGTTTTTGCTGTAAATTAGAGGTTGTTTTATTAATGGTGAACTTACCAAGGTGTAAATGGTTTTGGTGAAATCACCGTCATTTATCACATGAGCCGCGTACATTTTTCCAAATCTTCCTTGAAGATTAATCAGCAAAAAATGCAGTTATTTAACAATGTTGACTTTGACGCTTCCAGGCCCCAACTCCGTTGTTGAGGAGTTTGTTTGTATTTATAGAAAATCGTGACGCTTTTTGAAGAAAATCGATACACTACGAAAGGTGTTAAACAAACCGCTCGGGCCGCAATAAAAACACAAACAAACAGTGGAACGATTTAATAATTTTGTATTTAAAATACAAATGTAACATTCCGAATTCCTATTCATTGAAAACCACCTTTTATTCAGACCTAAAGCAAGCAAACTCTATATATAATCTTGCTGAAACGTTATTCGATATAATAGAGATTCTTTAAATGTAAACTGCATGTTTCGCCATTTATCTACTGCACAGAAACATCCCAGATAGTCTTATCAAATACTTTGCACTACATCATTCATAAAAACCTAAAAAAATATCCATATATTGTGAAATACGATTAAAAACATATAGAAAATGTAAAATCGTGATAAAAGTACAGCCCCAATGTATTGATTTATCACACTTATTAATTGATACTCTCCGATCGTCTTAAGCGACTATGGCACTCGATGGAGTTTGATTCAAGCCGCAAGTTCCATCGCCTCGAAATACCCGATAGTAGCCCTGCTCACCCCATGATGGTCCCCAGGAGTTCTTAACAATCCAGTAGGGGATGGTTTTATTAAATAAGGCGTAAGCTACAAATGAAAAAATATTCTTTAAAACTGAAATTGTGTATATTTTCCTGACTGTACTTCAACTTAATCCAAAAGAAATTCCTGGGTTCCAGTCAATTTTATTGTTTATTATTCAAAATGTTACAAATACGTTTCGGTGTCTTTCTCCATGGATGGTGGAGAAAGACACCGAAACGTATTTGTAACATTTTGAATAATAAACAATAAAATTGACTGGAACCCAGGAATTTCTTTTGGATATAATTGAAAAGGTCATTTCAACGTTGGGTTCATTGACTTTTTTTCAGCATATTTCAATGCTTGATATATCAAATTTAGGTACTTCGTTTTAAGAAATGTCTACTTACAATGCACCCCATAACCGACAATTAAAACGCCATGATCCAACGAATCGGGACTGCAAAGCGACGCAAAGGGATGCGAAATCCCGCCAAAGTAAAACTGCATGGCATTGGCGTTGATGGCGATGGAAATCGGTCCATTCTGCACCAACCATTTGGCCATGTCCGTTTCATTGTGACTGATATTTAAAGCCCCGGTAACTTCCACCTTGACTTTGCCTTTGTTGAAGATGCATGTCTCATCTGCACCCTCATACGGGTAGTCGGATTCGCTTTCCAAGCCGCCCATTTTTTCGATTGCCCTTTTAAAAAAAAATCGTAAATATGGAAGGGCGAGTATGTATGTTAGATTCAAACCTGTATGCTTGGTCCATCAATCCCCCATTGCATCCTTGGTCCTCCTTATCGCAATCAACCAGCTCTTGTTCAGAGAATTCTAGTAGGGCGCCATGCTTTAGCGCGTATTGTCCTTCAATGTTCCCAGTTACACTGAAAGCCCAACAGCTACCGCAAAAGCCCTGATTTTTTACTTCAGTAACAGCACCTACACGTTAAAAAAAATGATTTTGCAGGAGAATATTTTAAAGGAGAATCGTACCTTTGGCGCGCCAATCGAAATCAGTCGGTAATTCAATGTCTGGAATATTTGCTCGAGCAAATGGTAATTCGTTCTCGTTTCGCAATTCTGGCCGGTAGCCGTGGAGCTTTGAAAATTCTGCTTCAGTTAAATCTGCGAATTGCGTGATTCCGTATTGGGCAGTTCCTCTTTCGTACTTATTTAGGAGGTCTATTCTATTCAAGTTGTCCCTAAATACCTAAAATTGGGGTGGCGAATTAGCGGTTAACTAACCGTTAAATGTATATTTAACTTACCTTTAAACGAAAGTTGAATTCGATTTGATTTTTGTACTGTTTATTGTACTTGTTCATAAATTGCAAGAACCCATTCTTCAACGTATCGGCGTGGCTTGCTTTGCCATGCACTCTCTCTGCAGGTGATTCTGAAATGCCACAAAATTACCGCTTTGAAATTAATTAATTACCAAACACTAACCAAAATGGTCATCTCCGATAGCTCTTCTTGAGCGAAATACTTGCTTTTCCTCGTTATCGCACGCGACTTCAATTTGAGTGAAATTAAGCCAGGGTTGTTCCCAGATTTTAAAGGTACACACTTTACTCATACTGCCTTGCAGCTTGGCGCAATCCTTGGTCTCTGTTTTAGATTTCGGGCAATTGGATTCGGTGATTTGCGCCTTAATAGTGACAAGCCGACCAGCAACCACTTGAGTGGTAGACTGCAGAATTTTCTCTGAAATGTAGCGATTGTTGCTGGTCGAACTGGAGTCCAAACGAGTGAGACCTTTAGTTAAGTAGTGGTCAATTTCAGACGGGTCCAGATCAGAGGGACCTAAACATTCAGGCGTTTTAAACTTCTCTATTCGACCACAGGTTTCCTACTTTACTTACATCCAGGACAATTTCGTTTCACTCGATCGTGATTGCCGAAATTATACTCTTTATCGTTGCATGTAACTACGAAGTAAGTCTTGTTCAACCAGGGCTGTTCCGTGAAGTCAATCGTACAAGTTTCAGGCGCTGTTCCTTTTAGCAGATCGCAGGCGTCAGCCAATTTGTTCTCCGTTTTCTTACAATCAGTTAGGCCAATTTTCGCAGTTACTACGTATCTGATACCGGCCACCACTTGGCTTGTTACGGAAACTATCTGGAATTCGATGGTTTAATTAAATTAAATTGAATCATTTTTAATTGATTATTAATTATTTTAATTAATAATAATTAATTAAATATTTTACCTCTGTGGTTTTGCGCTTATTTGGGTGATCAGATGCAGCATCCAGTTTGTCTAAGGTTTTTTTAATGATTGTCTTTATTTCGGGATCATCGGCAGGTACATCTGCAGGAGCGCCGAGGATTTGTCTTCTGTATCGGCTATAGTTAGTGCGATTTCTATCATTCTCATCTTTCTTGATGTTTTGGCATTGCGATTTCACAACTTTCGGATTAGAATAGTCGTCGTCCACATGCACCTGCACCTTGCAAATCTTCGTCAAGTTCGTAAAAAGCTTGTCTTTGCAATTGTCATTATGCTCGTTCTCGTTGCAGTGCGAGATACCCAAGCGCAGAATTATTTGATAGTAAATACCATCGAGTTTCAGTTTTTTTGCGCCCAGTATCTGCAAAATCACCCTCTTGTGGTGGTCGTCGTCGATGTTGTCCATTGATGTAGCTGCAAAGTCCGCTAATCCCCTTACAATGATCTAAAACACATTAAGAGGGTTTGGTTTTTTTTTTATTGCTAGCAGTAGTATTTGCGCCAACCTTTTCTTCGGGAAGAATCTTTTCTAGTTGGCCAATGGATCGTCTCTGTCTGGTTGGCCCAGTTTCTTCTTTCGACTCCGCGGATTCTCCGGTTGAGTCTCTGTTTGCATCCCTCTGAACCCTATCTTTGGCTTCAGTTGCTGCACCTTTCTGGGTGGCTTCTTCAGATGAATCCTTGGAATCTGAATCGCTTTCACTGCTGTCCTTTGCCGTTCTTTTGGGTCGGTTTTTTTCCTCAGATGAATCTTTGGAGTCCGACACGCTTTCGCTGGTGTCGTCCACATTTCTTCTAGTTTTAGCGGTAACACCCTCATCGAGCTGCTTTAAGGTGGACGATTCCGTCGGCTGTTTCTTTTCTTCAGACGAGTCGCTTTTCGATTCATTGGATTCTTCGGATGAACTGTCGTTCTTTGCGTTTCTTTTGAATTGGTGGTCTGTTCTCTCCAGCCAGTACCAGTTAGGGTTTGGAATGGGCTCAATTGCTTTGATGGGCGACAGATACTCGATTTGTGGAATGGTCGCATATGGATCTTGTTCCTCGTCTTCGTCAAAAAGCAACGATTCGTACAGCGTTCGTAAAGGTTCCACTTTTAAACTTTGGAAGTCTGTGGAGATTGAGAAGGGTTCGTCCACTATAAAAAAGATTTTTTTAGGATTTACTTCACAAACGCTTTTAGCTCTATTGCCTTTGGAATAGACTGTTTGAACCTGCGGCGTTGCATGGCTCTTGGGTCTGTTCTCTTTGATGTCAGCCTCGAGTAAAATTTGCGATTCTATATCAGCCAAATGTTCTGGATCTATCAGAGCTTCCATATTTCCGGTTTGGGCTATTGCATCAAAATTGTGGCCCTCTGTGGGTTTGTGAACGACGTCGGGTTTGGAAATATCTAAATCTAAAAAATGCATCTAAAACCCGCGTTTCAATGCACGGAAAGGTCTCACCTTTGTGTGGAATGATTTCGTTGCTCTCATCGTTTTTTCGATTTGAGGAATGGTTGACGCATTCGAATTCCTGCGACAAGGTGCAGTTGTTTTCAATAATGCGTTTGTTCTTGCTGATCCAAGGTTGCTCAATAAACGCGACTTGACACACGATGGGATCGATGCTTTCATCCAGAGCACATAGAGCTGATAGATCAGCGTCTTTGGAGCAGGTTGTCTGGGCGACATCCGCAAGCAGGATGTACTTAATTCCTGCTACCACCTGAAGCAGCACATCAACCAAATATTACAATGTCTATCGCAGAAAAGCGATTGTCTTCCTACTTGTTGCTGCAGGCGTCGAATTTTGGTGATTCGGTATCTTTGCGTTCTCTCAGTTTCTATGTGCTTGAGAGCATTGTCGACTAGTTCATCCACTCCTTCGGCGTCTGTGTGCAAATCATAGGGACATCCCACGCATAAGTTATCGTTAGTTCGGACAGCTACAAAGTCAGCTCTCTCCTGCCCTGGATTGAGTGCTTCATTGCTCAAGTCCAACTGGAAAAACCCCGTCATTTAACTTGCAAGAATGTTTTTTTCATTAGTTACCTTTTGGTCTCCGATGGCTTCACGCGTGTTGGAAATGGATTCGTCAGCTTCTTCCATTGTATTTTCCATTGTTGGGCTGCACCTCACATCACTGAGTACCATGTAGGCATCGGAGTTAAGAGCATGAGGGCCCAAAAAGGCATTGCATATGAGGGCATGTTCATTGCAAGGTATTCCCGGGTAGTTGTTGTTACAGCTCACCTCCACTTCAACAGACACCTCTATAACGCTTCCCTGTAAGGGAAAAAATTGTAAAAATGTCTAGCAATTTGGAGATAAACTAGCAATTGCCAGTCACCTTGAACAGGCTTAATGGGCTCACATCCTACACCCATCGAATTTTTCATTTGCAAAGTAAACGCTCTATTCGAGTCCATTCGTTGAACTGATTTGCTCAATTAGATTGGGTTTTTTAGAGTTTCCTTAATATGTCATCGCGCCTATATGGCTCGAATTAGGCTCTATTAAAATTTAACAGGCCCACTTGTCTTTTTAAAAAGCGGAAGGCCCGTACAGGGAATTAAGAAGCCGTTGCTTCTGTTGAAGGCGCATGAATATGAAAAGTTGTACACAATTCAAAATATTCATGTGAAATATTTAGTTATCACTGTGGGTACAATTGAGCTAATAATGTAGCACATCTTGAGTGACCTCCTGCTATCTGGAGGTCTCTTTTGGATAAATAACAAATATGCAAACATTGTGAAATTGGAATTGATTTGGAAGTGGAAAACAGCAAGATTTTAAAGTTTGGTAAAAAACAGCAAGATTAGTGGTTGTGTTAACGCACTTTGACTAAGCTTTCTAGAGTTATAAGAGGACAATTTTCATAATCAGCAATGTTTTAAAAGCTTTTCAGCTAAAGCGGTCGTTTGTACCACATTTAAAAAGAAAAGCGCAAAACAACAATTCAAATCATCTAAGCACTTACAATTATAAGGATTATTATGCAACGAAACCCATATAAGTAATCATGAGGGTTAGGCATCAATCCCCAATCCAGATCTTTGCTTAAAACTGGTGAATTTTTGGGCTTTTAGGCCCTCGTGAAAAATAATGTCTTCCTGTCGTTTCGCAGGCATAAACAGCTCGCATCTTCAAAGGGGGTTGCTGTGCCGAGGAAACCACCTCTGAAGATGCAAGCCACTTGTGCTTGTGGAACGTCAGGAAGAAATTCGCTTCCACGACGGCCTAAAAGCCCAAAAAACTCAACAGTTTCAAGCAATGGCCGCGAAAGTCGCACGTTTGGTGTAATCAGAGTGAAATTAAGACATACAATAATTAGGAAGTTTATTTCAAAAAATTCCTGGGTTTCAGTCAATTTTATTGTTTATTATTTAAAATGTTTGTACCACATTTAAAAAGAAAAGCGCAAAACAACAAATTCAAATCATCTAAGCACTTACAATTATAAGGATTATTATGCAACGAAACCCATATAAGTAATCATGAGGGTTAGGCATCAATCCCCAATCCAGGTCTATTGCTTAAAACTGGTGAATTTTTGGGCTTTTAGGCCCTCGTGAAAAATAATGTCTTCCTGTCGTTTCGCAGGCATAAACAGCTCGCATCTTCAAAGGGGGTTGCTGTGCCGAGGAAACCACCTCTGAAGATGCAAGCCACTTGTGCTTGTGGAACGTCAGGAAGAAATTCGCTTCCACGACGGCCTAAAAGCCCAAAAAACTCAACAGTTTCAAGCAATGGCCGCGAAAGGCGCACTTTTGGTGTAATCAGAGTGAAATTAAGACAAACAATAATTAGGAAGTTTATTTCAAAAAATTCCTGGGTTTCAGTCAATGTTATTGTTTATTATTTAAAATGTTTGTACCACATTTAAAAAGAAAAGCGCAAAACAACAAATTCAAATCATCTAAGCACTTACAATTATAAGGATTATTATGCAACGAAAACCATATAAGTAATCATGAGGGTTAGGCATCAATCCCCAATCCAGGTCTATTGCTTAAAACTGGTGAATTTTTGGGCTTTTAGGCCCTCGTGAAAAATAATGTCTTCCTGTCGTTTCGCAGGCATAAACAGCTCGCATCTTCAAAGGGGGTTGCTGTGCCGAGGAAACCACCTCTGAAGATGCAAGCCACTCGTGCTTGTGAAACGTCAGGAAGAAATTCGCTTCCACGACGGCCTAAAAGCCCAAAAAACTCAACAGTTTCAAGCAATGGCCGCGAAAGTCGCACTTTTGGTGTAATCAGAGTGAAATTAAGACAAACAATAATTAGGAAGTTTATTTCAAAAAATTCCTGGGTTTCAGTCAATTTTATTGTTTATTATTTAAAAAGTTTGTACCACATTTAAAAAGAAAAGCGCAAAACAACAAATTCAATCATCTAAGCACTTACAATTATAAGGATTATTATGCAACGAAACCCATATAAGTAATCATGAGGGTTAGGCATCAATCCCCAATCCAGGTCTATTGCTTAAAACTGGTGAATTTTTGGGCTTTTAGGCCCTCGTGAAAAATAATGTCTTCCTGTCGTTTCGCAGGCATAAACAGCTCGCATCTTCAAAGGGGGTTGCTGTGCCGAGGAAACCACCTCTGAAGATGCAAGTCACTCGTGCTTGCGAAACGTCAGGCAGAAATTCGCTTCCACGACGGCCTAAAAGCCCAAAAAACTCAACAGTTTCAAGCAATGGCCGCGAAAGTCGCACGTTTGGTGTAATCAGAGTGAAATTAAGACAAACAATAATTAGGAAGGTAAGTTGTTCAATACCAGAGCATGTTTAACAGCTCTGGTATTTCATAATTGCTAATTGTAGTATGTATTATCATTATGTAATATTTCTAAAATAACATCCAGTACTGAGGAATACGATTCAGAGTTATTTTATTTATACATTTTGGATCACTCTCTGGTATATTTCAAGATTACGCGAATAATTAAGAGGGAATTCTAAGAAAATTACGGCCGCATAGTGAATAATTTCTTCAAATTACCAACAAGATGTTTATTTATGTGAAAAGGATCGGCAGATGGAACTGAAGGACGAATAATTAGAAATCACTTTAACGAGTCATATTCTAACAGCATTACAGACATTTGGTACTTCACAAGGATCGAATCATCATTTATATTTATTTTTTATATTTACTGCATGATGATTCATTCAAGTTGCATTAAAAACTGGTTTACAAAATGTCAAGAACACCAAATATTATCAATAATAAGGATAACTTTATTGGAGGGACCGCAGCCGTCTTCAAAGCCAAGCGACGGAATTCTGACCAAACATGTTCCCAGAATGTTGTTTTTTATTGAAGAAAGCTCAAACTGATCACCTCCATTGTCCATTATATTTAATATAATATTACCGAGACTCGCGTGAACAAAAAGGAGAATAAACAGTTAGAACGTCCTAAGAGATTGTGATAAAGACCAAAAATAGTAGCAAAGCAAACCACTGGTTACAAAAACTTATTTGTATAAAGCGCTCGTTCGCTGGTTCTTCATTGTGATGCGGAAGCCTGGAAAGTAAGGACAAAGGATCCAGGTGCAGTTACAATGTCACAGGTTATTGCAAGGAAGCTTTGGTGGCAGAAGACGGCAACTGGAGGATCAGAAATCAGAAACAAATCCGAAATCGCGCAGTTTTCGACTCAGCTACAAAGGCTTCAACTGAAAACATGTATTTATTGCAAAATTGTATTCTCCAACAATTAGGGTAATATAATTTTTTTGCAACACCAACGGTTTTCATTTTGTTAGCGGAAAACGGCACATGCAGAAAAAACACTCAACAAATCCTTTATCTTGCAAATTAAACGGAGAATTCAGAAACGATTTAAATCTTCATTAAAATCCCATTAGTTTGCTACTTTGGTCTTTGGAGAATATGAAATTAAAAACTCGAAAACGCGCCACCGCTCAAGCGGGTTCAAAAAGTTATTAATTTGCCTTTGTAAGTTCGGTTTATTAACGGGAATTTTTCGGGGTAAATACGTAAGTCTGTTTGTGAAAATTGCCGACGTTTTGCCTATTTTATCCTCAGGGCCTCAACGCAATTAGCCCTGAGGATGCCAGAACGTCGCCAATTTATAACAGGCTTTTGTTTTTCCAGCTAATAATAGAGTTGAATGGAATGATAATGGTGTAGAGTTGACACAAAGAAATAAAGTTGCAGTTTTTGCACTTTCCCAATTCCTTCAAGTCAGACACTCTGAAAGGAAGTTTGTGAGGCTCGTATTTGGGGCCCCCACCGTTGAAAGTCAATCTACCAGCAGTTTTCTTCGAAAATTAAAACAAAGAGTTCTTGTCCACCTTGTACCGAGCAACAGTCAAAGCTTTCCTGTTCGTCCCTCACCTTCTACCAAGTCATGATGTGCAACTTGCAGTCAAGTGATGCAAATTACAGCCTTAACTTAATGGCACTTAATGAAGAATTTAGAGGTCCCAATTAGCAATGAAATGCGGTGATCCTTGGAGTCGAAGAACTTTGTGAAGTTCACCTGCGCACTTACCTTGTTTTCAGCACTTAACAAAGAGCCTCTGTTGTAGTCAAAGACCTTATTGGGGTTGGCATTCAGATGGTCTAAAACTGCTGAAACCAGGGGGTAAGTCTGTGCGCCCCTATCGCTCACTTGTCCGGCAGTGTCACTTTTCACAAGTAAAGCGCACAAAACGGCTGGAATTAATACGATTTTTAGCAATGCCATGTTCACGGTGCATCACTCTCAACTCTACTAAGACTGAAGTAATTTCTATAATTACATCTGTTTTGATGCGCATTAAGGTTTTGTTTTTGTTGTGCGAACAGCTGATGGCCACTGGGGGGTTACAGCTAGCTTCTGTTGGCAACACAGACTTCACAGTGTACAATGAGTGACTTTCACTGTTTTTTTTTTCAATTTCTATTTATTAAAACCGTAACCTAAACACATTTTACTTGGCGCTTTTGGCTTCCCGGTTTGCTTTCCGCTGTGCAGCTACCGCTAGCTGCTTTTTGGTGCTCAAATTGTGCCTCTTTGAAAAGCGTTGGTTTTTCAGGAACTTCAAGTCCATCTAGAAAATACCACAGCATTTAATCTTCACTGCCTTTCCAAACGAGCCTCGTAGAGCACTGGGATTTTAATTAAAACATGCTGATACTTACACCTAAGGTGGATTCATGCAAGAACCTCTTGGGTTTCTTGATGCCATTCCTGTGGGCTTTGCGATCTAAAAACACACCATTTGTTAGGAAACTATTTCAGCGTGCACAGAACTGACTTACTTTGGTTGTGATTTGTGTGATTCTTTGACTTGGCCATGGTTTATTAGTCTAGAATTTCCAGAGCTGGAAAAGTAAACAAATTTAGGTTAGGCGTCGATGATTTCGGGCGGTTTAAAAGCGCAAATTTCAGTAAAACTTGATTGAAATCTGAAAATAAATCTTCCGGTGAGGGACTGTTTAATGTGAAAAATTAAAAATTGTTAGGGATGCTACTGAAAAATTAAGATTTTCTTCAGTACTTACCAAATGTCGTCAAAGAAGATTTTAGAAGATCTAAAACAGGCTGGCAAAATTTAGCGCCGTTTGTCGACAACTTTCAATACCCAGTGTGGCCAACAAAAAAAAACCACTCTGTTTGAGTGTTGTGTTGGTTAGTTTTGACAGTTGAGGTTAGTTGAGAAAAAAAAACAGTCCTTGAGAAATGAGAAAGAGAAATTTCTTTAATTAGGCAATTTTTTTGTGCATAAACAATCAGCAATAGTGCGGGGTTACTAAACGCGAATATGTCGTCAACAGTCTAGTATTGTTGGATATGGACCTGGCATGGAATATCCTCTACAAGATTTTGATGTAGAAGAAGAGACTGATTTTCTGCTGGGGCAAACGAATCATGGAAATTGCGAAATGGATGTCCATACAGCTAAAAATAACCGAAACCCTGTAAGGAGACGAAGTGTTGGAAGTGTCTTGTGCAGGTCAGTTGTCACTGTGACTTCCACTCTTTTCCAACATTTAGCACCCATTTACTCTTATGTATCGTTGAACACGCACAATTAATTAGGAAAACTTACAAACTACAGTCTAAGGCTTCCTTGAAGTACGAAAAGTCCTTAAAGCTGATTAGTTTTGATCCCATCTGCTGATAGCTAGCTTATATGTTTGTATATGATTCAATACCCGAAGCCTGTAATAAGGATTAGTTATAAATAGTAATTACTGAGCCTTGGTGAAATGAAAGAATCGCCACTATCTCTATTTGCTAAGTCTCCTGTTACATGTGAGTGAGTGCTATTTAGATAACCCAGATGGTGCTTATTAATGCTTTCCAAATTTCGCAAGTTTACTGCTAAACAAACAGGAAAAAATCCGGCGTGAAACAAAGTTTCAGTTGTCGTCTGTTGTATGAGCAGAAGCATTTATGCCCGGGAAAATATAAAGGAGGAGTGAAAATCTAAGCTCCCTCAACTTCAAACACACCCATGACCTTATTGTTATTACTCCCTTTATGATAAGAACTTTGCATAAAGTTGCGAAAAGAGTTGTACTTTTGCAGTCATTGGTTGAAGCCCTAAAAAGTGTGGAAATTTCACTAAAATCAATTTTGCCAACCATGTAAATGCAGGTACAAAAATGAACATTTATCCTTAATAGCGCGCCATTCATTAAAAAATTGCAACTTCCAATCTAGAACCGGAAGCAACTTGAAATTCACGCACTCTATAGAAGACATTTGAAGCTAAAAATCTTGAAAATCTCACCCAAATCGAACAAAATCCTGTTAATGATGCAATCAACTGCATGCCGTCATTTAAAAAACTCGCTCTCCCTATAGAAGCCACTTGAGGCTAAAAAAGCGTCGACATTTCACTCAAATCGTACGAAATTCTTTACATTGGGCCAAAAATTATTTTGCTCCCAACTTCTACGCCACTGGAATAAATGCCAATTTGAAGGCACTTTTAGAATGACCAATGGATTCTACGCGAGAAACTTGTTCTTAGTCTAAAGCTGTAAAAAATGTTACAAAGCGAATTAGCGTTGGTGAGGAAGACATGGATGGTTATAGTGGGCTTGTTAATCTTCAGAGCACTGAGAGATACGGTTACTCTTAAACATTGTTGATTTTTTAAAAATACCCAACTAAGTTATTCGTGTTTTCCATACCAGAATGCCATTTTTCTCTTAAACGGTTAACATTAGCGCTCAAGACCAAAGGTATTGTTTTTGGGTAGAAAACAATGACTTTTGAAAGTAAACCTTCAAATAGCGATTTTCCTCAATGGCGTAGAAGTTTGATGCAAATAATTCCACTAAAATCCCAAAATTTAGGGCCCCGATAAACGCACAAATGCTACATCGCTTATAAGGTGGTTATAACTATTGGAAAATTTGTACCAAAAATTTTAATTTAAGAGGACGTTTTTGTGTAGAAAACATCGCTCTTTCAAATCGTGTGTTAAAGCTGCTTTTTTCCTCAGCGGCGTAAAAGCTAGGGGCAAAATTATCCAATTCAAACCCGAAATATACGCCACTGTCGCATAAAAACTCTTTGGGTTAGCCATCGTAAAGACAGCCGCAAGTGGTTGAAAAAGTTCAATTGTCCATCTCAAATAGCTCCTGAGATATCGTTGAAAAACAAAACTTTTTTTAAACACCCTGTATTGTCTTAACTATGTATCGGAGGGTTTATGTTGTTTTTGCAAGTGTTTTATTTTCTTCTAATGTGGAACGAGTAGCACGCTTATGAAGTTATGCCAATTACGTTTAGGTCACACTGTATATTTTCTTTAAAACCCGGAACATGGAAAATTAGTCAAAATCTGTGTGTATTGACGAAAAAATGCACAATAAATACCAAATTCAAAAAAAATATTTATAAGAAACTTGACGAAACTTAAAAAAAATAACCATGTGAAAATAAAAAATGTATTCCTTCTTAGCTCTCCGCCCTGTATATATAGTTTGAAATTTCGCTGCTCAGCTTTAAGAAGCCACTGCTGCCAATCCAATGAAGAAAAATCTCCTACCACTCAGCTGATCCGATCCGTCTAATGTTAGACGAGGAGTGACATTTCGTAACGTAAATAATATCTTAAAAGCTAGAGCGAATTAGTGTGTGTAAATGTGAAAAATGTAATACACATCTTGTGCATCTAAGTGCGTTAAAGGAATACATTTTGGGAAAAAAATGGATGTTGAATCTCAAGGTGGTCTAACGAAGACAACAAAGGAGGACATTCCCCTTATAACCAAGGCGCAGAAAGAATCGCCATTTAGGTAACAAACTGCATTTTCAACGGTTTTAGTTAATTGCCCATCAACCTCGAGGCAATTTTCAGCATGAGGCAAAGTCCTAGTGTTTATCAAAATTGCTGATATTGCCACAATAATGCCTGAATGCAATGGCCTGACAACCCCATGTTTACAAAGTGTGTCACTCGTAGGCTTAATCGCTGATATAGTTTTAAAACTCCGATTATATTGGCATCATAAGCTCACTATGAATGTCGCGTTTTATTTTGACGGCAATTTACAATATCCTTCACCTTTCAGCTCACATAAAGTCCGTTAGACTAGAACTCGATCTCTTGGGATTGATAATTCATATTTTGCCAAAAACCAGCGACGTTTACGACGAAAAGAGTGCCTGTTTTATCTAGGGAGGTTCCCCAATTTATCTACTGCAGCAAATAGATAACAATAACGATAGTTAGTGTTACTGTTGTTAAAATTCCTGGTATGCTTGGAATTAATGTATTAAGTTACCTTGAGATCAAACACTCGCTTTATTACGAACACCACAAAACAAAGTTACAAACACCACCTATTTTAACTTATTAGATAAACCAACTTTCCAAACTTTCAATAACTTAGATGGAGAAGCAGCCAATCAAATATAAAAAATGTATTCAAATATATTTTAATCCCAAGCTGTTCATCATCATACCCAGTTTCTTCTCAATTTATTTGTCTCACACTCAATACCATTTATTTTGTTACAGCTGTTGGTGCAACATATTTAAAAGATGTTGCGGCCCGAAGGAATTAAAATCCCGGAACATCAACTTGGGAAAGTTGACGCCTGGTCAATTCCCTGCGAACGCGATAAGAAACCAAAAATACAACATCATCACGTTTCTGCCCATGGTGCTTTATCAACAGTTTAAGTTCTTTTTGAACCTTTACTTTCTGATTATGGCAACGAGTCAATTTGTTCCTGACATACGAATTGGTTACCTCTATACCTATTGGGGCCCATTGGTAAGAGGCCTACGACACCTTCAACCTCTGGGATTTTCTAGTTAATTCCTGTACCTGTTTTTCTAGTGTTTTGTACTATTTATTACGATTTGCCGTGAAGCTATTGATGATCTCCGGCGACATAAACGAGACCAAGAAGTCAACAACCAAAAATGCAAGAGATTGCTGAATGATAGAAATAGGCCGTATGAAATAGTGGCTGCCCATAAACTAAAGGTGTTTAGCTCAAATAGCTTCATCCTTAGGTTAATCTTACACTGCATTAATTCGTAGGTTGGTGATTTAATCATAGTGGATAAAGACGAAAGGGTACCCGCCGATCTAGTGCTGCTTAGAACGTCTGAAAGTAGCGGCACAGTGTTTGTTAGGACTGATCAGCTTGACGGTGAAACTGATTGGAAACTCAGGCTGGCTGTGCCAGCTACGCAGAAATTGGCAAATGATCATCAGCTCTTTGAAATATCCGCCGAACTCTATGCAGAGAAACCGCAGAAAGATATTCATTCGTTCATTGGCACTTTTAGCAGGGTAGGCAGGTCTAGTGGCTTTAATGATTGTTTTTAATTTACGAACTTTTCAGATGGATTCGGTGAACACCGATGAAAGTTTGGATTTAGAAAACACACTATGGACCAATTGCGTTATAGCGTCTGGGCAAGCTACCGGCGTAGTGATTTATACAGGTAAAACTTTGGGGAATTTTAGCCCATTTGGTGTTGAGAACTGTTTTCGCTTTTAGGTCCCGAAACCAGATCCGTTATGAACAATTCCCAGCCAAGATCAAAAGTCGGCCTTTTAGATATCGAGGTCAATACCATTACCAAGCTTTTATTTGTAGCTGTTATTGGATTGGCGTTTTTGATGATCGTACTGAAAGGATTTAATGGGCCTTGGTACAGATATCTGTTCCGATTTGTGCTGTTGTTTTCCTATATTATTCCCATTAGGTGATTTACAATTTTTATCTGTCCCAAGCTATGAAGCGAACTGTATGTTGATTTTTCCACTCCGCAGTTTGAGAGTGAATCTTGATATGGGCAAATCTTACTACTCATGGTCGATTGGTAAAGATCCGCATATGAAGGGAACCGCAGTTCGATGCACAACCATCCCTGAAGAGTTGGGACGAATTTCTTATTTGCTATCGGATAAAACTGGGACTTTAACACAAAATTCGATGGTTTTGAAGCGATTGCATCTTGGGTCTGGTTGCTATGCTGGCGACAGTTTCGATGAGGTAAAACTAGGTTTTGCCCCTCTCCATATATGTATAATTCACGTAAATTTTATTATCTTAACGTTTTAGGTTACTGCCGTTTTAAGAACAGCTTATTTAAGCAATGGGGAAAGTCCAATGTTGAATAACGGGGTCCCAACTCAGTTTAGACGATCGGAAACCACTCGGGTAAAAGATGCGGTTCAAGCATTAGCTCTCTGTCATAATGTGACGCCTACTTACGAAAGTGACAATCATGATTCAGGTAAGCTAAGAAACCTAGTTAAAGGCACTGAAACATGATTGAATTATTTCAGGCTCAATTGCCTCTGAAGCTGAAGCCGACCAGCATTTACAGGCCACTTCAATGGAAGTGATCTATCAAGCATCCAGTCCGGATGAGGTAGCTTTAGTCCATTGGACGCAAGAAGTTGGCCTTACTCTTTTCCGGAGAGACACGAATTCCATGCAGCTGAAAGCCCCAGATGGTCGTTTAATGAACTACGCCATTCTGCAGAATTTTCCTTTTACTAGTGAAACGAAGCGAATGGGGATCATTGTGAAGGTGAGGGTTAACGAACTGCACAAAGCGGGCTGTTGATAATTGGGGGTTTTAGGATCTGACGACCGGCGAAATTCTATTTTATCTGAAAGGCGCGGATGTTGTTATGGCTGCTATTGTTCAGTACACCGATTGGCTGGACGAGGAAGTGGGAAACATGGCAAGGGATGGCTTACGCACTTTGGTGGTTGCTAAGAAAGTTCTTACCGAGGAGCAGTATTTTGACTTTGAGGTAGATTCACGGGATCATTTATTTCCCGGAAATAGTGCCAAGAGTTCTTTATATTTATAGAAACGTTATAATGCTGCGCGACTCTCCACAGTCGATAGAGTCACAAGGGTGGCTCAAGTGGTGGAATCTCTGGAGAGAGAAATGGAGCTTTTGTGCATTACTGGAGTGGAAGATAAATTGCAGGATAATGTGAGGTATGCCTAAAGCCCTGAAAACATTCTACATGAAAATTGCGCATTCTTCATCATTTGTTGAGTTTCTTAAAAATACTCTTCTGTTAAAGGACAACGTTAGAAGTCCTGAGAAACGCCGGCATTAAAATCTGGATGCTGACTGGTGATAAATTGGAGACTGCAACATGCATAGCCAAAAGTTCCCGATTAGTTTCCCGAACACAGGGTAATGTTTGTTGTTTAATTTAAACCGCGCAAAACACCTAATAATGCGGTTTGCAGGTTTGCATGTGTTTAAGAAAGTTGTGACTCGCACTGACGCCCATTTAGAACTGAACGCATACAGGAAAAAGCAAGATTGTGCCTTGGTAATTAGCGGCGAAAGCTTAGAGGTTTGCCTGTCTTATTACCAGCAGGAGTTCATGGAATTAGCGACAGCCGCACCGTCGGTTGTATGCTGTCGATGCTCTCCAACACAGAAAGCCCAAGTGGTAAGCAATAATTTTCTTGAAACTGGGGAGTTTAAACTCTCTTGTTTGTAGGTTCAGCTAATACAGCAACATACAGGAAAGCGTACAGCGGCTGTAGGCGATGGCGGTAACGATGTCAGTATGATTCAGCAAGCGGATGCAGGCATCGGAATTGAAGGGCGTGAAGGAAAACAGGCGAGTTTGGCTGGAGATTTCAGGTAACTGTTCACCATGTTAACGTTGTCTGAAACACTATAAATGGTTTTTTTTTCAGTATTCCACAGTTTTCACATCTGGCGCGGCTTCTTCTCGTGCATGGCCGCAAATCTTATAAAAGATCGGCCTCTTTATCGCAATTTGTTATTCATAGAGGCTTAATTATATCGACCATGCAGGCGGTTTTCAGTAGCGTATTCTACTTGAGTTCGGTCGCACTTTATCAGGGCTTTCTAATGGTGGGCTACGCCACAGTTTATACAATGTTTCCAGTAAGTTTTCTGTGGGTCCAATTCTCCCAGGTCTGCTGACTGAAGGTGTTTTTCAGGTATTCAGCTTAGTTTTAGACCAAGATGTTAGCCCAGAAATTGCACTCACATATCCAGAGCTTTATAAAGACCTGGCCAAAGGACGGAGTTTGTCTTATAAGACATTTTTCATATGGGTGCTGGTGTCAATTTATCAGGGTGAGTAATGCAAGCTGATGTTTTTTATTAGAGAAATACCCAAGTTATCTAAGAGGTTGAAAGTTTCCAATTTTAAACATTAACTGTATATTATATTTTCAGGAGGTGTAATAATGTATGGAGCACTTTTACTCTTTGAAGACGAGTTTATTCACATCGTAGCTATTAGTTTTACATCACTAATTTTAACGGAACTTATCATGGTAGCCCTCAACATTAGAACCTGGCATTGCCTGATGATTCTGGCAGAATTTTTCTCTCTTGCTCTTTATGGCTTATCCCTGATCATTCTGCACGATTATTTTGGTAAGTAGTTCATTCCCAGTTTGAATTATTAGCGTGATTACTTACCGAGTGAATTGCAGATGCTGAATTCATCAAAACGTTGGATTTCTTGTGGAAAGTAACCGGAATAACACTAATATCATGTTTGCCACTTTACATTCTAAAATTCTTGCGAAAGAAATTCTCTCCCCCAAGTTACACTAAACTATCATAATCTTTCAAATGTGATAATTACGACTCAAAGTTTCATAATGACAAATCGTCAGATATTTTTCGATTAACATTAATTTAAAGGTAACACTATAAGGTAAGTTCAATTATCGGCAATTCTCTACTAAACCAAAAAAGTACATTTATATTGTGGCATTTGTATCACAGCCATGCTAGTTCATTGAATATTAATTTTTTCTCCGATTGCCTAACCGAACGGCTCGCAATATAGCAAATAGTCAATGATGATGTTAGGCTTTTTTTATTTCTTCTGAATAGATGATTCTATATCTAGATAGATGTTAGTATATTTTATTAATTACTACTATCATATGTTGTTAATTATACATTTTATTAATTTATTAGAAGAATAACGTAAA
Source organism: Dendroctonus valens (assembly GCA_024550625.1). Taxonomy (NCBI): domain Eukaryota; kingdom Metazoa; phylum Arthropoda; class Insecta; order Coleoptera; family Curculionidae; genus Dendroctonus; species Dendroctonus valens. The sequence goes on along the minus strand of JAJTJO010000043.1, from coordinate 551,193 downwards.
GAAAATAATGTTATTTAACCTGAGCTTTGGATGTCGAAAAACCCGCCTTAGGTTCGCGGGAAAAACCAACCGTGTAAACATTTCGGAACAGCACTGGCTGTTTCAAATGCAGTCCTTCCAGTTTCCTCAAAAGTTCGAGCGTCTATGATCAGAAGACCCACGTGATTGGTTTCCCCATGGCCTCGCAGAATAACTGATAGGAGAATTCCGTCGTCTTCAGTCTGGAAATCGGATTTATTTGCAGGTAAATAATTTTTGAAATAAAGTGCCTTTAAGGCCAACCTTAGCTTGGGGCGATGGGACAAAGATCGGTTCTCCTGGGAAGCAATTGTCTTCCTGCCAAGTTCGGCAAGTTTTTTCTTTTGTATCTACTTTGATAATCGCTCCTGGATTTTCCGCGTCTACATCTGAACTGATTGCGTAGAAGTAGCGGTATTTTCGCCCTGGAAATGTAATCTTTTATGAACCTTTCAACTTTGTTTTTCAACAGGAGTGTGATTCAGCCTTACCTGAGTATCTTTCATAGTAAATTCTTGGGGTTTCGCAACCCAAATCGCAGAGTTTTTCTGCTTTGACATGAATATTGCCATTTGGTAGGTAGATTGCCACAGCTAGAGTATTTCTCAACGTTATTAAATTGGATTCGCCTGCGATTTGTTGAGATTGCGGGCTTAGTGGCAGAACAAAGCGAATCGGTCGTCCTCGAAACATTTTTGCGTAGTCTGGGTTTGATTGCATATTCTGAAATATTATTTGAAGTGGAATTGGGCTTTCAATATTTAATTCTACTTGCCTTCAGAGTTTCAACGTACATACAGTCGAGCATTGAAGGATCTCTGTAAGCACATACATCTAGAACAACATGGCCGGAGTCTTCATATTGATTGATAATATGAAGAAAGAAAAAAGTCTCTGCTTGGAACGTTCGCACTGTCTCTCCAGTCTTCCTCGATACCACATTGATTTGAGTCTAAAATAAATTTGTTTTCAAGAGGACGCTTCTTTTTAGGTGTTTCAAACTCACATATTCATTGCCGTACCATCGGAAGGCCCCAGATAGAGGTTCGTTTTGCAGTTTGAGCGCTAAAGTTGCGGGGATCGATAAGCTTAAAGGTTGCTCCACTATTACAAAGTAGTTGTCTGTTATTCCTGCAAAATATCTATGAAGTTAACAATGATAAATCAGGGCCATTAAGATACCAAAGGTATGCATGTATGAAGGATGTAAGGGCCATCTTGCCGGTATTGAAGCCACAATTTTGGCGTTATCAAACATTGATTCATCTGAACCTATTAAATATGTTGATTAATTTTCTCTCGTAATGTTGGGTGTTTGTTAATTAATACCTTCCGCTGTCTTTGGGAAGCATATGACTGAATGGTAAGGCCCTGATGCGTGTAGTGATAATCCCACGTTGTACACACTGACTAAAGTCGAACAGGAATTACGCTTTTTGGAAAGAGCAAATAATGATACTTACAATCTTCCATAATATGTGGATGCGAAGTGTGGTTCACTATGTTTATTTGGTCGTGTAAATCCACTCGATCCAAAGTTTTCAGGCTTTGCAAATCGATTTTGTGGATGAAAGGCATTTCGCCACAAGCATACACTTGATCTCCGAATGGATAAATCGACACCAAGGAATTATCCGAGGCGGATGCGTTTAGGCTAAACATCGTACTAATCCTGAATATTAACTTAACTTAGATTGAATATAATCTTAACATTATTTACTGATTCAAAAGAAATTCCTGGGTTCCAGTCAGTTTTATTTATTGTTTATTATTTATAATGTTACAAATACGTTTCGGTGTCTTTCTCCACCATCATCAGTTTGTATGTATGGCTGTTTCTACCTTTACATTTCTTCCGCAGAAATGTGAAGGTAGAAACAGCCATACATACAAACTGATGATGGTGGAGAAAGACACCGAAACGTATTTGTAACATTATAAATAATAAACAATAAATAAAATTGACTGGAACCCAGGAATTTCTTTGGATTAAGTTGAAATACAGTCAGGAAAATATACACACTAATTACTGAGAGATTCAGTTTACCGTTGAAAGATGCTCTGGCAGGGATCTGGTACTGCTTTGGTTCCAAATTCTGTGATTATTAGGCGGTTTGCTTTGCAGGTTTTCTTATATATTTCAGATTGCAGAAATCGGCATTGATAAGTAACGTTGCCATTATTTATTCCAAACCTATCAGAAGAAACCGAACGACTTTTTGTCTTTTTTCTGAGCATTGATTTGTCTTTAAAATAGTTCTTTACCGATGCAATAAAGCTGAGCCGTCAAAGATATGTTGAAACTCGTTTTCACCCGCTTGAAGTGTTCCGGGGCCATTTCTCAGCAAAGTTCCATTCAGCCAAGTCGGTATTTTACCTGAATTAACTTAGTTACAGTTAAATTGCCCCTGTCCGAGAATTTCTCATTATTTACCTTTGGTTTCACCCTGTAAAGGTTCAGTAGTTTCCTGCTTGCAAGATCTCAGCCAGATTTCAAAGTCGCAGTTTGGATAATACGGTTCTTTCTCACCACTCTCTTCGTTGCTGCTGTTTTGCGATGGTTGAGCCTACAAGCAGCTCAAAGCATATTTTATGTTCCTTCTTGTACTGTACTTGTACCTGATTTTTTTCGGTAAAAGCCAACCTTCTCTTCGCAGGTAACGGTGACCAAGTAAATGCTTGGGAACTCGTTACGCGTTCAAGTTTTTCACTTAAAACAGTTTTCGGTTTAGAAGACATTTCAACGTTTAACACAAGTCTGGCAGAACGTAGAGTAAATTTCTTAATTAGATTTTCAATTCTAGGGCAAAAATTAGTCGGAAAGCTATGTAATCAATACAGGCTGACCCTATGAGTAAATCCTATTTCAACTTAGATTTAAATAAATATCAGCTGAAAGTAGGAATATAATTTTTTGAAAGGTGGGTATGTTTAAGCAAAAAAATCCGTGCTAGAATGTTGTTTTAAATGAAGACAGTTAGCGAAATTGTTGCAAAAAATATATGGGAAATAAGTAGAGGAACAGCGACCAAACAAATATAACAAAATTATTTATTAATAATTTACAAATTCTTACGGGTAATACATTTCGATCTTAACTTCCTTTCGAATACTTCTTCCAGAACTTCTTAACGTCGTCGTGTGCATTTTTGTTTATCACCAGCGTTCGTTTTTCTTTGTTGCACCAAATTAGAACACCGTTTGACTGCGCGTACTCTTTCAAGACGTTGAAGTCGGCCTAATAAAAACAAAAACGTTGATTCATTAAAACCTGCGCTATATTGTGCTTTTTCCAGCAGCTCACCTGAGACAAGAACTGGCTGTAGAGCACGCCTTCGTTATAAGTCAATCGGTTTCTCTCAAGCTCCCAGAGCTTGATTTGATCAACCACTGTAGGAGGAAGCGGCTGTTTTGTGTCCGTTGTTAACATTCGTTCGTGAGCATGTTGCTTGAGGTAGCCGATTATTTGGTCTGCGGTTATTCCACCGCGAAGAGCCTGTCTTATGGAATCACGAGTTATCACACCTACTACTAAGTTTGGAAACCTGGAAATTTTAGGTAAGTTTAATGAAAATCACATTTTATCTGTTGCAAGGGGCAAAGTTGCGCCCATAGTAATCAATTGACTTACCTATACATTAGTTCAGTAAACAAGGCTATTAACGCAACTTGTAAATTAGAATCTGTGTACGCATAAACCCTGTAATTTGTTTCAACGACAATGTACCCCTTAGGCGAATCTTCCTCGAGAATGGGAGCATTCTTGTTCTGGCTATTCGTTATGTTTAAGGCTAGTCTTGTAGGATAGAAACGTCCTGCTTTACGCTAAAAATACATTCACAAGCTTGTGGAAGTCGGCCACTAGCAAGAGTCAACTCACCTTTCTTTGATAGACTAAACCAAATTCCCTTAAATGTTGCAGGAAGATTAATAGGCCGGGACTCAAACCCTCCGTGCTGTAATCCTGGAAAAAAACGCCTCCTTTGTATTAGATTGAACATTTACATACAGCAAAATCGTACCTTTCCTAATGTGCTAAAACTTAACTGAAAGAGAAATGTGAGACACTCAACCAAGTCTAATCCTCTTTGCTGAACAGTATCGAGATACTGTAGTAGAAAATGCCAAACTTGGGCATGTCGATCAAGCAGTAGGAACTGAAATCCTTGCCTCGTTATCACAGGACTGCCGTCTTCTTCATCTCTGAAAAATACAGACAATGTGTTTACAACATTCAGACTGTATTATGCCAAAAAATGTACCTTTTCATGAGCCCAGCATGAAGCAGGATTCTAACGGCATCTGCGGAAATGCCTTCTTGTTGTTGGGAGCCCACCATGTAATGAAGCACACACTCCCATCTTTCCGATGAGTATGAGTCCAAAAATCCAACGTCTCTAGCGTTTTTGTCAGCTTCAAGGGCTGAGGACATACTCCATGGTTTTCCACTGAAAATCGCCAATTTTAACCCTGATATTAGGCCAATGCTTGCTTCGTACTCACCCACCCAACAAGGCAGCTTTTAGGTTCCTTTTAAAAGTTGGAGACAGTATCCAGCCAATTAGGCCTCCTGGTAGAGAGTCCTCGATCCACACATTTAAATCAGTGAGTACTTTGGTCACATAACTGTGTTCCCTGCAATAATTTCGTGTTAAACAACTCGTTTAATGGTTAGTGAATATGAGCGTTTACTTAGAAGATGCTTGACTGCCCCACGACGCTACTACAGCCTGAGGTACTGGTTGCTCTACAAACAGTATCCTTATCACATATTGCCTGGCGAGCTCTGGAAGTTCCCTGTAACCAACATTTAAATTTTATGCATTCTGCTCAAGTTAAATTCCATGTTACCTTACCTGTAAACTGCTAAACAGATAGCAGGGTGGTTATAAAGTCTGTCTAACACATTTTGGGGCTGATTCTTCAAATACTCATAGAGATTCTTACACTCCAAATTGGTCTGAGTAATAAGCGACGAGTTATCCTGTTTCGAACTTCCTATACCATTATTGGCCATTTAAACTTGTATTAAATGAATTATGATCGTTGGGACAGCCTTAATTCTCCGCAGGACCATTTAGAGGTTAGAAAATTTAAAAATTGAGTCTTTACAGCAGATTGTCAATACACTATTTGCAAACCTGTTTGCACTAATTATTTATTAAAAATTGCTGTAAAAATTATTTAAAAATATATATAATATTATTGTTGCAGCCAAAGGACAAATGAACGACCACAACCTTTGACAGCACGTTGACGTTTGTATAGTGATTAGTGATGCCATTTGCGAAAAACTACCCTAAATAAACAGAAAACCCCCAAAAAAATCAGATTCTTTTCAGTGAACTTCCATTGGCATCACTGAATAAGTGACTTTTCCCTAGAGATTCGGAGACACAACCTCAAAAATCGGGGCGCCAATGAAGTGTTTCTGTTTACTTTTCATTAGTTATAATTGCACAGTTTTTAGCTGACTACAGTATTATGGACCTTCCTAATGGTGTTCAAAGCATGGATCAGTCATCAGTTAGTGTAGAGATTCAGACAAATAATGGCAATATTCCCTCTAGTCCAATGGAGCCCCAAAACATTGAGCCATGTGAACCGGACGAATTATCCTGTCCAGAAGGCACTTTAGATATTAGTAGTGAGTCGCAACGGTCAGTAATCACCGACGAAATTAGGACTGAGGTCAACGAACTTCCACCTTTAGAGCACGTTTCAAGAAAACACATATCTGGCCCATTATTAGATGATAGTTCCCGCGATAGAACTAAGAATATCAATAGTGAAAAAGTGAACCGCACTTCAAAGGTTAGACGTAAGAACAAACGAATTGCTGTTCTAGAAAGTGATAGTGATAGTGAGCCAGAAGAACCAGCTAGAACGCAAAGAATTGAAGAAGATACTCGATTAGTCAAAGACATTGATGCTTCTGAGTTTGACAACTCAGATGCCAAAAGCAATAGTCCTGGAGCCAATGAAGGCGAGTCTTCTAAACAAAAATATTCCTTAACTGAAGAGGAGCCGACTCAATTAACCAGTGGAAAATCTGCGAAAAGCCGACTGCAAAGGCAATTTGAAAAAGATCTGGAGAACTTCCCGAAAAAAGTAAGTATAGATGACCGAACGCCACTACTTTTAATCAGCACAACTTCAACAGGTAACCACTGTAAAAGATGCTGCTGAGCAGCGCAAACAGATCCAATCAGAGTCCCAGAGGATGTTGAGGGAACGGAACATATCACTCCCCTACCATAAACCAAAGACCCGCAGTCTCCAGGAATTTTTATCCAGGAGACCGAAACTTTCACGGGCTTTGCCTGGACAAGCCCAGCGCACTGCTCCTTCAATAGCAATCAAAATGACCAACGATCAACTGGAATTAATATCGTAAGCCCACGTTTGAAACAGTGACGAGTTATGCCTATAATTTTTCGGGATTTTAGGATACAACTGAAAGAACGAGAGAAGGAAGTTAAAGAGTTTTACAAATCGGAAAGTGAATCCGATAATGAGGAATCTGAACCAGTTGAAGAAAATGACATTGCAACCGACGATGAACAAAACCCTGCTTCTAATGAAGCAACTGCTGAAAACTCAGAAAGCGCAATTCAGGAAGACCTTGCACAGGTTCAAGAGAATAATGGAGCAGACTTACAAACATCTAATAACGAATCTGCGCCAGAGGCATCCACTGAACCTATTTCACACACAGGTAAGTACTCCAAAGCAAAAAAATTCTCTCTTCAAGGCTTCGACCTGTTTTCAGAGGCCCAGTTGAGAACTGAGGAACAACCCAACAACTTACCCGTTAATGAACCACCGCAGCAAGACCAATCATATGCTACCATGTCCGAATCGAACTCAATTCAAGCTCAGAAAAGGACCACGGAAACATACGATTTTAATTTGGACTCGTCCATAGAAGACCCAAACACGTCCACTGAGGTGGAGCTGGGCAAGCCAAACTCTTCAGGTTCAGAAAAAGCAGCCACTGGCCGAGATTTTACTTTCACGGAAATAGACAGGGAAATCGAAAATTTTGGCAATTCAAGCGAAGCAATCGATGAAGAGCTTGCACCGCCATGTCCGCCAAAATCAGCGCTCGAATTGCTTAAAGAGAAACTAGCCAACGACACTCCTCAGCTAAGTGGGAAGCCTGACGATTTAATTGATTTGGATTCAGTGACCAAGCCAAACCAATTGGTTGAATTGATGGAGCGATTTGCCAAACACGTTTCATCGACAAAAAAGCATCATAACCAGCACAAAGTCAAGTTGAGGTAAGTTACCCACATAAACTCTTTTAATAATTAGAAGCCCTAAGTTTAATACTTTTTCAGCATAGTCTCTGTAGAGAGTGGAGGCGACATTCACAAAGAAGAAGTAGCAGTGAACGTGGACAGCGACGAAGAAGATTTAGTGCTTGAGGAGAAACCAGGAGCAAAATTGCACAAGTTGAAGGTGAATTTGCAAAACCAAATGCAGCAAAAGAAGGCGGAACTTTGGCAACAGAAAGCAGCCAAAGGTTTAAGAGCAGGAGCCCTCACTTCTGAAGGTTTAGAGCAGTACATTTCCCTGATAAATTTGATATATTTTGATTAATTTAGAAGGCGAAGAAAATGAAGGAGACGTTTTAGACGACGATGACGAGGAGGCTGAAATGACTGACGAGGAGGAAACTGACGAAGAACTAGAAGACGATGTAGATATGAGCGAAAAAGCCAGAAAAAAGTCGGATTTCCTGGACGAAGAGGTAAGAGAAATTAACTACTTTTTATAGCAAACGTTTATAAAATCTTCCCTCTAGGCAGACGTTACTGATGACGAAGAAGATGTTGAGTCGGTAAAAGAAGGCTTCGAATATAACGCCGAGGAAGACGACGAGGAAGCAGCAAGTGAACTAGAAGCTTCAGAGGATATCCACGAACCAGAACAGAAAAAGGTTCTAAAACGAATTCTCAAACCTACGGACTCAGATTCTGAAGAAGAAGACCTGTTCAACGACTCCGTGGCCCAGAAATCACTTAGCAATGTCCAGTTGGACTCTACCATTACTGGTAAGTAAAATCTCAGTGCTTCGAACGATTCATATGTGAACGTTTTTTAGCCGACGAAGATGATATTCCTTCGCATCAACCTCCGCAGGTTGAGACTCCTGCTAAGGCTGCAGGGAGTCAAGGAAAGTCCATCACGGATTTTTTAACGCCGATCTCTTTTGTAACCAGTATTCAAAATTTGGCATCAGTCCCCAAGGTAAGAAATCTATTGCTTGTATTTTAAAATAAAGAAGACTTTTTACTTCAAGAGCAACAAAAAGGAGGGATTTATGTCACCGTTTAAAATGCCCCCAGACCTGCAGGATGAACGATCGGTCAAACAGAAGAAACTGTTTTCCGACTCAGACATGTTGGATTCCGAGGTAACAACTAGAGGTCTGTGATGTAAAACATGTTTTGAGCCAGTCTATTTTAGGGTTCGCTTAACACGCAAGAGTTTAGTTTAAATGTTCAGGTGCCATCGGCTGAAGAACTACCTACTACTCAGAATTTGCTCAATATTTGTTCTGGACAATTTACCGGAATACCTTCGGCAGAGTCTAAGGAGTCTACGGGTAAAGTGGACCAATTCAAAGAAACCCAAAGCGGCGAATTGAAATCCTTAGGCGAGTAATCCCAACGGTTCCAAATTATCAACTTCCCTTTAACCTCTAAGCAATTCCAACAGACCAAGAAGATACGGTTATTTCCCAGCTGCTGGATGAAGAAGAGCTGGAACTCTTTAGGAAAAAGTTTGACTCTCCAGAAACTCCGGCAGGTACAGTTCCGGAAAACAAAGAAGTCAGTGGAGGAGGAGTAATCGACTCTGATGATGATGATGAAACCGTAGGCGCCGGACCGAAAAAGAGAAAGAACCAAAAGATAATTCAGTTTTCAGGTGGGTAATTTTCAAGGTTTTTATTTAAGAAAAAAAAAACAGCGGTATGCTTTGGCTTCTCAGATGATGACAGTTCCGAAGATGATCTGAACGAAGACGAAGAGATTGATTTGCAGGACAACGTTGAATCTGACAATGAGCAAGATGTTGCGTATGACTCCGAAGAAAATGAAATTGAGATAGGGAAAGCAGGTAATTCGCGCCATTGATTGAAACTTCTGGTGGAAATTAAGACTTTTCCTCTATAGAAAAGCCGCAAAAAATTAACCTCAAAGACTTTGTGGAGGCTGAAGCCGAGCTGTCCGAGTCCGAATGGGGCAGCGAAGATGAGGACGAAAAAGACATGGACAACTTGGAATTCGAACTGGGAGACACGGAAACCTTTGACGAGGAACAAGTCAAATCGGACTTGGAAAAGATCCACATGTAAGAGCAACATGAAAAAATTTATTGGATTTAATTAAAGCTTTGTTTTCAGGCGGCGAATGTTGGACGACGATACTCGCGAAGTGAAGCTGCTGCAAGAACTTCTGCTGGAAGACGGAGAAATGCATGGGACTGGACGCCAGCGGCAGTTTAAATGGAAGAATATTGGTGTGTTTAAAGACGCAACAAGTGCTATAATTAAGACTAATCATCATGGCTTCAGATTTAGCTGATGAGCAAGTCGAGAACAAACAGGACGACGACATCTTCTTTGACGAGGAAGAAAGCGAAGAACAGTGGCGCAAAAAGAGACACGAAAGGGAAATGTTCCTGAAACAACACCAGCAGAAGAATATGGCTGTAGACGACTTGTTAGGCAACAGCCAGCTGCTGCAAATCGGTCAAAGAATCCTACAAAAAAGCCAAAATTCGCAAAATACCACCCCAGCAGAAAAAAACAAAGCTGATAAAAGCCCCTTCAAGAACACACCTTTTAACATCCAGGTAAATTGATAGCTTTTGTACGTGATGAACAACTAACTAACTGAGTCTTCCTCAGAACAAACGAGGTTCATTCCTGAACAGAACCGACCAGGTTTTGCACCGAGTGGCTGAATTTACTAAAGTAGTTACAGAGGTCGGCATCCATTCCAAAAAAACCACCAAACATTTCCTGTTTCAAAGCGTTTCTGTCGATGGATCATCGTCTTCCACAACGGTAAGTTGAAGCGTCTTATTTGAGGGAGTTACTGATAATTTAATTCGATAGGGACAAAAGCGAAAAGCTGCCGAAGCCACTCCACGTCTGCTGAAAAAACTGAGATTAAATACCGATCTGAGCCCAGCGGTTAAAAAGCTCGACAAACCGGAAAGATCGAGGAAGTTATTCAATTTTTAGACTGGTTTTTATAAAGTTGTTTTTGTTGATAAATTAGGAATAGCTGCTTTTTACGCTTGCCACTGTGTTGGCGCGAAGAACTGAAAGGTTGGTGATTTGCAGGTTTAAATCTAGGTTTTATTCAAATATACACTATCAAAAATGGGACAATATTTCAAAATTAAACGGATATATATCGTCTAATTTTCAATACAAGTTCTATATGGTCATAATAATTAATGATGGGAGAAAAGGCAATTTTCAGTTTATGTAAATAAAAACCTACCTGCGATGGCAAATATAACACAAACTTATTGACATCACCAACAAATTGGAAATCTAAGTTCTGAAAATTTAATATTCACTAATTATTCATTTACCCTATTCTGTGTGTGTAGAAAATTGATTGATTGATAATCCGACTATAAATTAGACTACGCTTAAATAGCAGGTACTAGCAGAGTCGATACAACAATGAATTGGTGGAGTACATCATGGGCCTTACATCAGGGTGCGGCTACAAGTCATAAAAAAATCCATATAACTTTTCGGATTTCGTTTGAATGCCGTTTTTTCATAAATTTTACTAAACAAATGCCAACCGTAAAGAGGCCATTCAAAGGTACTTACCACCGCGTCGTAGACAATGTATTTAGGAACCATACTTTCACCAGTTAGATTTATAAAAGCACCCTTGTTTCCCATGGTATCACTGCAAGAAGATAGTATTTACTATCAATTGTGACCTGTTCTACTATCAATTGCAAATTAATTTGAATAGACACAACTCGAAGTTGTAGTTGCTTGAAAAACACAGACTACACAAGAATAGTGTTGAATTCTCTCATCAAGTGACAAAAATGTTATCAAGGTGATGTGTATGTGTCGAAAAGTTAATAATTACATACCAATAGTTTGGAGCCGAAAACACTGTGATGCAACGCCCATCATGAGCAACCTCGTAGCCCGAGTCTTTCACTTCATGGCTTCGAATAACGTAATCCAGCTTATTCAGTTTGAGGAACGAGTGGGTAACGTCGGGTCCGAACTGGCAGCCTACGCCCCGTTTGCTGGGCGCGCGCCCATCTTGGGGCTGCGGATCGGACCATAACAATTCACACATGGGGCCCTCATCGGGCGGCTGCCGGTTCCTGTCGATAGTCCTAATTTCATCTAGTGTAACATCATCGCGAGAAAATAGTCCTCCGTGCATCACCTGAAAAAAAGCATTCCCTTAGTGACTGGTTTACATAGAAAGCCCGAACTGTCCTTACAAGTACTCGCTTGTTCAGGCAATGAGCTAAAGGCAGCCAGTTGTAAACTTCGGTAAACAACTCGGCCATTTGAGCATTGTATTTGAACTTCACTTCGCCATCGAAACCGTACATTTGATTCATGGTGGCGCTTTCGTGGTTGCCTGAAACCCATTCAAGATTGAACATTTGCGGCTTGCCCCCCAGAATTCCTTACCTCTGGACATGTAAAAGTGGTCGGGGTACAGCAATTTGTATCCAAATAACGTAAAAATACATTCAACGGAAAACGAGCCTCGATCTACAAAGTCTCCATTGAACAAGTAGGGATTGGTCTTCGAGGGCAGCCCGTTAAGTTCGAAAATATTCATCAAGTCATAGAATTGACCGTGTATATCGCCGCATACAGTAAACTTTTCTTTATCGGGTATTGTCACGTCCACCAGGGACGGCTGAGCCATGAAATACTGTTTGATGTCTAACAAAATCTGGAAAACAACCAAAACTATTAACGCAGTTCTTGAAAGGATAAGTTTGTTAGCTTCGTACCTTAAACGCAAATTTCCTATGCAACGTTCCTTGATCTTTGTACAACTGCATCAATTCCTTCAAGAATTTTTCGGTAACTTTGCCATCTTCAAGCTGGGGCCCCGAATAATTATCCTCAATTGCTATTAAAAAAAATATGATCAGTTACTTATCACTGCTTTATTGAGATTAGGAACTCACTCATAGCATCTAAATTTATCGTGTCAGCAATAAATTTCTTTTTATCTTCTACTGAGATGGCTTTTTCGAAGGCCAGCTTCTTCACCACCTTGCTGCATTCATTTAACTTAAGTTTGGCGTCTTTATCGTTTGGTCTCACTTTGGTTACCTGCCAAAGAAGCACAAACATGTCGAGATGTAGGGTTTTAATAGCGGGACACTTACATATTCATAGTCCTTTTGAGCCAACTTCCACTTGCCCATAGACATATGGGCGTCAGCTCTTCTATAAAACCCTTTCACGTACGTCGGGTCCAGTTCGATCGACTTGGTGGCATCATTGAGCGCGTACCCGAAACATTCAGTCTTCAAGTAGGCGAAACTTCGATTCGAATAATAAACGGGCACATTTGGATTCGTTTCGATTGCTTTCGTATATTGTTCAATGGCAGCATTGTAGTTCTGTTCTGAAAACAAAAAAATTATACATCTAATGCATATTTTTGGCTCTGGATATTTGAATAAACAGAAATGGCTTTTACAACTTATTGGGAGAGTGGCTCAAACGGATTTCATATATAATCTCTCAGATTGTGGACTTCTGCTATTCAAAGTTTTGTTGAATGCCCAGATTTTCTGAGTGATATGTCTACAATAGACGGCACTAGGAGTTTCAAGCAAGGGGCAGATTAGTAGCAGCAGATTCTTAAGAACTTTAGGGCCACTTTTGCCTACTGTTTATTGTTGTAAAAAACGACATCATTTAAATAATTAACTTTTAAGCTTATTTTCTGTTGAACTTTTCGGCATTTGGGCCCTACTGAATATTATTAAAGCTTGGGAGGCTTGAGGACTTGGGCATGTCAGTACCAAGTGACTCGACGAGTTAAAACCCTAATACTACAAAGAATGAGGATGGAAATGAAATTCAAAAAAACCAATCAAGGGGTTATTTAGGCCCAGCTTCACACATGATGTGAATTGCCTTAAACAGCTACAAAAGTTGGTACTTTTTCAGGAAATTGCTCCCAACCAACCCCTGTGGAAATACAGGTTAAACAAATAGCAAACATCGTTGTAAACATCAAAAAGTGCTTCACCTTTTAAAAGCCAGTGTCTCGCTTCTAAATTGTCGAATATAACGCCCTAATAACTCGATAGCATAGAACAATCATGAAAACTTACTTTTGAAATACTCGTTTGCCTCGTTTTTGAATTTCTCGGCCAATTCTACGTCTTCGGGCGATATCGATGGTTTGTTCTCAGTGTCGGTACTCATAGTAAAAAGTGCCTATTTTCTGCTTTGCAAACGAAAAATCAGTATTTTAAATGTTCTACGAACTAAAAAATGAAAATTCAAGCGCGATGCATGATTTTGACCCTTGGAAATTTGACGTTTCGCTACACTTTTGGGAATTTTTTGTGCTACCATTAGCGGTTGGTAGTAAATGAGGTTAGAAGCTCCAGCTTGGATGGTAAGTGACCAATGTACCTAGAAAGAAGCTCAAAGATTAAACTTCAATATTATTCAAGACTATTATAAAATGTAATAATTATATATAAACCTAAATAAATCTTGGTAATTTACATATTAATACTCCAAGCGTTGAAAAGCTACATTAAAAATAGTTAAAAAATATTTATTTATAAATTTACAACGTTGCCCGTTTGGATCTAACAAAACCGGTGCACTGACGTTTCTAGCAATTGACGTTCCTTCTTTACTTTTGACAGATCTAACGAACTGTTTATGTACATTTTATAAAATAGAGCAATTTATTTAAAAGTCCATAATGTATTTAACTGTTTGTATTTTGTAACTACAATATGGAATTGTAATCTAAGTCCTGTTTTGGGGGTGATACATGACATGGAGGAAAAACTAGTTGCCGCTGAAAACGCCTGGAGTTTGCCCCAACTCTACGTAAAACTTGAAAAAAATGATAAATCGATTCGAAAAAAACTCACGAAAAATGGAAATTGGCTTCGAAAGTCTTCCCTGCCTAAAGGAAGGCGTAAAGCAAAAGTGAATAGCGATCTACCCCCATAGAGATCTCCCGAATCCTCATTTCGAGTCTTTAATGAATGCGGATTCAAAATATATCAAACAGGAAAAAGAATATATGGCTGCAATCGCCAGAGTAAACTATGGGTGCACTTTCAGCAGCATAAAGCCGGAGCCAGGATTGCCCAGAGCAAATTCTTCGAGCTCTTCGTCAAATAACTGTCCCTTGTATGAATCTTTTGAGAGAGCAAACTCAAGTCCCCCTAGTTCACCGTGCTGCACAGTCAAGCCTTTGTCTCCAGACTGCTCTGTTTCGGAAACATTTTTCAGTGAAACCTCGAATCCAGACAGTGACTTTCTTGTTTCTAGTGAACATTATTCTAGTTCTAGAAGCTGATGATTCATCGACATTTTCAGTTTTCTTGCTTCATTCATGCTCAATGCTGTTAATTCCACAACTCTTAAACCCCTTGATAAGACTAGTCTCAGTATAACGATAAAACAAGAACCCAGTGATAGTGACCAAGACTCTAGTACAAATATCCCAAGTGAATCCCCCAACTTGCAATCAAAAACTTCGAGTTCATCCAGCTCAAGTGAAAGTAAACCACAGTGGTCTGAAAGGGTCACTTTTTTACGATCAGAAGTATTGGGAAACCCAATGTTGCAAACTTTGTTTAAGGATCTATTTGTTTTGCAGCGTCAGTACAACAACAAAGACGAACCGGCCACAATGAACGAAGTGAAAGCGATGAAGAAAAGGAATAAAATTGCTTCTATGAAACGGATTAGCGGTGAAAAATTGGAAGAGTACACTGAGACCTGTATGAATGTTGTGGATAACGTGGAAACTCGCTAAAAAAGTTTTTTTATTTAGATGCTTGAGAACACAAGTTTTCTTGTATTCCGAAATTCAAATGAAGCTTAATGGTTTGAGGCTTATTTAGTTTAAGGTGTAGTTGCCCTCTATTATTCCATTATGGAATAGGTGACTTTCTCAACAAGAGTAGCTGGACTAAGGGCATTTTACTACTGTACATTGGTTCTTTATAAGCGGCGATGTTTTCAAGTTTTAAACATTTCTCTCAACAACAACCTATTTCTGTGTGTTCCATTAAAAATTCTACTGCCTACTGTATATCAAATAATCGTTTCGTATATTTTCCTGACTGTACAGTACCTGCCAGTACGAGGACAATTTCTATTCACAAATATATGGAGTAGCTATGGGGTCTCCCATAGCTGCAACAATTGCAAACCTTGTAATGGAAAGTCTGGAAGAAAAACTAATACCTGATTTGAATTTTAAGTGTGGATTTTTTAAAAGATACGTGGATGACTGCATAATGTGCCTGCCAAACCAAAAAGTTGAATACACACTGGATAAGTTTAATGCGTTCCATGAGACCATTAAATTCACCATTGAGGAAGACAAAAACAGATCATTGAACTTTTTGGATATGACGGTTATAATGACGATAAGGGGGAAATAAAAACAAACTGGTACACAAAGGATGTGTGGTCTGGTAGATACTTGAATTACCAATCATATGCACCTGTACAATATAAAAAAAGTGTTGAAACAGCTCTTACTGATAGAGCAATTAAATTGGCACATTATAGATACAGAACAAAAAATCTTGAAAAAATAAAAAAGATACTAATAATGAACAACTATCCCAAAGCTTTCTTCGAACCAATTATAAAACAAAGAATTAACAAAATATACAATGCAAATAAATGGAACAATATAAATAAGAAAAAAGAAGGTGAAATCAAGTTTGTATCATTACCGTACATACCAGAAATCACCACAAAAATAAAAAATGTTTTAAAACCGCATAATATTACTATAGCGGAAAAAACTAAAAACAACTTGGCAAAAGAATGTTTTACAAAATTTAAGCCTAGAAGCGATAAGTTGGACACACCTAACGTAATATACAAGATTGACTGTTTGAACTGTGACAACACATACATAGGACAAACAGGGCAATATGTAAAGAAAAGAATATACGAACATAAGTATAGCTTAAGAAAGGTTAACGAAAATGCAACAGCATTAGTACAACATGCACAACAAAAGTTGCATGATTTTGATTTCGATAACACACAAATATTGATCAATGAGGACAACTATAATAAGAGAAGAATCCATGAAATGATACAAATTAAGAAACATCAGAATGCAATAAATTTCAGATCAGATACAGACAATCTTAGCTCTGTGTATCATACGCTAATTAGATGATCGCATGTATGAACTGATTGGACCAGGTAAATGAAATGTAAACATCTGATATTGAAGAATTGCCAAGCAATTCCTAGAATGCAAAGAAAAGACGAAAGATAAACAGTTTTTTTGTTTCGCTCGCTTGATATCGAATAAAATATGGAAAATTCAGTGACCAGTCAAATGTGAAGTTGGTAGCAACTATATACGTAAGTTGAATTTAAATCTCTAAAACAATAGATTCTAGTCTTTTCCCAGACATGTTTGTCCTGACTCATTACCTGAAAACCAATGTTCTGGATGAACTTTTTAATATGTGTGTGATTTGTATTTTAATATGTGAATTTTGGTGAAAGTTTTCTATTTAATTTGATGATAACTGTAAATATATATTTTAGACAAACTGATGATGGTGGATAAAGATACCGAAACGTATTTGTAACATTTTAAATAATAAACAATAAAATTGACTGAAACCCAGGAATACATTGGAATGAGTACTTTTTAATATGTGAATTTTGGTGAAAGTTTTCTATTTAAATTGATGATAACTGTAAATATATATTTTAGACAAACTGATGATGGTGGAGAAAGACACCGAAACGTATTTGTAACATTTTAAATAATAAACAATAAAATTGACTGAAACCCAGGAATATTTTGAAGTGAATATCAAATAATCTTATCTGGTTTTAACGAATAACGAATTTTTTAAGTAAAAGTTGTTAATTAATAAAAAAACATATTTTAATTTATAAATGGACAATTTTTAGTGCAGGTCAATTACTATATCCTCTATTTCTTAAATTCTTTATACCTCTAGCCAGCGGTAAAAGCCTCAGTTGAAGACGACAATTCTAAATTAATATCCTGTGAACAATTCTGTAGAAAATCGAAAACATGCTGCCGAAAAAAGCAAAGCGATTTACACATTAATTTATGAAATACAAAGAACGAATCTGATTTTCTTTACTGTAAAAATTTGATCGCAATTCATACTCCAAGCTGTTTACCAAAGAAATACATTAGTTTATTTTTATCTTATTTCAAAATTTCCTGGGTTTCAGTCAATTTTATTGTTTATTATTTAAAATGTTACAAATACGTTTCGGTGTCTTTCTCCACCATCATCAGTTTGTCTAAAATATACATTTTACATTTATTATCAATTTAATTAAAAAAAAAACTTTCACAAAATTAACATATTAAAATTCAAATCACACACATATTAAAAAGTACAATTTGGGACCTTGGTTCCCAGGTGATAAGTCGGGATAATTTAATAATTTTATATATAATAAAATAATTTTTTTAGATATTTTTATCATAAAATAGTTTGATATTGAAAAAAAATCGTAATTACGCTCTTTTTACAGAAGCCCCCAAAGAATGTAAACCATTTGGGTATCTGCTTTTAGCATACACGTTGGCCTTTAAAAAGTATCTACAATTTTTGAAGAAGTTTTGTATTTTCCCAAGAATAAACACTGATTCTCATTGAACTTGAACTATTATTAAAAACCCTCCATACAAATGTCCAGTGAAAACGAGTTTCGGCTATTGATTTAAAACACGTTTACACTCACTGTAGGGTCATTGTAATAACAGCCTGGTGTTCCGCAACATGTACAGCCCCTGTGGATCACATTTTTATCAGAGGAAGCTACAAGCCCTTTCAAGTTCAGGTAGTCGAGCTGAAATGTGGTGAAAGGAACCGATGCTCGATTTCAATGTCAGAAAGTTTCAACAATAACCCGAGCTCGGTAGTGTTTCGCGTGCCATTAATCTGTTGGGTTTTGATTTACTTTGGCTGATGTTTATGTGCAGATAATCAGTTTTTTGCGGACATTTTTGGTGCTTTTATAGTGTTGCAAGTGCCAAACGCGTTAATCTGCTGATGATTGAAGGGTATTTAGAACACTTTTGTTTATATCACCGTTAGTAAATGTCCAGTATTAATCACAAATTTGTTTGGAAGCGTTCATACAGAATAGTGGCTAGATGTAGATGGGAATAGCTCATTTCAAAAGTACTACGGAAAACAAACGATTTAAGGGGAGAAGAAAACGTACATTAACAACGAGGAAGATCAATGCAACTTCAATTCCAAATTAATTTTTCCATCATCAAAACTTCAAAGACCCCCACAGACAGTTTTTCATTCATTTATATGCTTTTAACTACGTACATGTGGGACTAGTTGAACGGAAATATCTGACAGTGGAGAAATCGTAAAATTTGATAATTTATTATAGAGGTTTATATTTATTTTGAATTTTAAGAGCAGCGAATGGATCGTTACTCTGTTAAATATGAGCCATTTCGAAGTCTAGTTTCCAGACAATTTTTTTATTTGGGCTCCAAATTTATTACAAGAAGTTTTTTTTGAAAGAACATGCAGATGTTAGAGCCAGATTATTTGTAACTGGTGAATTTTCCGGGCTTTTAGGCCGTCGTTTTGGCTTGCATCTTCATAGGTGGTTTACTCGGTGCAGCAACCAGAAAAGTGGAAATAAGATACTTTTCCACGACGGCCTAAAGGCCGGGAAAACTCACCAGTTTCAAGCAGTGGTCGTGAAAGGCTAAATCCTTTGATATGTTACTGTTGTATTTCATTTTTAGAACATGTTTATTGGCCACAAAAGAACACGATTCATTCATTTTACAAAGGAAAATCTCTGAAAGCAATTTATCTTTATTTTAAATCGCGCCAAAATCAATTCAACCGGGTAAATTTGCCAGTTAAATATTTAACAATATCCTGAGGCCAAACGAATATTCATGAGTTTATAAACAAATAGTAATTGGCAATACGTTTTAATGGTGTAATTCTCCTGCTCGTTCGCTTTAAAAACGGCATTCGTAATGAGTAAAACTATCGCTTTGTTTAGGAATTAAAAACTATTAATTAATATACAGGGTGGGCGTCGTTGTATCCAAATTACTTTGTATGCTATTAACATCACTAATTTAAATAAAAAAAATGCTTAATTGTTAGTAGACATTAACACAAAGAATAACTCATGAGCAACTGATCGCTAATAATAATTAATAAGCTTTAAATTGGTGTTTAGTAAATAATAATAATATTTATTTCCATTAAGATTGTACAACAAAATAATGTCAAAACATCAGATTGAAATTAGCGGAAGTGAAAGAATGTAAGATTTTGAGATGAACCCAAGATTTATAAATCTTTTTTGATATTTACCGGTAGAAATATCCTAGACAAAGGTACTACAGTAGTAACTTCGCTGTGCATAAATGGTTTAAAGGCTTAATTCCAAAAACATCCATTAAAATAAACGAGATTTCCTCCATATCTCCGATAAGTCGAAATACAGGTGGAATTATCCAGGCAATGAAGAAAACTTGAATTATTTATTACGTATATACGGCCAAAGAGCCCCGAAGATGCAAACTCGCCGTTTACAATCAAAGTGTAGAACAGGTGATGACCTTTAAATATCTTGGAGCAAACATCATGAGTAACAGGAATCTAAGGGAGGAAGTAAGGAATCAAACATCAAAAGCCGCTCTACTATCGGGCTGCTTACGAGACATCATCTGGAGAAACAAGCACATGAGTATAGGGAGTAAAGTCAGAATCTACAAAACGTACGTGAGACCAGTGCTGACATACGCCGCAGAAACAAGAGCGGAAAACACAACAACCAAACGCTTGCTAAGAACAGCAGAAATGCGAGTCCTAAGATCCATAACAGGACACACACTATACGATATGAAAAGGAGTGAGGAAATTAGAGATACCTGTAAGGTTTCGGATGTTGTAAGATGGACCAGAGCAAGGAGAAGAGCGTGGAGAGACCATGTAGGTCCGGTAGGTAATGGCCGACGACCGAATGGCAAAAATCGCCAAAGACCAAAAACCTAACAGCTCAAGACTCCCAAGAAGACCACCGAAGCGATGGTACGAAAGCTGGACTTCAGCATCCCAGGACTAGGAAGTTGAAGAAAAACACAGGACTCTGAGTCCTAACGTACGAGGAAGAAGAAGAAGTATAAAGCGAACCAGTTTTTCTATAGGGTGTTCAAAACGCGGTGTATAGATTTAGGAGACGTATCTCAGGTGAAAATCCAGTAATATGGGCAAAGTAAACGACTTTTAAAGAAAATGAACTTACAGCATGTAGAAGAAGATTTAACTATTTGCATTTTTTCGGAAAGTTATGAAGATCAATCAACTCGATAACAGAAAAATGAAAGTTACCAATTAGTTGGAGACATTGGGCTAAACTGAAACCTGAATGGTTTTTATTGGTACACCAGAAGTTTCCGGAAGAAACGGATCCAAATGGAAAGACACAGAACACTTCTAGAGCATTTCTGGCCACAATATCCATTCCTCAGCCCATACGGAAAAAGAGTAAAAGCCTCGCCAAAATATTGCCTAGAAAACTGCAGGACTTCTTGTGTGGATTGTAACACAGTCGTTTGATTTCTTTGTGTATTTTAAGAGATCGCGATTAGAGGCTTGTAGACGCCGTTTTTCTGCAAAACTGACTTTCCGAGTGATTTATTAGCTTCTATTAATACTCACTTTTGCGTATTTTTCGGTCGTCGTCTCTGTATCCCAAAACATACCAATGTTCATTGAACTTCAAATGGACACTTAAATGTCACAAGTTTCATTCGGAATGGCTAGTGGGCGCATGGCAAGATGACTGTCACCGGTTGTCAACAGACGTCAGAAATTTTCCAAGTTAAAAAGTCGCGTATTTTAGCAAAAATCGCACTTCCGGCCGCGGAAATTGCACAAAACGGTAAAGGGAAACCTCTTTTGTAAGAAACTACGCAATTTTCCTCATGAAAATGAAAAAATCCTTCAATATTTCGAAATTTCTGCAGAGCGATTCGCACACGGTCTTGGCTATACACCTTCAAAGGATCGACTGATTTGACGCAATGACACAAATTGACATTCAACAATGACAAATAGACTAAACAAGCGAAGAAGATCGAGGAAAAGAAAGAAGAAACAAAAAGAAAAAGGAAAAGAAACTAAAAAAAAAATGAAAAAACGTAGATTTTTTCAATTACCCTTGTAAGTATATATATTTGAAAAATATCTCATCTTCCAGCCTTGGAAATATTCGCTGATTACACGACACCCAATGATTATACCATACATTAAATATAAATAATACATCTATTTAAGTCGATTATACACTGTGAAATTCCCGGCAAATAACTAATAGCATCGCAACGAGTCAACTTCCCGTATAAACCACAGTGGGCATTTAAAAAACAATCATAAGCTGGTCACATTTAAATGAGGAAATTGTCATTTTTCCCGTGCCAGAAGATTACAATTGGGAAATAGATAAGTTCGAGTTGACCACCTTAGTTAAATTGCTTCCGCCAGTGAAGATTAACCTTAACAAAAGCCAGCCAAGCCCAATAACCTTCACAATACAATACCGTAAATATTGCATATTTTTCTGTTATGAGGAAGATCACGGTCAGTAATCTTAACAGGTACGAACAAGCATAATGCAATCGGCTTTGTTAAGTCGAATAACTGCTGGGAATTCGCTTGGGTCCAGATAGGAACCTCTGTGAACACTTTTGTCCGCTTTATCATTTTTAAATCCCAAAGAAATCAAGTAATTGAAGTGCATATTTCTGTAGCTAATACGTGGTACAAACTGGGTCAGCCTTGTCAATTTTTTTGCTTCCATGCCACATTCAGGTGCATTTTTCATCGACTATGAGGTCGATTACTCCAGCGTATAATTATCGCTTGGAAATACCCGAGAAAAACTCGAATGAAAATCTCTTTCACTTGAAATAGACTGTTAAAAGGACGCCAAACGAATACATCATGCTGGCTGCTGAAAGCAGGAGATTTATCATGTTTATCGTTGGCAAATGTCTTTCGGCAGCTCACGTACTTGATGAGTAAAGCTGTATATTCTGTTAAAAAACTGGAAATTCAAAAAAAATTCCAATACAAAGAACCAGTGGCGGGCGGGTGA
This sequence comes from Dendroctonus valens, assembly GCA_024550625.1. Lineage (NCBI taxonomy): Eukaryota > Metazoa > Arthropoda > Insecta > Coleoptera > Curculionidae > Dendroctonus > Dendroctonus valens. The sequence goes on along the minus strand of JAJTJO010000043.1, from coordinate 528,734 downwards.
TGAAGCGCTGCAGTGATGCAGAGGCCCCTTTAAGGAAAAAGACTTCACTTGCGTGGTTCCCCCTTTGCTTGCAGTTTTAAATCATTTATTACAACTATTGTGTATATTTTCCTGACTGTATTTCAATTTAATCCAAAAGAAATTCCTGGGTTCCAGTCAATATTAGTGTTTATTATTTAAAATCCTTACAAATACGTTTCGGTGTCTTTCTCCACCATCATCAGTTTGTATGTATGGCTGTTTCTACCTTCACGTGAATGGCTTGCCAAACGTGAAGGTAGAAACAGCCATACATACAAATTGATGATGGTGGAGAAAGACACCGAAACGTATTTGTAAAGATTTTAAATAATAAACACTAATATTGACTGGAACCCAGGAATTTCTTTTGGATTAAATTTATTGCAACGCCAACTATTTAGTATTAAAGTGGCTAATATGTAAATGGTACTAAATACTGGGCATTTGCGTTGTAATAAATAATAAAAAAACTACAAGTGAAGAGCGAACCACGCAAGTAAAGTCTCTTTCTCTCCCCATAAAGGATCAAGATTTGCCGCACGTAGTAAATTAATAAAGAACTTTTCATCAACCACTGTCCCTCTTGCTATACAGTGTGTCCAGTATAAAATGATGTACATGGGGATATTGGAAACCGTTAGAGTTACAGGGTGAACCAAATGGGGAAAAAGTTGCGCAATCAAGTGCCTATAAATAATCTGTCATCAACTTCTTTGAACTCGGAATAGCAACGGATATACAGGGAAAAAAAGAAAAAAGTGTGTTTTATAAAATCCTTTATATCGTGTTTATTATAAAAGATACAATAACGAAATTTTCAGGGTGGGGGTAAGAAATGAGCGTAAATTTGAAAATAAAGTAAAAAATAATCTAGGCCCACTATGTTCAATGAGGCCGAAGTCAACTTTTGTTTTTCTTATGGGCGCCATATTGAATTTCTGCATTTTTAAATTCCCTTTTAAATATGCTCTTCAACCATGTATAACATGTTTATGTTCGGTCAAGATAAATAATTACAATTAACAAAATTAAGATTTAATGGTAGTAGGCATTGATATTTCTATTAATTATTACTTTAAATTATTATTGATCATACATCGAACACTGCAAAAGAACAAGTAACATTTTAGGATTAAAGTAGGTGTTCAAATAAGCCACCGTTTTCTCGCACGCACAACATACATCGTTTCATTACTGCTTCACATGATTTTCTGATCATTTCTGGGGTAATTCTGTTAACAGCGTGTCTCAGCTCCTCTTCGGTTTCGTATGATCTACAGTGTACCACATTTGTGAGGAAACCCCATGCAAAAAAATCAAGCGGTGTTATGTCAGGGGATCTCGCAGGCCATCTTACTGGTCTTTCTTAAGATACAAGGTTGTCTTTCAGACGCCTAAACATACTTCTACCAGGTTGTCGCCTTTCTGGATATTTATTTAGATACACATTTCTTCAGCTTTCGCTTCATTTCGACGACAGAGAATAAAACACTCCAACATATCGTATTTTTCATAATTTGAAAAGTTATTCATTTTGAAACACACAATTAATTACTAACACTTGACACTGACAATAAATTCTACTTTGACAGTTACCTAGGTAATTAAAACAGACAACGAACGTCACTATGGGGAAATTGAAGAGAAATATCAATGCCTACTACCATAAAATCTTAATTTTGTTAATTTTAATTATTTATCTTGACCGAACATAAACATGTTATACATGGTTGAAGAGCATATTTAAAGGGGAATTTAAAAATGCAGAAATTCAATATGGCGCCCATAAGAAAAACAAAAGTTGACTTCGGCCTCATTGAACATAGTGGGCCTAGATTATTTTATACTTTATTTTCAAATTGACGCTCATTTCTTACCCCCACTCTGAAAATTTCGTTATTGTATCTTTTATAATAAACACGACATAAAGGATTTTATAAAACGCACTTTTTTCTTTTTTTCCCTGTATATCCGTTGCTATTCCGAGTTCAAAGAAGTTGATGACAGATTATTTATAGGCACTTGATTGCGCAACTTTTTCCCCATTTGGTCCACCCTGTAACTCTAACGGTTTCCAATATCCCCATGTACATCATTTTATACTGGTCACACTGTATAAGAAAACAGAAGCGAATTTATCGTCTAACTGAATTTTCAACCTCATTAAGAACAACTGCCTGTAACTCCAGCCGGATTTATAGACCGCATAAAACAATCGGGTTGTAAACAAGTCAAATATTGCATAGGGACACCGTCGAGATGGTTAATAAATCCATCAGTCGTTTTTAATCAGCTTCAGCCAGCTAAATTATGAAATAAACACTTACAGGCGAGGTAACAGAACAATTTATGAGCGCAACAAGGCCGATCAACAAATGCCTGCATTAGAACGAGCGAAAACACAAGTACTACGCCTCCTGAAGGGCCGCTTGTAGTAAATCCGCCCGGTTTTATCTCTTTCCAACACCGGCCTTCAAGTTTCTGCCTTGTTCCACTAGTATATTCTTCGACAGTGAACATTTGGTAATTTTTTGATCAGTTTAACACTTTAAATTCGTTTTTTTAAGTATCATTGGTTTGGAAAAATCGCGCACACTTATTTCAAGCCTTCTTAATGCCATGCTAATTGATGCCGCCTTGACTATCGGAAAAATGCAAAAGGTAATAAAACAGATTCTTAAAATACCCTTTGTGGAACTCTATGCTGACGCAACGGTGATATTTTTAAATCCGGCTAAATGCCCACCAAATTTAAGCCTCTGCCTATTAAAACAGTCTTATTCTCGAGATCATAAATCAAACATGCAAATTGCTTCAAATTGATGGGAAAAAAATGAATATCGCGTGCCTCTGACTATTCGACTACCTGCAAATTTGTGATAATTAAGGCGTAAAAAAGTGTTTTCAACTGATTATACCTACACGTATCTTATCTCAGATAATCGCACAAAGTACTCAAGTGAAAATATACGTATTGTTTATTGTGATGTGATGGATGATAACTGAAACTTATTACCAGTTTGTGGCAAAATGTGCAAATGTTGTCAACAGTAAGTATATATTTTTTGTTGCTTATTTGCGTGTGCACGAAGTAATTAGATTTGCGTGGTTTAAGTAATTTTATACCACAAAGATCAGGTGTCGGATCCCAGTTCCCCATCGAGGAATGATTCGGAAGCTTTATCTAAACTGCTGATATAATATTACGAGTATTTACATGCTTCAACTATGGGAAACTTATATTTAGTCTTGACCTTTACAAATTACTTACTTTAAATGAAGTGGATGATTTTTTAATTAGTTTTTCGTACTCTAAACTCTTTCTAATGCGTTGAGTTTTTTTTTAAGACGACTAGTTTTGAAAAATGGCAAAAAACAGCACGTTTTAAAGACCTCATTTTTATAGGAAAAACTTAAAGAACTGATTCAACAACGTGATTTTCGTGAAAATGAAATTGGGATTTAAAAAAATTAGTACATTTCAAGCTCTTTGCCAAAATTTATTAAGCTTGAGTTAAAAAAATATTGTTGTTGTATGTGAAAAATAAGTTGTATGTGACTGAGTCAAATGTGAAGGTAGAAACAACTATACACACAAACTGATGATGGTGGAGAAAGACACCGAAACGTATTTGTAACATTTTAAATAATAAACAATAAAATTGACTGAAACCGAGGAATTTTTTGAAATAAACTTCCTAATTATTGTATGTCTTAATTTCACTCTGATTACACCAAACGTGCGCCTTTCGCGGCCATTGCTTGAAACTGTTGAGTTTTTTGGGCTTTTAGGCCGTCGTGGAAGCGAATTTCTTCCTGACGTTTCACAAGCACGAGTGGCTTGCATCTTCAGAGGTGGTTTCCTCGGCACAGCCACCCCCTTTGAAGATGCAAGCTGTTTATGCCTGCGAAACGACAGGAAGACATTATTTTTCACGAGGGCCTAAAAGCCCAAAATTTCACCAGTTTTAAGCAATAGACCTGGATTGGGGATTGATGCCTAACCCTCATGATTACTTATATGGGTTTCGTTGCATAATAATCCTTATAATTGTAAGTGCTTAGATGATTTGAATTTGTTGTTTTGCGCTTTTCTTTTTAAATGTGGTACAAACTTTTTAAATAATAAACAATAAAATTGACTGAAACCCAGGAATTTTTTGAAATAAACTTCCTAATTATTGTATGTCTTAATTTCACTCTGATTACACCAAACGTGCGCCTTTCGCGGCCATTGCTTGAAACTGTTGAGTTTTTTGGGCTTTTAGGCCGTCGTGGAAGCGAATTTCTTCCTGACGTTTCACAAGCACGAGTGGCTTGCATCTTCAGAGGTGGTTTCCTCGGCACAGCCACCCCCTTTGAAGATGCAAGCTGTTTATGCCTGCGAAACGACAGGAAGACATTATTTTTCACGAGGGCCTAAAAGCCCAAAATTTCACCAGTTTTAAGCAATAGACCTGGATTGGGGATTGATGCCTAACCCTCATGATTACTTATATGGGTTTCGTTGCATAATAATCCTTATAATTGTAAGTGCTTAGATGATTTGAATTTGTTGTTTTGCGCTTTTCTTTTTAAATGTGGTACAAACTTTTTAAATAATAAACAATAAAATTGACTGAAACCCAGGAATTTTTTGAAATAAACTTCCTAATTATTGTATGTCTTAATTTCACTCTGATTACACCAAAAGTGCGACTTTCGCGGCCATTGCTTGAAACTGTTGAGTTTTTTGGGCTTTTAGCCCGTCGTGGAAGCGAATTTCTTCCTGACGTTTCGCAAGCACGAGTGGCTTGCATCTTCAGAGGTGGTTTCCTCGAATATTGTTTCGTATATTTTCCTGACTGTACCTTAATTCACTCCAATATATTCCTGGGTTTCAGTCAATTTTATTGTTTATTATTTAAAATGTTACAAATACGTTTCGGTGTCTTTCTCCACCATCATCTGATGATGGTGGAGAAAGACACCGAAACGTATTTGTAACATTTTAAATAATAAACAATAAAATTGACTGAAACCCAGGAATATATTGGATTGAATTAAAAAAATATATCGAAATGACAATCATTAGTAGCTTTCCATATTGTCTGGATTTCAAGAGATTCTATAAGACGATCTTCAAGTGAATTTCCTTCATGTTTTCTAAAAAAATTTGCGTACGAATGCGGTCCGGAAAAAAAACAGGTCCAAACTTGAAAACACCATCATTTTATGGAGAATACCAAAAAGTAATCGCTAAATAAAACTTTGAAAACTTATGGGAAACACACTTTTCCATAGCAAAATTTAGCAAGTTTCCATCTTCTTTAAGTTACGACATTATTTTCTATGAGACTTTTTGAAAATGTATCACTCGAAACTGGGTAGAGGAAAACGACTAGTAAAAAAACTTGTCAAAGAGGCAAAGAACATTCTTTTAACGTTTAAGGAGACAACGTTTTAGAGTTTAAGTCCAACGTTGGATGGGAAGAGGAGGACCCGTGGCTTGGCCTCCTCGAGCACCAGATTTCAACCCTTTAGATTTTTTTGGGGGATTTTTAAAACTTTAGTGTATGCTTTACTTAGATAATTAATCTCTTCAGTGAACTTTCGGATAGTTTATGAGAAAAAAAACTTGCTTAATTTGTCAAATACTTTTGAATGCTCCTCCTAAACAACGTAATTACTCCAAAATCCGATAAACTGTACGTGACGGCGGGTACCACGTAACGTTATTTATCCAAAGATTAAATAATTAAAGAAATATTTATTGCTCCAAAAAGCGTCCGACTTTATTTTATTTCATTTTCACTTTATCGCATTTCCACCTTTCATTGTTTCCATTTAGGAAAGCTCAAGCGATGTTAAATGCCGGAAAATCATGCAAACCGTTTGCAAGCTGCATTATTTGTCATCTTTCTATTTAAAACTTATCGCATTTCGCATATTAATCATCAGAAATTTAAAAAGGGTTTTTCTGGCAAAATTTATTAAAAGCCAACAGATCATGTTTGAGATAATTTGTGTGAGTAGTCAATATAATGATGTGCACGATGCTTGCATCGGACTATAATCATTTGAGAAAACCCACAATTTGTATTATTGCCAAGTTATATTTAATTAATATAGAAAATGAAGATTTTTATTAGACGTGACAAATTTGGATGCTCATATACAAATCAATAGGGAAATGACTTATTCATGTTGTTGATCCGGGACATGGAACACTAAGGTTTTTATTTTTTATCTCGAAAACGAGGCAAGAAACCAAAAACAGTCACAGGCAACAAGTTGTATTGAAAGGCGCACATTTTTGTGCAAAAAATCGTGCCCAGGTTGGCCTCCTGGACACCCCTGGACCTAATAATTTTAGTCGATTTATTATAATATCAACAACATCGGCAAAAACATTATGAAGCTACGTGAAAAACCGTTTTTTTTTTAATTTCAACCCGCTGTATACAGTGTGTCCAGTATAAAATGATGTACATGGGGATATTGGAAACCGTTAGAGTTACAGGGTGGACCAAATGGGGAAAAAGTTGCGTAATCAAGTGCCTATAAATAATCTGCAATCAACTTCTTTAAACTCGGAATAGCAACGGATATACAGGGAAAAAAAGAAAAAAGTGCGTTTTATAAAATCCTTTATATCGTGTTTATTATAAAAGATACAATAACGAAATTTTCAGGGTCGGGGTAAGAAATTAGCGTGAATTTGAAAATAAAGTAAAAAATAATCTGGGCCCACTATGTTCAATGAGGCCGAAGTCAACTTTTGTTTTTCTTATGGGCGCCATATTGAATTTCTGCATTTTTAGATTCCCCTTTAAATATGCTCTTCAACCATGTATAACATGTTTATGTTCGGTCAAGATAAATAATTAAAATTAACAAAATTAAGATTTAATGGTAGTAGGCATTGATATTTCTATTAATTATTACTTTAAATTATTATTGATCATAGATCGAACACTGCAAAAGAACAAGTAACATTTTAGGATTAAAGTAGGTGTTCAAATAAGCCACCGTTTTCTCGCACGCACAACATACATCGTCTCATTACTGCTTCACAGGATTTTCTGATCATTTCTGGGGTAATTCTGTTAACAGCTTCTATAACAGCGTGTCTCAGCTCCTCTTCGGTTTCGTATGACCTACAGTATACCACATTTTTGAGGAAACCCCATGCAAAAAAATCAAGCGGTGTTATGTCGGGGGATCTCGCAGGCCATCTTACTGGTCTCAGATTGCCTATCCACTTGTTGGGAAATTCGGGATTTAAAAATTCTGTGATAATACGTCCATTAAGTGGCGGCGCGCCGTCTTGTTGGAAATACAAGTTTTGCAGGGTAGCTACTGGAACATCCATAAGTGCTTCCGCTACGTTAGTTTGTAAGAGGTTCAAATATCTCTCGGAATTTAAGTTCTCATTAAAAAAAATGGTCCAATCACGTGGGTACCGACAATACCTAACCAGACGTTAAATCCAAACCTAACATGGTTCCTAACTTGACGAACTAGCCGTGGATTTTCATCTGACCAAAAAACGGTATTTTTACGATTAAATAGTCCACATTTAGTAAATTGGCTCTCATCTGACCAAAGGACTTTTAAGGAAAAGTTTGGTATCTCGTTATTTCTTTGAATAAACCACTGACAAAATGCCATTCTTCTAATCGCATTGCCATTCTGGAGTCCCTGGCAGAGCCGTTCACGATAGGGATGGATAACAAAATCTTAATTTTGTTAATTTTAATTATTTATCTTGACCGAACATAAACATGTTATACATTGTTGAAGAGCATATTTAAACGGGAATTTAAAAATGCAGAAATTCAATATGACGCCCATAAGAAAAACAAAAGTTGACTTCGGCCTCATTGAACATAGTAGGCCTAGATTATTTTTTATTTTATTTTCAAATTCACGCTCATTTCTTACCCTCACCCTGAAAATTTCGTTATTGTATCTTTTATAATAAACACGATATAAAGGATTTTATAAAACGCACTTTTTCTTTTTTTCCCTGTATTTCCGTTGCTATTCCGAGTTCAAAGAAGTTGATGACAGATTATTTATAGGCACTTGATTGCGCAACTTTTTCCCCATTTGGTCCACCCTGTAACTCTAACGGTTTCCAATATCCCCATGTACATCATTTTATACTGGGCACACTGTATGAAGGAATCGTTTCCCGACCTAACTAAAAGTTATAAACTTCTCTTCATAAAATCACCTCCTGAAGTTTGGCGCCTACTTAAACAACACCCGGTATATTTAATTCAGGCTGCCAATTCATTTGATTAAATACTTTTTCAAGCGCAAAAATCACGAAACTGGAACTTTCAAGTAGAACATATACAGGGTGGTTCAATCCACTAAGCATAAGATGGTGGTTTCAGAAATTGCAATTGTTGAAAGATAAGCACCGCTTCCCAATGTTAATAAATCACCCTGTATATAAATATAAAATATTTTCCTTTTTCCTTCAATTGATCTGGATAACATTCAATAGAAACCAATGATCAACAGCACGCATTAAAGCCAATTAACCACGCACTCCATCCGGATGAAGCTCATGCATGTTTTAAATAATTGTCTTATTAATTATCATTTCGACTTGGTCCAGTTAAAAATAAATGCGCTATTGAACCAATAAGTTCACACATCTATGATTTGCGATAATCAAATTAACAGGAACAGTTGTCCGAATCCATCCCGAACCACTCGTAAAATCAGTTTAACAGTTTGGAATCCGTCGTAAACCCAGATTTAACATGTTTCATGTTTACTATGTGTGCTTGAGTACCTAGAATAAATGTGATTTTTGATGGTTTTCTAAGTCACGATGCATTTGTGCAGTGTCCGATGGTGCGTTATTAAGTTAAACTAATTGGAAATGAATCAACCAGTTAAATGGTTTGCTAGCTTGACGGGCAGCAAAAACATGTTCACTAGATATAAAAAGTGCTTGAAAAACCTCGCAAAATGACAAATTTTTTATCTCTTTGCAGTTGTCTGGAATCATGCTACTGGAACCTAATCGAAGAAAAGTTCTGTTTCGACGAAAGCATAGCGCTGTACGAAGAGCCCGTGAAAAGGACAAGCGAAAAAAATAACAACATGTTCGACAACGTGGCATTTTACGATAGTGTATCTGTGATAGGTAAGCCAGAAGAAAATCCAAATGGAATCTTGTTTAAAAAAGACTTGCTATTATAGCTGGGCGAGCAATCGTTACCATTGACCCATTGGAACCAAAAAGAAGCAAACAAGCACAATCTGTGGTGGTGGTGGAGCAACCTAGAAAAAGACTGAAATGGCCGGAAAAAAATTCGAAAGACATTGATCCTGACTATTTGAACAAAGTGCCTTTTATCATGGACCCCAAGGAGAAAGAATCCACGGACACTGACGGGGGCGAAAGCGAACCCCAACAAGAACTTTTACAGAAAAGAGTAAGTTTTTCCGAGTGAAAAGCATTAGATGTAGGTGTTTAATCGCAAGGTGTGCAAATATCCAGCTGTTAGGAGGAGCGTAATTTTTCAAAAAATTAATGTTTTGGAAATCGCCCTCTAAAATATACATTATGCAATATTTCAAAGACTCACACAGCTGAACAAGCGCACGATTTTTAGTGATGATTTTCACATTCGTCTATTCATCGCTTATGTAACTTTCAACTTAATCAGCGATTTAAATACGGTTTCACCCAATGTTATGTTTTATGTTGCTCTTTTACTGTATTTATATTGTATAAACTTAAGGTAATATTAAACGTTTATCTTTCTGAGCATTTGTTATCGCCGTCTGTAAAGAAACTAGCTTTAAGTACGTACTGGAAAAGAGATCTTGAGACCTTAAAATGCATCAAATGGAATAGTTTTGTGATTTCATGCTATCTGTGATAGTAAAGTCTTTAAGTAATTTCCAAAAATAAAAATTACCAAATGCAACAAAATTTGAGTCAGCGGCTGAACCGAAAAATAAATTTAACAATAAACAAAGATTTTTGAGCTAATTTGTGTTGTACTAAACTGTCGACTTTGCTCAGAACTAAAAAATACCTCTAAAATTACGAATGCGCTTTCATTTACCCGATAAGAGGTCGAAAGTCCCAATCAAACTGAACATTTCAAAAGAACAAGCAAAAAAAACTCTTTGGTTTATAACCAGGTGAGGTTTTGCACTTTTATTAGTCTGAGATGGCAAATAAAACGGCAATTAGGTACTGGTTAACGCATGCTTTTTTCTTATTTTACTAATTAAAGTGGTAGAATCTGGAATCAGGGGAAAGTGGCCTCGAACCTCTCCAAACCATCGGTATCAGTTTTCTTCTTCAAACGTCTCACTGTCCTCTAGAAACATTCCCACAAATCTGACTGCTACTTTGAAATAAATCACTTTGCGTCCTAAACCTCCCTTTGAATCTAAAAATTAACCAACAACATAATTAAACAAATATTAAATCATACAGAGTTGGGCTTTCGAGGCGGTTCCTTGAAACTGGTTTTTCGGGTTTCTAGGCAGGTAGTAAAACAGAATTTCTCCCCGACGTTTCGCAACCACGAGTGTCTTGCATCTTCAGAGGTGGTTTGCTTGAGAGCTTACACTGTACTAATGTTTAACATTGTAGATTTAAAACACCAGATCACCATTTTCTTAGTTTGCTTATTAATTAATGCACCTTCCAGCTAAGAACTTAGTTTTTTGGAAAATATAAATGCGTGTTGCAAGTAGATACCTTATGATGTTAAGCGTTAGCTGAAGAAGCAATTAAAGAAACTTTAACTTCATATATTAATAGCCCAGCTCGATTGGTAGATTTTCATTTGCAAAACTTGGAATTTGACTTTGATATGGGTTTTTAATCGAAAACTATCTTGTTCTGATTTCCGATAAATCAGTTTTTCTGTCTCTTAATAGGGACAGCAGATGTGTTATTGGAACTCAATTTTAGCAGATTAATAAGAAAGTTTCCAGTGAATTTTTCAATCTTTTAACCAAATCAAATTAAATATAGTCCGCATTGCAAAGTGCTTAAATATTGATTTGATTAATCAGCGGCCCGTGCTTTTTTGCTTGATACCAAGGATTTACCAGCTTTAGACTAATCTCAGATATATCAAAAAAATCATATGCTATTCCACATTTAATTAACAGCGGTTTATACAGATTATAAACTACTTGTGCATTCGAAAAGGTGCTACTAAACGCATGCTTTTAGTCACGTAATGTTAATTTGCTGTAAGGTTTATATAAAGATATCAGGTTGTTAAGCTGTAAATTGAAGCTACTTGGAACTTTAAGCAGGGTTTCGTTTAGTGAAACCCATATAATTAGTAAATAAATAGTTGACCAAAAGTACTAATTTGCGCTGTTTTCTGAGCTATAAGCTGCTGGTTTCGTTGGCTCTTAATATAAAGGCCTTTTGTTAAAAATTCTGCTTTTTCACGGCTTTTCTAAAAACCCTATTCTTTCTGAACAAAATCATAATGTATCATAACAACTCTCTACGCACAAATAAAAACGTTGTTATTATCTTATTATGTTGCTCTATTTTATATACCTAGTTAAATGCTATCTGGAATGAAAATTGGTTTGTTATTTATGATAAACTGAAGTGCTTACCAAATATTCCAGGAAACTGCTTAGAAATTAGTTCCACTTTTGGAAAGAACTTTCCTTAGCATCTGCCCGTTTGGCAAAAACTGAAAATTGATGATGAAACTCAAGCTCAAATACTGTGGCAAATGTTAATAAGTGTCTTATTGTTCGCACTTACCTTATTTCTAGTAAATAAAGAAAAGAACATTTTTTCTAGCAAAAAATCGCTGGATAAAGCAACAATCCTGCCCCGAATACTGCGAGAAAATCACTGTAAACATGTCGTTATCACTGCGATTACTTTACAGGCCAACACTTGTTTAAAGCACAATAATTGATTAGATTACGCTCGTATTTTTACTGTCCTGTCGACGTGCTAACTTGCTTTATTGCTGTTTGTTTCCGCAAAACAACATGAAAGCAATGGATTTCACTTAGTACCTATTTGCTAAACGTTGCACAGTAAAGAACTAAAACTGCCTTGAGTGAAACCGATTTTTTCGCATTACCGTTAAATAATTAAAGTTTTTGCTTTCCTACTTCCTCATTACGATTTTAATTAGTTTAGACCTTTTATGAAGCGAATGCGGTTTTTAGATAAATATTTTTGGCCATTTGATAATCGCAAAGTGCCTATAATTGCGGGGTTATAAGATTACTTATTATATGGTTATAATCCTTAATGCAGGATTTATCCCTAAAACATTTTAAAAAAATCAATTGACTGTAATAAATTTCAATGATGTTATTGTGAGTTCAGGGCGTATTTCCAGAAATAAACATTTTTTTAGAATTATTACAATGTCTAAAGCCTCATTTTTAGTGTATCAAATGTTCTATTTACTTTGATATGGGTATGGGCAGGGTGATTCGGCATCTGCATACTTTAATGGGAATGTTTTTTTTGTATAGAAACTGATTAAAAAGTCGGTGAGCTTCCACAACATTCCAGACAAAACGGCCAGTTCTGGCTACGAAACCGACAGCAAATCGAAATCCACGAATCTCATCGTTCCTGAGGATGAAGAAGTTACGTTGAGAGTGGGAAAATCGTTGAGGGAACGACGAATGTCGAAAAGCTTATCGTTAAAAATAGGGGGTGAGTTAAAAAAATCAAAACACGAATAATCCCAGATATAAACGTAAAGTGAATTCTTACCATTCTCTTGCTGAACGTTTTCCTTGGACTTCTCTGCAAACCTGCATTTCTATCAGCCATACCGAATGTTCCCATGTCAACACTTTCTTCAACTTGTTCAATCCTCCTTCAAACATGCCGCCGCTCTTGACCTAAATATTCAAAAGTGATTTAATTTCGATTGTATGACGAAACTACCCCAATGTCTAATTTTCCAGATATACCTAAAGAGTTGCCAATAATCCGACAGAATTCCATGCCCAAGTTCTACCTGGACACCCCAGATGAGAATCAAATGAAAGATTCCTCAATAGTGAAAAATTGCGTGTTGGTGCTCCAGAGTCCCATGCCGGTCGACCGCAGCTTCGATCTGCAATCGGTGGTACAGATCGAAAAGGACCGACAATCGTCGAAAGTGAAAACACCGCCAGTCCCAATCCATCGAGAAACCTCCAAGCTCAATTTACTTAAAGATAAGATAATGTTAAAGAAGAGTAAAAGTACGATTAGCGCGAGCACTTTGCCATACACCAATCACATGTAGTGTCGGAAGTCTAGACTTGAACTTACTGAAAGTTGTTAATTAGGGGCTCTAGAAAGGAATGTTAATGATTCAAAGTCATTTTTATTACATTTCATAATTTATACACGCAAAAGTTTCATTATACATATTGAATATAAAACAGCTAAATCAAAAATTGTGCTTAATTTTTACAAAACCACAAACAACGTTCATATTATAAAAATTAATTGAGCGTCGTACATTACACATATGTGTAAGATGAATACTTGTTATAGCATGATATTGTTTAGGGTTCAGTGCCTCTAACCGACTTGGGAATAAAGCTATTCCTGTACAGGCATGAAAGGGCGGCCAGTTGTATTATACACATACATACATACAGTCATCCCCAATATAGTAAGCCGATAAAATGGAAGGTTTATAGCAAATTTAGAATTCTATAAATAATAAAGTGCTATTGGCATTGGAAAAAAAAACAATTCATTTCTTCTAAAGCCAGCTAGTGAGGTGCAAAATTTTCAGATTGTGCTGACGTGCAGATTTAAAATAAAATTTCTGTGAATAAATGTAAATTAATATAAACCTAAGCAAAAAAATTGTCAAAATTGCATTGAAACTGTTCATCGCGTTCGAATCGAATAAACCCAGAAAATAAAAAGTACTTTTTACAAACCGCTTAAATCATTTAGTGTTAGTCCACGACGAAAAACCCAAGAATACCTAATCCATTCAAACTCCATACCGTTCAAGATAACGCAAAATAAATCATGAAATGTAAGGAATTAGCCATTACGCAAACCACACATGTGAACTTATACGCCTATAATTAACTAAAAGTCTGCTTTGTTGGCTCGAACTGTGCACCTCCAAATGTCTTCATTTGACTGATTAAAAAAAAACATCGCTTCATAACAAAACTTCAACACTTCCAATGTCTGAACTCGTTGTCCTAATATATACAGGGGGTTCTACACGGTTTTAGTTTCATCAAGTTAGTATATACATAAAATAAATATTACAAATAAAAAGAAAACGACCTCTCCGTATCAGATTTAGCTTTAGTGCATCGGATATTCTGAAATTGTAATGATTCTATGAAAAATCATATTCGTAAAGTTCGAGCACTTGATGCCGATCGTCCTGTTGCATCAAATCACAGCCAAATGCCAAACAATAATTCCTACTACATTAAAAACTAGTGTTTGTAGAACCACCCCCATACATAAAAAATCCTTGCAGATTGGGCCTACAAAGGTTAAATTTATGTTTAACCGCCTAGAAGAACAGATCCAGAGAAGAAAATCAACCAGTGCAAACATTTGGAAATAACAGACTTATGAACAGTGTACTTTCTATCTAATTACTTAATCACATCACGTTTTCCAGTTGTGGCGCTGTCCAGGTGCTGGAGGAATCATATCTGAAATGAATGGCCTTTTTCAGATTGATTCAGAAGTAATGTTGCGATCAGTAAGCATACAGCTAGAAGCTCAATATATTGGCAGTATCAATGAAATTTCGATGTACAAAAATAACTAATAGAAAATATTTTGCCCCTTTTTTATTCCGGAGAATTTAAGTGACGTTTGCAAAGGCTATGGGTTTGATTGAATCCAAAACTAAACACTAAACAATGAGTATCACCGGCAAACGCTCTGATACTAGGTGCCCCAAAGTGGACAGAAAAGTGCATGCAAACGAGGTCAGAATATCAAAAGCTAGTCTTAAGAAAAACTCAGCAGTATCAATGGCAGCAAAAGCCTGCCTTTTTTGATTTTTCAAAAAACTTCTCACTTAAAGCCGGAGAGGAAGCAAAAGGGATGAAGCACTGATATTATTCTGGCTCTGGGATGATAAAATGCATACACTTGCGTGCATAGGAATCGGCCCACAGTAAACTTTTGACTTTAACTATAATTTTTTTAAAAACTATTCATCAGATCGAAAAAATAAATATGCTGTTTGAAAGACAATTTAATATGCTTTAATGTGAGTATAAATTATTGTGAGTATCCTATGTTTAACATAGTGAAATGAATGCATTCAGCAAATTAAGCTTTTTTATTAACATAAATAGGGTTATTGACAATTTAAAACTTAACACTTATTTTTTTAATAATGGGTATGACCTCCTCTTTCCCTAATAACTTCTCTCATACGATTAGACATAGATCTAATCAAGTTTGCTATTTGTTTCTTGAGGGATGTTAAAGCACTCTTCTTCTACTGCAACAATAAGCTCAGGGATCGAGTTTGGGGTATGAAGTCTAGCTCTAATTCTTCGTTTTAGCTCATCCCATAAGCGTTCGATCGGATTTAGGTCAGGACTGTATGCTGGCCACCCCATAACCCGAAAACCGACTTCTGCAATGTAATCTTGCACGATTCTTGCAGTGTGCGGCCTGGCATTGTCATGCATAAAGGTAAATTCGTCTCCAATGTAGTTGACGTTAGGTACCACATGAATTGCTAAAATCTCCTCGATATATCTAAGAGTCGTTAAACCTCTTCTTCCGTGAACACGGTCGCCCCCACGAATGAACTCAGGGTCGGTTCGTGCTCCTATAGAAATTGCACCCCAGATCATACAGGAACCACCTCCATAAGCACTCCGCTCTTCAAAGCAGCAATCTGCAAATCGCTCTCTTGGTCTTCGGTACAGTTTCCTTCTTCGGTCGCTACCATGGAGGCATATTCTGGTCTCATCTGAGAACAGAACAGATCCCCATTGTTCCAACGTCCAATTCAGATGATCCCATGCAAAACGCAGGCGTGCTTGCCGATGAGCTGGAGTAAGTTTTAGACCAATCGCAGGTGTTTTAGGGCTGAGGTTATTTTCCTGCAGTCTTCGTCTTACTGTCCACTGACTAATAGCCACTCCTCGCACCTCACGGAGCAGTCGTTGCACTTGAACGGCATTAAGGTGACGATTTCTTAATGTTGTTGACTCAATAAAGCGGTCATCACGAGCGGTTGTAAATCGCCTTCTGCCTGTTCCAGGTCACCTATGAAAGGATCCAGTCTCCTCATAACGTTTGCACACTCTTCGAACCGCTGCGCGTGTCATATCCAATTGTCTAGCAACAGCTCGCTGACTAAGTCCGTTTTCGATTAAAGCAATAACTTGGCCGGCTTTTTGTGGTGTAGTATGCATTAAACTAAAACACTTAAACACTATTGAGATTATGAAAAACGAATTAATATGAAAATTTCAGTTGCAAACGCAATAATTTTAATATTTGACAATTTTTTTTAGTAGTAGTAGTAAACATCTTTATTTCTAAAAAAAGGCTATCGACCTATCGGTCTTTCTGCCCTTGTTTAATACATGCAGTCTTAATCTAGATAAAAAACCAATATGAAGATTCTCCTATTCTAGGTTAACAATAGTAGTAGTAAACATCTTTATTTCTAAAAAAGGCCATCGACCTATCGGTATTTCTGCCCTTGTTTAATACATGCAGTCCCAATCCAGATAAAAAACAAATATGAAAATTCTCCCATTCTAGGTTAACAATGTTATTGAATAAATAAGATTTCAGTGGCAAGAAGAAATTATTTTATTGTCCACTAGTCCGTTGCGTTTGTAAGTGTTCGAGTAGCGTTAATGTAGGGAAACGGAAGCGGGATTGTCTGGTTGGTCTTGTAAGACAAAGGGGATTCAGTATGGTCCAGTTGTAGGGGTTGTTTGTCCATTTTGTCTGTAGCTGTATGAGTCTCTCAGAGATCTTTGTCATGTTTGTGCGTTCGTATAGTAGTTGGGTGGGGGGCATTTTTTTTATTTTCGTTACAATCACCACATAAACACGTTTCATTGGTTTACCGGTTCCTACGCATATAAACGACAAGCCTTCTTGATAACTTTATACTCACATTAAAGCATATTAAATTGTCTTTCAAACAGCACATTTCTTTTTTTGATCTGATGAATAGTTTTTTCAAAAAATATAGTTAAATTCAATTCTATGCATGCAAGTGTACATACATATCAAGTAAATCTCCACTAGTGTTTTTTCGCAAAGCGGTTAGGTTTGGTCAAAACGTTTTGCTTATGGGAATATCGTTTACCTAACAGGTACTGGCGCTGCATATCTGCGGCTCGTTGCATTTGCTCCGCAATATTGGGGGCCACTCCACTTTTTCCACTCGCAGCTGCAGCCTGAGCCTGTGCCATCGCTAACTGATAGGGATAGAACAAAGGCAGATGCATCAAATGAGCTCCTGCCGGACTACCTCCTTGTGTTATACCTGAACAGGAAAAAAAAACAGCCATAACACACCGGATACCAATTAACTGCAGCAATAGTAGTGGGAGATAATGGCACTTACTTCTGATCAGTTGCTGTTGGAACGCCTGCATGGCAGCAGCACTTTGTGCGGTGTATTTGTCCTGCGCTGACTGAGACATACTCTGATGGCTGCCTCTTGAGGAGGCAGGAGGCGGCGTGGGTTGAGCAGGCGGCGGCGGTGCAGGAGGCGTAGGAGTAGCCGCCAATCGAGGGGCAGGCGTCGGCGTCACAGATTTGGGCGCCGGTGGTTCCTGTCCTGAAGGAGATTGCGCTGGGCTGCTAGTTGAAAAGGAACCGTTCTGAAATAATAAATATCCATTTAGCTACTGTTCTCTCTTGTATCATATTTCCTAAACAGGCAGTTACTTCTAAATGAATAAACCAACAGCGTTCCTGCTTTTACTAATTTTATATTCTGGTAATCAATGTGATCCTTAAACTGTTCTTGAATATTCCCAGAAACCGCATCGAATCGATGTGCTCATAAACTACCGCTCTTTGTTTTTCCACTTCTCAAGTCGATTTCTTGCAAAACATTTGACCATGCCTATTATCAAAAAATGCGTTACTTTCGTTGGTTCTTTAATCATAACAAGCTTCCCAGTAATCTAATTGTCCAAGGCAACAGTTTCTTTGCGTTTGATTATTGGAAATACGGAATTTCCATTATTTTTTTGGTTTTTTTGTTTTGTTCGTTCATTGACAAGTGAAAAAAATCTACATACTTGTGCTAGTCTCTGTTCAATTTCCTGCTCCTGCTGGAGCGCTTTGACGAATGCAGTTTTAAGTCTATTAGTATGCTCAGCCTTTAGTCCTTTTTTCACGTTATTAGTAACGCATTGTTCGCATATAACCTTTGCAGCTAGAAAAAAAAAGCCTTTAAAAAAACCACATCTGCATTAAAAAAAAAAGAAACACTTACGTTTATTTTTGCTTTTCGGTTCCCATCTCCAAACAGGAGTGAAGTCGGTATTGCACTGACTACAACTGTAAGGTTGTGGCGGTAAGGGCATTTTCGTTTCTTTAGTGAGGAAATCGACCACATGTTCCAAGCCCACCAAGTAAATGAATTCTGTATTGCTGGGATTTGGAATAAAGTGCATCTCTGGAGGCGGCGGTTTTGGTGGAGGAATCTGCAAACAAATGAATATTGAACATAGGAATGTAACATTGTTGTAAAGTCGTTCTTAATATTAAAGTAAACAAATACAAACCTGCAATAGTGTTTTTTCCAGCTGCTTTCGAAGCGCTAGTTTGGCTGCCGCCTGCCTTTGGGCGGGAGTTTGATTATCCTCTCGAGATCGATCCTAAAAATGAAAATATGCCAAATCAGAGCAACTAAATTACGGCGACCAGTTAAATTTGGGTAATCTAGAGGTTTACCTCTGATATTGCGCTGTGTTGAATAGACGCACTCATTCCTAATGGCTTGTTATCTAGTCCAGTTAAATTCTTGAGCAGCAATAAAAAAGTTATCATTGAATCACAATGGAACATTTCAAATCGAATTCGACTGAAAGCATTGTTAATTGCCATCCGCTCTTAAATGTTTTAAGGCAAATATCGTGTTTAAACGGCGATAAAAAGCGTCTGTTTAGTTGAGCCAAAACGGCATTTTTGCGCGCTTCATTCATTCAGATAAAGATGATTTTTTCTAATGTAACTCACTTTTATAGCTTGTGGAGGAGCCGGTGTTATTGTGACTGAGGGCGATAAGTCTTTGACTCCGGGTGGAAATCCGGGTGGACCTCTAGTCATACTTCCGGGACGCTGCGATTGTTGAGAAATTGACAAATTGGCAGCCCTACTGCCCAAAGGCGTTGCTGTAATTTGGGGCGAATGGACGCTACTGCGGATAGTAGAAGACGGTTGCTGAAAGAAACAAAACATCATATTAATTGCGACATAATTAATAGTAATATATTCGCTTGGGATTGGGAGAAAGTATGCATAAACAAGAGTAGGGCGAATTGAAGAAAACCCGTACGTTAAGTGGTTAAGCCTCATTAATTACGTAAAATACATAACAACGTTATTTACGGCGAGAGAGGCTGAAAAATGCATTTAGTATTACATAAACGATTACACAATATTACTGTACACAAAGTTATCAGAAATGAATGATATCTGTTAGCTCGCCTTGTTGGAAACGGTTAAAAAAACACAATAAAAATATGTTATTAGACTATACATACAGTGTGTCCAGTTTAAAATGATGTACATGGGGATATTGGAAACCGTTAGAGTTACAGGGTGGACCAAATGGGGAAAAAGTTGCGCAATCAAGTGCCTATAAATAATCTGTCATCAACTTCTTTGAACTCGGAATAGCAACGGAAATACAGGGAAAAAAAGAAAAAAGTGCGTTTTATAAAATCCTTTATATCGTGTTTATTATAAAAGATACAATAACGAAATTTTCAGGGTGGGGGTTAGAAATGATCGTGAATTTGAAAATAAAGTAAAAAATAATCTAGGCCCACTATGTTCAATGAGGCCGAAGTCAACTTTTGTTTTTCTTATGGGCGCCATATTGAATTTCTGCATTTTTAAATTCCCCTTTAAATATCCTCTTCAACCATGTATAACATGTTTATGTTCGGTCAAGATAAATAATAAAAATTAACAAAATTAAGATTTTATTGTAGTAGGCATTGATATTTCTCTTCAATTTCCCCATACTGACGTTCGTTGTCTGTTTTAATTACCTAGGTAACTGTCAAAGTATAATTTATTGTCAGTGTCAAGTGTTTGTAATTAATTGTGTGTTTCAAAATGAATCACTTTTCAAATTATGAAACATACGATATGTTGGAGTGTTTTTTTCTCTGTCGTCGAAATGAAGCGAAAGCTGAAGAAATGTGTATTTAAATAAATATCCAGAAAGGCGACAACCTGGTAGAACTATGTTTAGGCGTCTGAAAGACAACCTTGTAGCTTACGGGAGTTTTGCTAAGGTAAAGAAAAACAAACTTCCAGACGAAAATAAAGAAAATTTGGTAATGCAAAGCGTGGTTGAGACACCTCGAACGTCTTTGCGTCAAATTGAAGCCACAACAGGTGTTGCGCGGTCAACGGCTAATAGTATTTTCCTTTTTTTATTTCCTTAAAAGTCCTTTGGTCAGATGAGAGGCAATTTACTAAATGTGGACTATTTAATCGTAAAAATACCGTTTTTTGGTCAGATGAAAATCCACGGCTAGTTCGTCAAGTTAGGCACCAAGTTGGGTTTGGATTTAACGTCTGGTTAGGTATTGTGGGTACCCACGTGATTGAACCATTTTTTTTTAAATGAGAACTTAAATTCCGAGAGATATTTGAACCTCTTACACACTAACGTAGCGGAAGCACTTATGGATGTTCCAGTAGCTACCCTGCAAAACTTGTATTTCCAACAAGACAGAGCGCCGCCACATAATGGACGTATTATCACAGAATTTTTAAATCACGAATTTCCCAACAAGTCGATAGGCAACCTGGGACCAGTAAGATGGCCTGCGAGATCCCCTGACATAACACCGCTTGATTTTTTTGCATGGGGTTTCCTCAAAAATGTGGTATACGGTAGGTCATACGAAACCAAAGAGGAGCTGAGACACGCTGTTATAGAAGCTGTTAACAGAATTACCCCAGAAATGATCAGAAAATCCAATGAAGCAGTAATGAGACGATGTATGTTGTGCGTGCGAGAAAACGGTGGCTTATTTGAACACTTACTTTAATCCTAAAATGTTACTTGTTCTTTTGCAGTGTTCGATGTATGATCAATAATAATTTAAAGTAATAATTAATAGAAATATCAATGCCTACTACCATTAAATCTTATTTTTGTTAATTTTAATTATTTATCTTGACCGAACATAAACATGTTATACATGGGCGAAGAGCATATTTAAAGGGGAATTTAAAAATGCAGAAATTCAATATGGCACCCATAAGAAAAACAAAAGTTGACTTCGGCCTCATTGAACATAGTGGGCCTAGATTATTTTTTACTTTATTTTCAAATTCACGATCATTTCTAACCCCCACCCTGAAAATTTCGTTATTGTATCTTTTATAATAAACACGATATAAAGGATTTTATAAAACGCACTTTTTTCTTTTTTTCCCTGTATATCCGTTGTTATTCCGTGTTCAAAGAAGTTGATGACAGATTATTTATAGGCACTTGATTGCGCAACTTTTTCCCCATTTGGTCCGCCCTGTAACTCTAACGGTTTCCAATATCCCCATGTACATCATTTTATACTGGACACACTGTATACAGTAATTACAACTTTGTAATGTTTTTTCTGTATAATACACAGAATGTTTCTCAGGCCTTAGAATGGTATAAATATAAAAAACGAAAGGATACGCTTTCCTAGTTCATTCCTTAAAACTTATCCGACCTAAAGTCCCACTGGTTTCGGTATAAAGAACGTTTGTTTCGATTTTTTAGATAAGGTTGGTCAAAATGTACATAAAAAGATCTTTATTTTATACGAGTTGTGTTTAATGTGTTTCACATTCAAAGATAGTTCTCCAAAAAGGGCATTTTAAGTGATGCGATATTTGGAACTGTTTTAGAGATATGATGAAGACAGAAATTATTATTGAAAATTCAGAAACGATAATGTTTTCTGAAATTGTAACACTTCATGGACGCTTAAAAGCATTTATCTCGGAAATGGTAAAAAAAGGACAATTATCAGAGCGTTTTCGATAAATCGTCTCGAGAACTGGCATTAGCTAATTAGGCTCTATCATAAACTTTCCGAGATCATCTTTAAAAGAAAATTTTAAGAAACTTTAAAAACTTAATCTTTATAATGAGAATGCTGCAATAATGCTGCAACTTTGGAAGAATTATAAATATTTCCAGTATAAACTGCCAGATGGCCCTATCTCAGAGTGGCGCAATAATAAACACTAAATAAATGAAATAAATTTCACTAAACTTAATCCAACATGGGACTTATATGGGTCTTTATAGAAATGAAACCGACCACTTGTTCAATATGTTAACTATTCAAACGCATACAAGTCCAGAGTTTCCTGGTATGGGCGATAACGACTTGTATCCATAAAAGTAAAACCTCATTTGTCATCAACAAATCATTAGCAATCAGGTCATTACATTTTAAACTTCTTGGTAGCCAGTCGATGTATGTAAAATAACAACGATAAGAAGTCCGAATATCGCAAACAAGCCCCCCTACACAGATAGCATCCATTGCCAATGATAAATGAAGCCTGGTTATCGTCAAACTGCAACATTTAGTCAAGCCGCTTATATTGCTTGTATGCGAAATAAAAATAAATAAACTATCGCTCGTAGCCTCCTTTATCAAGTAAACCAATAATTTGCAAGGCCTGGTAATTAATATACTGCTCACCAGTTAAAACAAAGTAAACGCCCATTTTCAAGAAACAAAACTTACGATTGTACAACAAAAATAATGGCATTTTTAATGTCACTCGATATTATGCGCTATTTATATCGGCATCGCCGACCATCACCTTGGGCTATAACAAATTAAACCGTGAAATGAGTTTCAAATATTTATCGTTAAGTAAATAAACGTCAGTACAAATATAAAGAAATATTGGGGCCAGCTCGATTCAAAATTAATTTCGTGATGTTCAAGTAAAATAGGAAACACTGATTACACTCAAGTGGAACTGTTTATGTTTGCAAAAGAATGACGCAATGCCTAAATCTATATGACTTTCAATCAACTACTTATACAACAGCCGAAAAATTATCAATTTTGTATTCTTTCACATACTTTATTACCACCGCCGCTGTGTGTTCGGTTTTAAAGGAAAGAGTGCGCCAATCATGTCTAGTTTATTAACCAGCAGTTGTGCGATAACATTAATGCAGCCGCTAATTGACCTTTTTTTTATGCGAACAAACCCGTAGTGGACACATAATTCAATAAATAGGACCAAGGATCAAGTGGTTAATGAATGTTAAAAAGTTCCTTTGGAATCAGCGCGAATATGCAGTTGAAGCAACAGTTTAATAAGTAATGGGTTTTTCCCTAAAACAATCCAAAATATCAAGTAAAGTTGAAAAAAGCCGTTATCAGACAAATTGGACAGTATCATTCGATTATATACAAACTTTTAGGAGTGGTAGAGGACAGCAAGACAAGCATTTTTTCTTCACGCAAATTTTCACGATATTTAGCGCAAACTTCGAACACTAAATTACGCTCTGGAGTCAAACCGCTGCCAAAACGTACAGGGTTAATGTCTTTAGGATCAGGTCTCCATTTATCACACCATGAATTTTTGTGGTGCGCCACTGAAGTCGCCGAACGAGATTTTGTGAGCTCTGGACGGTGCCCAAGACAGTATTTCCCAACTCTTATCGACAAAAAAACATGCAAACACGCTTGTTTTTGCCCATGCAACTTTTGATGCTAAAAACCCGGAATTCGCACCTCCAAAATCGATTTTTCCAAGAAAAGCCAACCACATTGGCGAACGCAGCGATTACATAATTTCCGCAGCATGTTTCTGACGACGTCTATCGAACTACTTGAGCAGTCTTGTTGAAATGTTGTTTTATTTTGGCCTTTGGGTGTGTTTGGGCTATCGTGCCTTCCTTTTTAGCGCTTCAGTGACAAAACGTGCGAATGCTATTACTTCCATTGAAGTTTCATTTGCGAATTAAAACTGCTCTAATGCTTAATCAAAGACTCGACAAATGCATGTAGAGAATCAACCGGTTTCAAACACCAGAGGTAAATAAAGTTTCCTTAGACCCAGGCTTTGCTTCCAATGCAACTGTCCTACAGATTACAGATTAATTGCGGCTTTAAATGCCATTGAGCTGCAACCAAATACTTCTTAAACCAGATGCATTTACGTTAATGCCGGTTTAATTATGAGATGCCCAAATTTGCCCGGTCATCACATCTGAACCATCCATATCGGCTATTTATAAATGCGAGGAAGTACTCAACTTATTCCCAGAAATAGGCCATAAATCACTGGCGACAAATCGACTGTTGGGTCAATGTGCAAAAATACGAAAATCATGCTTGATCCCTTGGAATTTCACTTGTTAAATATAGCTGGCAATCAGATTTTCGTCAATATCGCTTGGTAAAATATGACAATTGTCTTGGAACCTTACCCCTCTTAGTAATGATGGTACACCAGACGAGAGGTTCTTTGGATGTACGTTTGGTGTACTAGGATGTCTAGTATGAGCAGCTTGCGGGGTTTGGCCTTTGCTAGTCGCCACAGGAACCTATTGGAATATTTGTCATTACCATCAGAAATCACCCATAACACTTTTGTTTAAATAAACTAATTATCAAGGAGTAGCAAAAGATACTTCCTTATAGGTTACCTCACCTTAACAATAGTCGGTGTAATACTTAGGCCACTAGGTAGCCCCGCTGGAGGCAAAGCAGAAGGCGGCACTCCTGGAGGCAATTGAACTGCTACATTCTCCTTGAGCTGTTGCGACTGTTTCATTTTTTTCAAAAGCACCAGTTTCATTTCCTCTGCCCGCAACTCTTCTCTCAGTCTTCTTAAGCCTCTGTCCCTATAAAAAAAAACATCAAAGGATAATGAATGCTGTTGGCCCTTAAAAAGTTGAAGCCAATGCTACCTTTGCTTCAACTCATCCGGTGACAGTTCTTTGATGGGCGGAGGCAAAGGAGGCATTTCTCCATCGCTCGAGTCAGTATCACCGAATTCCAACCCGCTTCCATTCAATCGCCTATCTAATGAGCCATTTATTAGAGCGTCTGGCGATTCCACATAGCTGCGAGGCTCCGTTCGCGGCCTCAGAACGCGCCTAGAATTCACCATGGTTGGTGGCCGAGGTGCATGAATATCACTCGTAGAGGATACTTCGTTTGAAGGTGGTTGTGGTGGAGAATGACGGATACTGTTGGTTCTGTAATCAAACATTTTTCTATTGAAATATATCCGCAGCAAGTCAAAGTGCAGACTATTTTAATTCGCGCTGTCTATTCCCGAGCTTTAAGCAGCAACAATTAATATAGAAAGTGGCAATTTGCAATTATTAAACGTGTTTCAGCTGCGAACATGTAATTAAAAATTTACATATAGTACATGCACTCTAGTATTATTTTCGGGCAGGCCACGTATGCTTGAAATTGCGGAATTTCCAAATGGTAATAAAAATCATGATAGTTACTTGCATACTCTTTTAGGATGCAATTATTTAGGCAGAACCAAATAATTTAGGAATAATAATGCAATTTTTAAACTGCTTTAGTTGTATGAACTGATGTTGAGTAAACATAGGTCTCACAATATGCAAAATACAAGTGCAGGTTTCTAGAGTGTTGTTTTCAGGCTGATCAGAGCAAATAGGAAATAAACGAATTAACATTGTGATTTTTTCAAGATTCCAAACCTAAAGAATAGTGAGGTGCCTGAGATTTGCACATCTCCAGATCTGAGCTTATTTACATCAGACACCTTTTGCTGTGCTGATAATGCCGAAAGTTCAATTGTTCATGTGTAATTTACTTAGTAACTTTGAAGAAAAGGGCGAGCTCTCTCAACTACCACTATGTAGACTCTCCCAATAATCTGGGAATTATCAAACATGTTTATTCTCAAGAGCAATGAAGTGCAAAATAGCAGCATGAGAGAAGCTGTGAAATATATCTTATCAGGCATTCGTAAGTATCTAGTTTGTAAATAGATGGTCTGCCTAATTAATAAACTTTCAAGTAGACAAACTCGTCAAATCGTCATCAAAATCAAACCAGTTTGAAAAAGAAAAATACGACGCAAGGAATCACAGACTACGTACAGAGGAAAAACACCTTAGAAGCTTTACATATTGATCTGGGAGAAAGCAAATGACTGTCGGATTAGACAGTAAAAAGTGCAGTTAATATGTTCCGTGGTGATACATTGATTAAAGAAATGCTCTGTAGCATTATGTAAGCGCATTTGTCATAGATAGATCGTCGCATAGATAGATAGATTATCTATCTGATTGATTTTCAATCGTAAAATTTCCCAGTTATCAGCCAATAAAAAGTGTTTTAAATCGCAGTTTATATTACGTTTTCATCATAAGATTTGATTTAAAAATTGTTATTTCTAATTTAGGATTTGCTACTATTTTCTGCTTACATTAACACTCACAGTGCTCGAATGTTTAATGGCTGGGCAATATGAGAATTCGGAAAAACGTTGCACATTTTCGCTCATATATGAATAACCAGCTGTACTGATAAAAAACGCATTTTTTCGTATCAAACATCAGTTTTATGACTAAATCATAAGTGAATTTTGCTCTTAGTTATGACAAAAGCACAATACTTTCCATTGTTCTGATGCAGTGGAATTTTTGAAATCGGGCAGAGCGTTTGTTCTTTAACTTCCTCCTTAAACCACACGACAAACATATACAGCAGTAGACTGTATGTCTACTTGCTACTTTCTGCTGCTATTAATTGCAAATTTAGGTTTTTTTTTTGAACATTTGGTTTCGTCTCTGTTGAGAAAGAAACAAGAAACTGACAAAGCAAAAAATATAATTAAGTCAAGAAATTAGCAACAGTTTTTAGACAAAAGACCAATAGTCTGATGATTAAATGAATTAAATTAATGTTTTGGTGAGCTTCAAAACCAAGTACTTGCACTTATGATAAGATCATAGTAAGAAGTTATGTGGGTTCTCAATTTCCTCTCATTCAAACAGGTACAGAAAGTTACGAGAAAATCCTACTTTAACACCACCATTAAACAAACACAAACTTAACTGGTTCTATCGATTCGCAGTGATTAACATTAAGTAAATCGAAATCGCCCTTTATATCAGTTGCATGCAACGAAAATATAACAAAAACATCAAATTCAATCAACCAGTGGACAAATGTGTTTCGATTGCGATTTCACGTGACAAATTAAGGATTTTCGTTTGAAATTCTAGACTAGATGTAGAATTTTAGTTGCATTTCTACTGACTAATAAATAATTAATATTAAATTGCATTTACATACCCCAGACTCAGATCCACAACAGCTTCATCAACTTCCATAATTCACTGGAATAGTTATCTAATAATCTTCAATGCAATTGATTATCCAACAAGTTCCAATTCACTAATCGCACACATTTTCATGTAGGTACCATAATAGACAATGATCGAAACCACACTTTGATGAACTGGAACGTTAATAGTGCAATTAAAACTCAAGAGTCAATAACGCGCAAAGGCACATCTCGCGTTTAATAAGCATTTACAACTACCGGAAAGCGTAACTGGCTTGAGTGTTGACCAACTCCAGGGGAAACTAGATGGTAGATGTGAATGCCCGATGATCTATCGGCTCATCCGACTAATCAAAACCGATAAATTCACACCGCACTATTTACACGAACTCCGGCTACCAAGAAACGTTAGATTGGATTAGTCGCTTCATGTTAACCAGCACTTGCACCTCCTTGGGTCAATTAATGAACCGAAATTCTAATCTAAAACCTCGCGTTGACAAATCGATTATCTCCCTGTACACACACATACACATACACTTTTCGGTATTAAAATCGGCCGATTAATTATGAATAGAACCGAATTGAACACGGGAGCACCTTAAGTAAATGGCCCCGAACTGCTTATACAGTCTATTTAGATTATGGGCATTAATGTTTTTATTTATCGCAATTACCGAATAATCCTTTCCGACGCGACTACCTATCAAAAGGTAAAAAATAACAGACGACTGATTGAATTCAACATGGCGTGGCCGACTGTCAGTGGGCAATGTCAATCATTCCGGCTGCAATTAGCGTTGCCACCTTGTGCAACTGCTCATTTACATAATTTTCGCTGCTAAAAACTTTTATTTTTATTTTACAACAATATATTTGCATGAAATCCATGCGTATGAAAGGGTGAGGTCAAAATCTCACTGGTATCAATGTTTGGAGAATCAATGCTTGAAAGTATATGCGGTGAGGGCAACGGAGATGGAGCGAATGTGGGATGGAGCTAATTTCATTTTTGCTTCAACGCTGCAAAAGCGTCTGGGCGTTGAAGAAAACATTCGCATTTTTTCAATTAAGTATTTATTCCCTCACCCCAATCAAATGATTGCCAGATTTTTCAGAAGGTTTTCCTGATTCTGATACATCCATTTTTTCTTATTTGATCATATTTCTATCAGAAAAGTCCATAATTTTTCATTTATTAAACCAGTAACAATTTTTTTAAGCAAATGTAGTCGATGTCAGGCCACGCCTTGTTGTGTTTCGGCAATATCGCAGCAATGCTTTTTGACAGGTACCTTATAAAATGTCAGATAATTTTGCCTTAGAGTAGAACCTTTATCGCGGAACCTAAATAGGTGAAAATATACAAAGCATACGGTTTAAAACACGAAAATCACCCTCAACTTGCGGGATAAACTTAAGTACAGCAACTTGTAAGTATTTTAGCTTAGTATGCAGGACTTACCAATGTTTCCTCCTTTCCAAAACTTTTCTTTGGTAACCGTTTCGCGCACTAATCGGGGGTGCTTGTAATGGCCCCCCACTGGTATAACAATTATATTAATTAAGTGAAAAATTGTTAAAAACTATCTTGCTCTTTGGGAAATGGCTGTCAATTTGGCTGACATTTTGACATGAAAAAGCCCTTTCATGTATTTGCCGCACACTGTGTATGTGCATCGATCAAAGATGAAACAACATCTATTGATGAGAAATGAAGCACAAAACAGGCAAGATTAGTTTGATGAGAAGTGTATGGATGATAAGCAGGAAATGGGGAACCATAAAAGTGCAAAAAACATTCAAATATCCAAACTTAGGGACTTTTCGCCTGTCATTCGGCCTGCTCACTGTAGCCAGACTTCGCAAAATTACCCAGAATAACTAACAGTGAGGGCAAATTGAGTTTATAGTTTTTTCAACAAAGCGAACTTATTTTGGCGATTTATCAAAATTCATTGAGAGAAAAAGTATTTAAATAACTTTCGTTTTACTTGCTCATAGAATCCATTAATTGCTTCAAAGAGCTCTGATTTTTTAACAAGTTTTTCGCTTAAAACAACTGACCCAAAACCGAGTAGCTTTTCCTGTGGAGCTTCAAACAAAAATTAAAAGTTTTTTTGAGTTTCACCTCCACAGTATTTTTTTCGAATGTGTTTGACAACCTTGACATTGCCGCTATGTTGGTACAAGTGCAAGATGGCGTCCGAGAAACCCGGGATCATTGAAAGAGGTAAATGTTTAATCGCTGTTATTAATCATCCCATTCAACTATTCTTGGAACGAATATCACGAAAATGCGCTGACACTTCTTGTCGATTGTTTCCCACCAGTGTTATTACATTTAACTGCGTCGATTCGTAAATCATCGCTCTGTTATGGCTGTCGTGGTTG
Organism: Dendroctonus valens; assembly: GCA_024550625.1. Lineage (NCBI taxonomy): Eukaryota > Metazoa > Arthropoda > Insecta > Coleoptera > Curculionidae > Dendroctonus > Dendroctonus valens. Next base: position 498,784 of record JAJTJO010000043.1, on the reverse strand, counting down.
CAAGCTGTCAAACTTCTGACCCCTTGCTTGTTTGCAGATGGAATTTTAGACGACTTCGAAACCAACCTGATCAGCATGGAAAACCTGGATAGAACCTCACCGGAAATGTGGCCAGAGAAAGGTAAGTTGGGGCGAAGTGCATAAGCGTGTTGGGCAAGTCGCTTGTCAGGAAAACTGGACCAACCGTTTTATTGGTTCTTTTTGGTTTCAGTGCCTGGTGTAACCGATTTTATCAACAGTTACAACAGCACGCACCTTCCAGCCAAACTGCCCTATTCCAAGGAAATCACTTTGGAAGACCAGAAGTACATGCACCGTAAGTACAAAGTAGCAAAACTAGTCATCTGGATGCATTATGTGCTCTATTGTTGGCTTGGGGTTTTTACACATTTCGAGAAAGAAAATCAATGAAACCACTTTAACATGACTGGAAAATGCATTAAATTGATGTTTGCAGAACTGGCTAGTTTATCAACATCACGCTTTTTCTCGAAAGTTAAGGAACTTCACGACATCGCTTACCAGTTGGGGGTTGAAGAGTCAAAGGAAGTAACCAGGGGTAAATACTTGGACATATTTAGTAAAGGGCAGAGCGATGATGAATAGTTTCAAGTAATAGCTTAGCAGTTGTTCGAAATGTGCTGTGATCAATTAATAGTCTTGTAAAAAATAATATGGTACCCTGTTTGTAAGAATCAGCGTTTTCTGTTCCTTTAACAGGCTAGCTGGTTTACTTAGCTTACTTACTAAGCTGCAAAATATCTTTAAGTCACAAAAATTGCACATTCTATTGTAAGTAATTCCTAGATGGCTTCATAGTTTAATAAGCGATAATGTTCCGAATTATAGCCATCGCTAAAATGTATGTTACGGTGCTGCAAGACACAAAACTTTATATGTTTAACATTTTTTAAATTCCGATGTCTAACTGAAGCGAATTGATTGCTGTTAAAATGGGTTCTTTAATCAGTGAGGGGCACAGGCAAGAAGATATTGAATTTTTATCAATCCGCTGTAGTGGTGGGAAAAAGTAACTAACCGTTACTCATCCGAATAGGTTACTTACTACTCGCTCAGCCAATACTATTAGGTTGTCCCATAAGTTTCTTCCGCTCCGCGCTATGAATGGCTGGCTATGTTTATACGCAGGCTTATCTCTTAGCGGTTTATGGCGTTAAAGTACGGTTCGTTGGTGACCAAGCCTCTTTTTAAAAAAATTGTGTTCGGCATCTTCTGCTTCATTGCTTTAAAAAAGGCAATAGTGCAAAGGACACTTTTTGTTTCCAATTTTGGAAAGTGGGCATAATGAGGCTTCCTAAGAGATGGAAGAAGGCTGTAGAACAGAACGGTTCATATATAACATAATAAATCACCCGTACACAACAAATATCGTGTATTCATTTGGCATCGAAAAAAGGGAAGAAACTTATGGGACACCCAATACATAAAAGTACCAATTGTAACTGGTAGAACTTGTACAGTACCGACAGCCGCGTTTGATTTTCAACGTCTGTGGTAAGAACCACAGATAAAGATAGCTCTAGAAACAGCGTTGCCCGTTGGCCCTGGGTAATCTTGATTTATAATATAGACTTTTGTCAATTAATATCATATATTTATTTATTAAGAGAAGGCAAACCATCGCCCAAATTATGTTTTTGGTTTAAATAATAAGAATACCAGGTTAGTGGTTAAATTAACAAAGGCAATTGATAGAAATACAAATATAATGTTCAAATCAAAAGTAGCCACTAATGCGTTGTATTGCTGAACACAAAGACATTGGAGAAGAAGGAAGAATGGATCAACCAAAGCAAGAAAGCTCAAGGAGGTTGGTTTACATATAAAATGTCCTGTTAAAGAGCTTATGCTGATTGGAATAGATATTGAACGCCGAAAAATCTTATTCGTAAATGCAAAAATATATGAAAGCCAAATCGATATTCTCGAGTAGAGAGAAAGTCTGAAGAATAAATCACTGAAAAATTAAGAATTAATTAATTCACAGGAAGAATGAAATTGAAATCCTGAAGAGACTTGCAACATATTCCGCCAAGCTTGTCTAGGAAGACTTTTATTTTCCTGTTTTGAACCGTTGTTTTGTTGTTTCTGTTACCCTGTATAAAATTAAATCTTGTGTTAAATTGTTTTTGTTGTATAAATTCTTCCAGTCCCTTGTAAATCCTCAGTTTGCATGTACGGCTAAAAAAATAGCAAAGAGAAATGGAAATTAAACAAACATTTCTTGTACACATATTTATTCCTTATATTACAATACAGTTTTTCAGCTGCCATCAATTACTTATAACATTTTTGCAGTTTTAATATGAAAAAAATTAAGCGCGGGTTGTATCTTACATGTTTTTCCAAATACTGTTTAAAGTATTTTTAAGTACCGAACCAATAATGGTGATTCAGGTGGACAAGAACGGCATGTGCGATCCCTTACACAATTTTTTTGGGACAAGACCAGGCATGCTTTGTCACTGAAATCTTGATTTTTTTGAAAAATTAAATTCTCGATTAAAATTACGTCTATAGCAAATAGGTTTTGTCCATAAGCATAAGTGACTGTTAAAACTTGAACATTCATCGATCAACCAAGCATCAAAGTTTCCTTAAATTAAAACCCTCATCCCTCGTATCACACTAATTAAGTAGACTCTTTAGCAATTATTCATGACAACTGAAAAAACATATTTATTATATACTAAACATATTTTTTCATTATATTGCAATACAGTTCTTCAGCTGCCTTGATAACCAATTCGCCCGTTCATATCGAAAGCCATTTCGATTTAAGCTCAGTTTTCGAACTGATTGTGATTTCGAAGAAACTGAAAAATCTTCCAGATCTGTACTTATTTACATCGCCGAAAGCTTCAATTTCCTGTTCTTCAAAATGCAATTATCAACCAATTTCTATTTCTGTAAGTCTCAATTACTATTATCTCGATTGGGATTGGCTGGAAAATCACTATTCAGAATTTAAAATTATAAGAAAAACGGCAGTTTCCTTAAATTTAAAAAACTTCAACCATCAGACACTAATTAATAACGCAGATTTCCAATATTCAGGACAGCTGAAAAACCATACTTATTTAAATACGTTCACAAAAACTAAAACTCTGCAACATACTAAAAAATAATGCCTCTGATGCGAACACTTTAAAATAACGATTAAGTAGATTAAAAATATGCAGGATATTTGAGGATAATTCAATTCGCAACATCTAGGCTTAGCAGTGACTTCCTAGTGACAAAAAACTGATAATTTCTTAGATATAAAGTACTTTAGAGTGGGCAAATGAATGGAAAAAAAGCCAACAAACTTCCCATAAGAATGAAGTCTTATGTATAGGATGCTACTAGAAGCCTCGGCTGCCTATAGTATTAAACCATTAATCGATTTGCGTATATTTGTATAGTACTGCTTTTGAAGAAACAATTCCTATCACAGAACAAAACGTTAAAAAAAGCAGTACAACTAAAAGAGAAACGCAAGGAAATTAAACCAACTTGGGACAATGCACAATTTGGAATTATCTGCAAAAAGTTGTGCACTAGTCCTTAAATCTTATATATCTTGATTAAAAACAACAAAAATAAAAGTTTTAACATCTAAATAGACACCCATTGAAATATCATGATAACCGATCAATGGGCAGTAACAAAAAGATTTTCTACTTTTCCAAAACAACAGAAAATAAAGCATCTGCAATTATTCGAGTAAACTAATGCAGCTCAGAGAGACACCATTTGGAAAAATATAGTCATTACTATGCTAGGTGCTCTTTGTCGATAATTTAACCTCATCTGCATTAGTATACCACTTTTTGGCCAAACAGCCGAAGAAGAACATAATTTATAACTATATTATAGATATATATATATGATATTTTAACACTAACCCTCTTAGTGGAGTTCAGTTAGCGAAGACAGTTGCGATAAAATATAATAAAAATAACATTCAATAATAGACACAAAGTAAAATTTCCAAGAATTTGCAACTGCCTTATTTCGTCTGGTTACTTATCGAGAACTCCCGTTTTGATTGAATTTAAACTGAATGTGAATCCATTAAATTCACAAAAACTTTGGCATTAAGTAACCAGACTCATCTCTAATCACGAGCTCTCTAGTCTTCCATAAACCATCTTTATTGTCTCAAAACCGCTCGATCAACAAACCACAATCTTTCCAATATCACACATTCCTGATATTCCCTAGAGAATAGTTTTCATCTCGACAATATAAAACAGTTAGTAGTAGTTAAACACAGCAATTTTTTTTAAATATAATATTCAACACCGTAGCCTGGAATAGCGACGGCTAGAGTAATTGCACAAGACTTTCATTGCAACTTTTGAGCGATCTTTAACATATGTACGCTGTTTACAATGTGTCCGTTATACATCACAGATAGTTCTTTGAGAATCTCTTGATCTCAACATATAGTTTGCTAAAATGCGCTTTTCCTTTCTCGGGTTATTCAGTTAACAGATGCATTAACGTTAGTCAGTTGCCACCGAAAACGATACACGCTAAAGAACAGAAAAGCGCACTCAGTCTCACAATCACATTTAACATATAGATCGTTTTTTTTTTCTTAGACGTTTGGACAAGTTTGAAGATTTATAATATTGGCAATAGAGTAAGTTATGTTATCACTTTACTTTCAGGTACTGCTAGGATCTTAATACATTCTGGTTACCAATTGAGAGCAAATATACAACATTCCCGTGCGCGTGTATGCCCAACACGACACTGTTTTGGCAAAGGGGTTGCACATTCGAAAATATATCACAGTTTCAAGCTTTTAAGCTGTCGTTTGCGGATATGTGGCCCCCTTTTTTAAATAAACTCTGAAAATTCGGCTCAACAGTCATTCAACAAGTTTTCCCTTAGAATTCAATGGTAAATTATTGACGCACTTTGTAGTGTCGCTTATAGTATAAACCAGGGTTTTATTATTGCTCCAGAGTGTTATTTTTATTTGGAATTTCCTTATTAATCCAGAATACTCTCTCTTGCAGTGATTCTGAGCCTTGTCGGACACATTAGAAGGGACGATAATAATCGGTGGAGTTTGATAGTTTCGGGAAACGTAGCGGATCGAATGGCCAAAAGAGCTCACCATTCCGCTGAACTGATCAGACTCATAACGCCACCGGCACTTCGTTTTACAACACAAGTTTGTCTTAACAAAAAATTGCATTCATAAAATGCATACATACGATTGACCAACGTATAGAAAACTTTTTAAATATTAATCTAGAGAAAGTTACTCCTGTTCATGAAGGGAACCGCCTTTATTTAGTTAACTGCTCAAATCACTAGTGATTGCCGAACTATTAGGCTACGCGATAATCACCAGTTCTCAAATTAGTGAACAAAAATATGTATTTTTTGATGATTTATCCGCAAAAAATTTTCAAATTAAACCAACAACTTTCTCTCAAAAACATATGGATTTCCCTCAATCGGACCAAATCCAAACTTCTGCCGTTTTGTCAGTTCATAATCTTTTAAAATCAATTTTAATGCAAGCGAACTTGTTTTTCAAACATACATCATTATCAATCAACTTATAAAATCACTTTTACAGCTGGTTAATAATCTTTCAAGCTCAATTAACATTTTTCCTTGCTTCATGAACAAAATAAGACCGTTTTTTCAAAGCCATTGCTGAAGATCATCCGTTTGATTGCTTTCTAGAGCCAAGAAACCCCTCATCTGACCCAACAATTAATGAATCAAAGTAACCAATTCAATAAAGTGGCGATTTTTCAATGAACAGTGTTTCGAACTGTTATAAATGCTGCTTAAAATCGATAAACATTTTTTGTTTGGTCCATTTTGGACGATCTGAAGTGACTCCAGCTCAGTGTAGTAGAAATGAAAACTTTGGTTCATCCAGCGTCGATTGAACCAAATAATTTTTTTAAATAAAACGCGTCAGTATATCGAACGGACGATTTTTTTTTAAATACACCTATGTAATGCACGTCAATAATTTATCATTCGAAGCCAGTTCTTTGCCCGACATAATACCCTGTGTAGCTAAGAATAACCCTAATATTTGCTCTCCCTATACATAGATATATTCTGGAATGACTACTCAGTGATTAAACCAGATATTTGGTCATGTGGCTTAATTTTAAGAACGATGGTTACAATTAATAATACAAAACCGTTTGTGTCGTTTTTCTGATAATACGTTCGGACACAAATCCGGTTGCTGATGTCAACATCATTAGATGGTTAGTGGTCAATTACTTCACAGGATGCTCAGTTTCTCTATAAGGTGATAAATCAGACCTTAAAACCGGAAAAAAAGTTTGGCCAAACTGAGCACACTTGAGAAATAAACACTTTACCACTTCAGTTAGTTGGTCAGTTAATTTTCGTTGACAAAAGCTAGACGAATGGTCGTATTAAGTGGCTGGTTCATTTGCTTGAACTCTTCTACTAGATTCCAGCGACCTAGTCAACCGTTTTTTAAAACATATTTTCCTAAATTTCTCCTCTCACTATCAATCAAACAGTTAAAACAGATGAACGGTTAGAAATTGAAAGCTTGCATACTAGTTATAAACAACTACACACTTTAACACAGTTTTTTGAAACTGACAATACTGGAAAAAGTCTACGCAATTCGCATTATCGCCTAGTTAAAAAGCACTCTTTAGTTCTATTAAATATTTAAGAGGTAATGATGCTTTGTAACTAGCCAATTGTGTGAATTTTTCAAAATATTGCACAACCAATAAGAAGAATAAGTATATATTTCTCTGCTTAGGTACTCTTTTTTAAAGTTGTTCAACTAAACTTTCATACCTACTACCTTATTGCATCTTCCGCAAGCAAATAACCGTTTATTTCGTGTCGGCATTAAAATAACTTCGGAAGTTTAAGAGAAAATGCCACGTTCGTACAGGTACTAGTAGTTATCATAACAGACCGATAACAAATAATATGTTTGTTGCATATCGTTGCTTTGATCGTATTATTTTTAAACTTCTTTGATCACAGATGATTTGGTTCTTATTACTAGATTTCAAATGTTATTCGCATGCAACTTTTTTCACTTTGTGAGATCTACTTGCTTAAAGCCATAACCGTCTGTACACGAACTGTATGCTATCAATCATCTCGAGTGCTTGGCTCTTATCTCAATGTACATGTAAAACTGACTGGATTTTCTTTCTTAAAACACTAAAACCGGCCAAATAATGTGTGGATGGCACGTTTGCTAGTTGCACACATACTTTGAGCGAACACGGAGTCTAGCTCTAAGCTCTTCAGCCAGATACTCTTTAAGGAACATAAAAGGTGTTTTAATCAAATTAAAACCAGATAACTTAACCGGACATGATGGACAACATTAAGGATAGAAGTTGGTGTTTCTATGTTAAATAACTGTTTTGGCTTAATGTAGGTCTGCCAGTATATATGGCAGTAAAAACTCATCGGAATCTCCTAAGGTAGGATCAATAATGACTGGATGTAGATCGTCACAATAGATCGGTTTCCAGGCGCCTTTTAGGTTTTTTTCCACCTCCTAATGTAGAAAGTTGTATTAATCACCAGTTTTTTCTATTTATTTTCCATTTCCACTTAAATGAATGTTGATTTGTGTAAAACGTTCATTCCGCAAGCTTAAGACCTTATATTGTAACTAAAACTAGATCTATGGATTTATGTAAATATCAAAACGCTTGAAAAATTCGATGAATCAATCACGGTCAGTCTGTGTCGGTAAGCCAAAAACTTTCAGATATTTCAGATCTGAACAGAATAACGTAGAAATAGAATAAATACTGTCTCCACCGAAAACTGATAATCAACGGTTTTTTTTTTGCAAAAAATAGAACATACCTTAATGGGACTCGGACGATAGCGTATCGATTCCGTCACAATCTCATTGTTGGGAATTTCCAGTTTCTTCATTCTGGAGCCTTTCAGCCTGCCGATCGCGACTAGATTTTCTTCTGGATACTTATAACCATACAAAACTAGTTCTTCGAACTGGGTGCACAGCCAAGTGATGAGAACTAATGGATCCGGATTGTGTGAAGGCCTCAGGAACTTCCAGCTGCCCGGCACATTACTTAACGAATCTATCCACATGACGCTGCGTAAAGTATGTTTATAGAATCTTGATAAAATGTGCAATAGCTCTAGATTCATCTAGAGGAGAGAAACATTTCAGCTGAGTACACACGCGTGCAATGATGGGCTGCCGTTACTTACATATTCGCAGAAAAACACTTTGATGTGGCTCAGAGGCATGTTCTCTTTCAGAACTTGTTGATGCAACTTGCGGATGTCCATGTAGGCGTGAACTACGGTTAACCGCAGCAAACATTTGGGATGCGCGACTTTGAAGTCCTTCCAAGCCTCATTCGAGGTCTCGCTTTGGTTGGTCGGAATCGCATGTACATGTACGATTAGCCTTTGCAGATCATGCAATCCCCTCAGATTGTGTAGGAACGTGTTGGATAGTTGATCATAATCAATACTGAGAATCTGCAACGATTGAATTGAAAATAAAAAATTAATTGGGCAATTCAGTTGAATGTTACCTGCAATTTTTTGAATGACGACAGTAAATCCGGTGTAAAATAATTCATTTGATTTATTGCTAGGTTGCCTCTGATCGATGCTAGTCCAAGCAACGTGATTTTAGAAGGCGATGCGTTTCTGAGAAAGGAGTCACTGAAATAGGCCAGATCTTCCAAGCCTCCTAAACTAAATTCTCTTAATTTCGGCAACTTGTCTATTATTAAATCCCTGATTTCTATTATGCGTCGTTCCCCACTGAAAAATACACAAAGCCAGGGTAAGGCACAATGGAACCTTATTGAAAAAGTTTTAGCAGGTGTTGCTTGAAACTGGTGAGTTTTTCAGCGTCGTAGAAAATAATTTCTTCCTGACGTTTTGCAAGCGCGACTGGCTTGCATCTTCAGAGGTGTTTGCTGCCCAGCACGAAAAACTCGCCAGTTTCAAGCAATAATCCAAAAAATTGTTAAAAAATTGTTTTTCCAAGAAGTGGTGGCTAAATTTTAATCGAATTTGTTACGCCACTAACGTATCTACACTTGCGTGCATAGAAATCGGCCACAGTAAACTTTTGACTTTAACTATATATTTTTTTAAAAACTATTCTTCAGATCAAAAAAAGAAATATACTGTTTGAAAGACAGTTTAATATGCTTTAATGTGAGTATAAATTATTGTGAGTATCCTATGTTTAACATAGTGAAATTAATGCATTAAGCAAATTAAGATTTTTTATTATTAACATAAATAGGGCTATTGACAATTTAAAACTTAACACTTAATTTTTTAATAATGGGTATGACCTCCTCTTTCCCTAATAACTTCTCTCATACGATTAGGCATAGATCTAATCACGTTTGCTATTGTTTCTTGAGGGATGTTAAACCACTCTTCTTCTACTGCAACAAAAAGTTCTGGGATCGAGTTTGGGGTATCAAGTCTAGCTCGAATTCTTCGTTTTAGCTCATCCCATAAGTGTTCGATCGGATTTAGGTCAGGACTGTATGCTGGCCTCTCCATAACCCGAAAACCGACTTCTGCAATGTAATCTTGCACGATTCTTGCGGTGTGCGGCCTGGCAATGTCATGCATAAAGGTAAATTCGTCTCCAATGTAGTCGACGTAAGGTACCACATCAATTGCTAAAATCTCCGCGATATATCTAACAGCCGTTAAACCTCTTCTTCCGTGAACACGGTCGCCCCTACGAATGAACTCAGGGTCGGTTCGTGCTCCTATAGAAATTGCACCCCAGATCATACAGGAACCACCTCCATAAGCACTCCGCTCTTCAAAGCACCAATCTGCTAATCGCTCTCTTGGTCTTCGGTACACTTTCCTTCTTCGGTCGCTACCATGGAGGCATATTCTGGCCTCATCTGAGAACAGAACAGATCCCCATTGTTCCAACGTCCAATTCAGATGATCCCGTGCAAAACGTAGGCGTGCTTGCCGATGAGCTGGAGTTAGTTTTGGATCAATCGCAGGTGTTTTAGGGGTCAGGTTATTTTCCTGCAGTTTTCGTCTTACTGTCCACTGACTAATAGCCACTCCTCGCACCTCACGGAGCTGTCGTTGCACTTGAACGGCATTAAGGTGACGATTTCTTAATGTTGTTGACACAATAAAGCGGTCATCATGAGCGGTTGTAAATCGCCTTCTGCCTGTTCCAGGTCGCCTATGAAAGGCTCCAGTCTCCTCACAACGTTTGCACACTCTTCGAACCGCTGCGCGTGTCATATCCGATTGTATAGCAACAGCTCGCTGACTAAGTCTATTTTCGGTTAAAGCAATAACTTGGCCGTCTTTTTGTGGTGCAGTATGCATTAAACTAACACACTTAAACACTATTGAGATTATGAAAAACGAATTAATATGCAAATTTAAGTTGCAAACGCAATAATTTTAATATTTGACAATTTTTTTTATTTGCTTTACAATCACCACATAAACTCGGTTCATTTGTTTACCAGTTGCTGCTCATATAAACGATAAGCCTTCTTGATAAATTTATACTCACATTAAAGCATATTTAATTGTCTTTCAAACAGCATATTTCCTTCTTTGATCTGACCAATAGTTTTAAACAAAAATATAATTAAAGACAAAAGTTTACAGTGGGCCGATTTCTATGCACGCAAGTTTATAATGCAGGTTCTTACCTTGCACATATTAACGAGTCTATAGAGTCGTCAAGTCGACAATGCGACGGTTCAATCATCAGACTCCACAAAAGGTTGTTTTTGCTCAACAGCTGTAGCAGGTCTATGAATTCATCTATACACAGTGGCGTCAAACATTCCAAGCCAATAGTGGCTTTGGAAACAATGGGCGCAAAAGTTGAAGCGAGAAATTTCGATTTTGTTATATTGTCGTGCTTTATATTGAACGTGATGTCCTTCCACCATCTGCAAAAATAATGAGTACACATTAGCAAAACTGTTGAGCAGCTAGCAGTTTCGTCTGTATCTCCGCTGGGGTTAGTTTGAACGAAAAAAGTGCATTAATAATGCAAATAAGGCACAAGAGGAAGTTATTTTCAACTATACAGACTCATACACACAAACAGCTCATTAATTCCAATGAGAAACCCTGTGGAACTGTAGAAAGACGAAGGATTGAAAGGAACTGAAAAGTGAGCAAATAACCGAACAAATTGGTTGCGAAATAGAAACAAACTCAAACATGAGCCCAGAGGTAATTTTTAGTAAAAATAAAAAATAAGTTTTCCAGTTGAAATCTTTCAAAAGTACGTCAATTTAGTCTATAGGCAAATAGGCCAAGCTGTGCGCGATTTGCTCCATCAAAAAGTCGAAAATTTCCGGACATTTTCCATTTTCCTGCCAAAAATGAGCGATTTTGTGAAAGACAAGAGTTTTCTTCAGCGATTTCTCGCCTTTTCCCAACCGGTAATGCAATTTTAACGAAAAAAAAGCAATTTTTTAACACAACAATTTTCTGACGTTTATTGACCCCAAGACAGCTTCAGATACGTGCGCCAACTGGCGATGAGGACTGAAACCTGTTGACATTGATAAGTTAGTTGCAGTTTTGAGGAGTTTTTGAAAAGTTTTTCAATAATTCGTCTATTGAAGAGGACTATGTGAATACAGAAATAGACATCTAATGGTGAGTGAAATTTTTTCAATTTTCATTTTAATCGGCGTTGGATCCACACCGCATTATTTTAGGTAAATTTTCAAACCCTGAAAGTCGCTGTTTTAAACTTCCCATTTAAAGTAGTTGTTTAACAGACACATTGTCCTCAAATTGCATTTTTCTGCTATAAAGATCTTGTAAACAAGTCCGCCTGAGTTTCTTGAGCCATGAAATCCTTTTTCTTCCAGGTTCTTTCTTTCCAAACACTTTTCCTTGGAGGGCGAATTTAAGAGTTCGCATATCGCTTCTTTGCTTTTTCTTTGTATTGTACTGTGTATCCGCTGTTGTTTCATTATCCATGAAGTATTTCCGATCTCATCCACAGTTTACTTTGTCTTTCCTTCATTGTTTAAAATATCAAACAGCCTCTTCGGTGATTCCAACTTTTTGGTTGATTTTTCTACAGTCTCAGTTAGGGCTTCCCTTATTTGGCCTTACCCGATCATGCTTTGCAATTTTTTAAATTTCATGTTCCTTCTCTTTTGGTATCATCCATTCTCAAAAACAATCCTCATTTTCAACGAACATTTTGCAAATATCCTTGGAACTCAGGCAATAAGTGAATATTTGTTGCACTTCAATGGTTTTTATTAATCTCAACTGTTTTTATCAGTGTCTTATCAGTGTTAGTGTTGCTGTAGTTAGTTTAGTACTGCAGCAGTTGCGTCACATAAAAGAAAGTGTTTCCTGTCTGTGTACTAACATTAATATGTCTCAAGCAAAACTTACTTGGGATGGAAATAGATTTCTCGCCAATGTCGACAAACACAGGAGGCATTTTTGCGATCTTCAGGGCTGAGATACTGAAAAATCTGCTGTAGCACTACGGTTGGCAAATCCGCCCATCTGGCGCCACTCGGTCCCCGGCTGATGCAACACTTTGACTTTTTTGGCTTAGAGCATTCTCCATGGTTTTCCATATCTGGAACATAAGCAGATACACTTATGGATCCCCACTTTTGGGGGTGTTCATCTCACAAGGCCAGTTGCGTCTCATGTTACGGTTAAAATAGGATGTCACCAAAGGGCAAATCTGAGGGCTTGTTAGTGATGACTAGTAGGAAAAACAGGACAAACAGGACAACAGTCACGTATTTTGCAATAACAGAAAAAACGTCAAAAACAATACGAACATTTGTGACACGAAACCTGTACACACTTGCGGGTTTTGATAATGAAACATATGGGGGGCGACGTGTTTCAACTTACCTCTTGTCCACTAACACATTCCTTTGTTAGTGCAAAGTGCAGAAAAGCACCTTTTAATCTCTGACAACAAAATGGCAATGAAAAAGGAAAGTTTAAAAACGTACTGCGCAACAATTTCCGAACCTCCAGGTCTTGCACCGAACAGTTGACGTAAAAATCGAACAGCTGTGCAGAACAACAATAAAGTCGATTCCGCCGCTGCCAAAGTGACCTAAATAGCTGAAAACTACCGATTTAGCCTTCATAGGTAATTTTCTAGTTTAAAAGGAGCTCACGTTTGAAGTTTGCAATTTAGATAAGATATCCTTATAGATAATCACTTTTCTAAAAACTTTTCTTTGTGGTCGATTTTTGATCCCTTTGCACTAACGGAAATTTGCTACTTTTCCATAAGATAACAAAGGCCACGACGTCCACATTTTTGCGAAATCTGTTCTGAACTACATTAGTTCCTACTTGATTTTTCTTGGAAACATTTTGTAGGTTTTTGGATTCGTTACATTTTAATTATTTTAATTTACATAATTTACAAAATTAATTGAAAAATATCCAGGAAAACCGACAACACCTAATGAAGTTGCGCTTCTCTGACAGCAAACGTCAAAACTCACTCCTAAACTACAAACGTTATTACTAAGCGATTTTCTAAGCAATTTGGAAAACTTTTGAACCAACTATTTTAAGCAATTTGCCGGAAACATGGAGTGTCTTTTGGGAGTGAAATTCAACGACTTTGTGATAATTGCAGCGGATAGAACTGCAGCAAACAGCATCATGGTGATGAAGTCTGGTAAATACAAATCTCTGATCCAGCCAAATTGCCCATAACTATGTCAAAAATTTGCAATTTCTAGATGAAAATAAGCTCTATAAACTCTCTAACCAGTTGGTGATGGCAGTGTCCGGCGAATCTGGGGACACTACCCAGTTTGCCGAATATATTGCCAAAAACATTCAACTCTACAAAATGAGAAACACTTACGAACTGAGCCCTAAGGAGGCCTCAAGCTTTACTCGCAGAATTTTAGCCGACACTCTTCGGTCAAGGGTAAGCATAATTCAATAATCTTAGCTTTTCTTCAAAGTGGCAATTGCAGGCATCAAATGCCTGACTTGAACTTAAATTATCATAAGGTTCCTCTCGCCTTTTTTATACCTAAATGCTGGTGGTGGTTAAAGCCAGAGCTGACTAAATTAGTTCGCTTTGTTATTTGCATACATTGGGCCAAAAATATTGGGAAAACTTAAATAAAAGTCACTTCCAGTTCGAATGTTCTTTGCCACAAGCAAAATTTGTTTTTAGTCAAAACGACTTGCGCTCAAGAATTGAGTGAAACTTTTTTACTCATGTAAAAACCCTTTTAATTGCTGCCGTCCACCTTAGCTAAGAAAAAAAAACATTTTCTGGCTTTGAGTAAACTGAGCACTCAATGAAACTACAGTTTTTCTTTGAAGCTTCGGGGAGAATAAAAAAATGATTTGGAGCATAATAATTCGCCGTCTTTACGTGTTCCCAAAAGTTCACTACTTGATGTTTGCAATACTTTGAGGAAAAAAGGAGCTTTCAAACTTAGCATCTTGCATGTTATTGTCTAAAGCATGTTTTTTGTATTAGTCTCCATACATGGTTAATCTGCTATTGGCTGGTTATGACGAGAAGGAAGGTCCTCAGCTTTTCTACATGGATCACCTGGCATCACTAGCCAAAGTAGATTATGCTGCCCATGGATATGGAGGCTTCTTTTCGCTTTCCATTATGGACCGCAACTATTTGAAAACAATGACACAGGAGCAGGGCTATGATCTTATGAAAACGTGCGTTGAGGAGGTTCAGAGACGGCTGATCATCAATCTGCCCAACTTTAAGGTGCAAATCGTCGATAAGAATGGAATCAGAGATATGCCTGATATTACTGCTAAGTCATTCCTGTAATAAGGTGACGCATTGTCAATAACATTTTTTTTTGCAAATTATGTGTTAATTGCCCCGTAACCTTCCGTTCTACAATCCTACGAAAAAAACACAGCTTTTGTTGAACTTTTAATAGAAAATAAAAACAATAATTTGCAAAATATCTGCTCTCAATATAAATCATCTGAAATGCAAATTTTAAACTAAATTTTTATATATTTCTGTAGTATTTGATGGAGAAATTAAGACAGCATTTAAATAGGAATCTTAATTAACAAACAAGTATACTGGGAGAAACGCGATCTACAACCCTAAAGGCTACGGAATATAAAATTTGGAAGATTTTTTATTCTAGTACTTAGTACTTGTTACTACCATCTAGTTCGCAGGAATTTCGAAGTGTTTTGTATATCACAATCACATAATTTCTGTGCTATGCAATTCTGCAAGACAAGCCCCCCAAAAACGATTTCCCTATAACTTAACAAGAAACTTGTTCGTTAAGTTATTTGGAATTAGTCTTTGTTTAGGCAATTAGCTATATCATAAATATTAAATTTTTCAGTCTCTAAAAGGCCTGTCTTATTTTTCTTTAATTCTGTTGAAAGTTTGGAAGTGTTGAATATTTTCACAACCAGCAGACGTGCGTTTGAATGTCATTCACCGAAGCACTAGAAACATGTGAGTTTTCCCTTCTACTTAAACGTGTTGGATGGAAACTACTTTGAAGACCAGTTTTGTAAGTTTACAACTGAGTGTGGACATCTACATTTTGATGGCGGCTGCATTATTCAGATTAATATAAATTAAAAAACGACGTTTTTAATTTAATTTAGTCAATAAATTCACCAGCTTTATGAAATGCTAGCAATATGAGAATATTGTACCATTTTCATGAAGTCGGTGGCCCCATTTTTGTATATATTTTATATAAAACGGAAGAGTGTATACCTAACTATTGTCCTTACTGCAACTGTTGAATAACATGTCAAAATCACCTGTACAGTTGACCATATTCAACGATTCCAGAACTTGGAGAATTTGTAGATACCACGACTTAATTTTATTGACCTAATAATAACAAAATAAACGATGAAAACGAGTTTCAGGGACAAGGTCCGTTGTACGGACTATTTATTTAACTTTTTCTTTCTTTGCTGATGCCGGCGGCTGCTTACCCTCTTTCAGTTCTTTCTTTTTTTGCTCTTCCTCCTTCTCGTGATCGGCATCTTCATACCTTTAAGCAATTAAAATACGGATCATGTCAACGCATTTGAATTAAGCGTTGATTTTGTATATTTTCCTGACTGTACTTTAATTCATTCCAATGTACTCCTGGGTTTCAGTCAATTTTATTGTTTATTATTTAAAATGTTACAAATACGTTTCGGTGTCTTTATCCACCATCATCAGTTTGTATGGTTAGATGTTTCTACTTTTACATTTGGTTGGACATTGAATTTTTATATTCATATTCAATGTCCAACCAAATGTAAAAGTAGAAACATCTAACCATACAAACTGATGATGGTGGATAAAGACACCGAAACGTATTTGTAACATTTTAAATAATAAACAATAAAATTGACTGAAACCCAGGAGTACATTGGAATTAAGCGTTGAGAAACATATATTTAAACCGGTTGTATTTAGAGCACTTACTTGAATAAAGCTGTCAAGTCTCCTTTAACCAGGGCCAGTGCCATAGGAGTAGCAAGACATGCCGGCACCAAATATAACAGAGCCGGTTGAGCATGCTTGAACACATGCATTACCATAATGGTGGCCATTAGTCCCATGAAATAAGCTGCCACCGTGACATGGAAGTACGTTTTGGTTTTGCGTTTTAAACTGTAATCAAACCTCAGCAACAGGGCGATAAAAATGCCAGGAATGACGATGTCTCCTAGTCCTAACATAGCGAAGTTACTGGCTGATAGTCCGTTGGTCAGAAGATCTTGAGGGAAGACCACTGGAACATTTCCAAAAATTCAGGTCACGACTGGTTATTGAATTCTTCAAGCTTTCGGCCGACTTACGTTTAATGGGTGCCTCGAAACTCTTTGCCACCGTCACCATGACGTCAGTCCCAAAGACCCAGAAGATATCGTAGAAGAAGAGTCCACATAACAAGATGCATCCAGTGACTACATTGTTCAAGTGCAACAGTTCAACTGCATTGACTGCAAAGGCTAAGCCGAACAAATTGTTGGCTATCCAGTGCTTTTGCAATAAGTACCAAGCCCCCACTAGGGAGCAAGCAGCCAATGAAACAACGTCGTATGTGGAAAATCTATAGTCTATTAAGTAGTGGGCAGTGTCTCCTTCGCCCTGCTTGAACATGATGTGAAATGGAATGTTCGGAATTGCAGTTGGGACTAATTTTCCAATCACAGGACTAAAAATATCATTTCAATAATAAATAAAAAACTAAGGGAAATAGATGCCAGCATACCTTAATAAATGGGTAAGTGCTAATACACCTAGGAAGAAAAAGTAACCTGTCAACAACAGGTTGATGTACTCCTTGGAGAACAACTTGAAGACTATGTACAGGGCGAATAGGGCACACGAGGCCATTATGGGAAAAATTGCTGCGTCCTTTTTGGTCATTTTTTCAGGTTTCTGGAAAGCAAACCAGTTAATTTTTCATCCTTAACAAGTTTGGCAAAATAATGATGCATTCCAATGAACTGTTGTTTTTCAGAATTAGCAATCGTCGCGAATAAACCAATTTGCTGTGGAAATGCGCCTGGAATATGTTTGATTTACTACCTGGGGGAAGCAAGCTAAGTAACTTTTGTCGTTTCATAGTAATCAGTGTCTGAATAAAGTCATTTCACCCAGCCAGTGAAAAGTATGTTTGAGCGAATGAATAACATGTTTAGCTCATGAGCAGGTAAAAACTTGAAAGGTCAGCTTAAAATGTTCCACGGTGAATAACTGGAAGGTTCAAAAATGTTAATAAGCCCCGTTTTGCTCCGTACGCTTTTACTGCAAAAAATGCGTCCTTGTTGGAAGTAAATGAACCTCCAGCAGCCAGGGTAGATAGAAGTGAAGGTTCAAATCCCACAGTAGATAAAAAGCGAATAAAGTTCATCCCATGTAGATTCCAACTCCTAAAACCATCCACCAGCAGTTTCAAAGGAAACGAACATTTCAACCTAGTGATGACATACGCCGCAGAAACAAGAGCGGAAAACACAACAACCAAACGCTTGCTAAGAACAACAGAAATGCGAGTCCTAAGATCCATAACAGGACACACACTATACGATATGAAAAGGAGTGAGGAAATTAGAGATACCTGTAAGGTTTCGGATGTTGTAAGATGGACCAGAGCAAGGAGAAGAGCGTGGAGAGACCATGTAGAGAGAATGGCCGACGACCGAATGGCAAAAATCGCCAAAGACCAAAAACCTAACAGCTCAAGACTCCCAGGAAGACCACCGAAGCGATGGTACGAAAGCTGGACATCAGCATCCCAGGACTAGGAAGTTGAAGAAAAACACAGGACTCTGAGTCCTAACGTACGAGGAAGAAGAAGAGAACATTTCAAACAACTCTTATTTGTTTGTGAAATATTACAAGCATAGAGCTTTGAGACCTTCTGATGCAAGCCTTGGAATATTGCTGGTGTGAAAGCAGGACGAAGTTAATCACTCATTAAATATCTGGTACGCGGCCAACGAAAACATTTTTAGAAACAATGAAAAACGCGATTTAGAAAAATTGTCACAGTTTGGTATCAACTGAAAATTGCTTGGATAAAAATAGACATTAACGTAAGGACGTGGTGAAAAGCATGTATGATCCGTAGTAAACTGAATACTCTAAGTGTATATGGAATCCTGGAACACAGCTAAACAATATTTATAATAAAGGACCCCTTTATGCGACTTGAATTATCAATAAAAGAATTGTTTTTGATGATTCTAAGAAAGCTCAAATAACTTAGGATTTTGATAGTCCCGTTGAATAGAATACGCGATTTCTGATATATTCAACTTAGTAATTAAAATAAGTGCCAGCTGGCCCAAGTGCCAGATGGAAAAGGTTTCTGGGGATTTCACTCTCAATGAAAAGTTGTCGTTAGACCCAAATGCTCAACAAAATGGCCCTGTAGAATGGGCCACATATTTCAATGCATGAACATCTGTTTTTATCGCATATTAGAAAAAAAATCATACCTTTTCCTTATGGTAAATAACTGATCGGTAAGAGCCGAATATTATGGGCAACATTGCCATAAAAACGATACATCCATAGGCAACGGCAATTCCCTCCGGGGTACTTGGAGGCTTCTCCGTTTTATTGGTCGCATTTTCTGTTAGATTTTCACCCGTTTGAGCCAAAATACTCCTCACTAAACTATCCATGTTTTTTAAAACTACCTGACGGATGACGTGTGGATGTTACGGACACTTTTGCGACAGCTGACAAAACTGGAATGACATTATTTGCAAATCGTGCGCGTGGCTACCATTGAAATATAAACAAATAAATTCTATATTTTCCTGTATTTCTTTCATATTAAAACCCTCATTTTACTACATATAAATTTTAATCAATTGATTCTGATTTAATGGATGAGAAGCATGGCAAAACAGAACTGGCAATAGTTTTCTGTACAATTGATTACAAAATTGTAGGTAATTGCCTCTTTGCGGCGTTGCCAGATCTACCTCAGTTTGCCGCTAAATTTAACGCGCGTATTTAAATTGAAGATTACAAAGATTTTTGTTTCTTTATATACCTTTTGGTTTTTTTTATATTCGATTGATCGTTTGCAGATAATGCAAAACAATTATTTAAAAAGTAGATCCGAATGAAAAATCCCTATGCGTTGAATGACATTGTCACATATAATTCGAATGTGACACTTTGAAACTTGTTTTCTTCAAGTTATTTTTCGATTTTCTCGTAAAAAACAGGCGCGTAATGGATTTTTCTCATTCGAAACGCAAAGAAGAAGTAAATGATGAAAAGCTGGTGCACACTTTTCCATATGCGAGTCTTCAAGACGTGCCTCTGGCAGATTTGGAATATGTCAGGTGAAACACAAGCTTAATACTCAGTTTATAGGTTTATATTCAAACAGACCCATTTAAAAACCGTATTTTATTCAATCCCGAATGCGAAACGGCAAATTACATGCATGTTGTATATTTCGAATCAGTGGCGCTTCCTCAATAAGTGCACATATGCACGTACACTACCAAATTTTCAATGTCGCTTCTTAAAAAAACATATTTAAATGTAACCTATTCCTGCCGAAAACAACTGGTCAAAACGGCAAAGACTGGAAAATAATAGAAAATTTCATTGGTAAAACTTTCCACTCGCGCTCATCGTTCACCCGCAGGGGCCTGTAAAGTTCAATGTTTTTCGCTGCCCCTTGTGAACGTTTAGTAAGTGCACGGCCTGCTATCTCAACTATTCTCTATCTCAACTAATCTCAATTTTTCCAGAAGTATCGGCAAAAGTGGTCGCTTTCCTCTACCAATCTTTCAAAGGACAAACCGCTATCGCCATTAAGGATAACACCGTGCCAGCTCACTAACAGGAAAATGTGCACAGCGGAAAGTTTGAAGTTCGTAGTGTTTTGGATCAAAATGAGGTACCGATCGAGAACCAATTTTTGTGGATATTTGCCCCAAGAAGGGAAGAATTTGATGGCTATGTTTCTTCAAAGCTCTATGGGGATTCCAAAGCATATGGTAAGCAATTGTGTGCTGATTTATTCTGAGCGTCCATCAGTGCGCTTATGGGTGGAGGTTTACACAATACTGGTTCGCAAACTAAAGAATTTTCCAGTAGGGATGATATAAACGGCTGAAGAAAATGAACGTTACACAGTCAAATTTGTCCTAATTTTGGAACTGGATCTATTCTGATTGCTGAAAGCTATTTGGTTTTAGTTGGAAGCGTTATTGAGCCCCATTTTGTTTCTATTAGCCAATGTTTTGATAAAAATTAAGCAAATCAGACACATTTTCTATTGGGTGGCAAATGCAATGTGAAAAAATGCAAAATTTTGCGAAGTTCGGCATGCATGGTTGGACAAAAAAAGGTATAAAAGCGTTATTCGTCTTCTTATAAATAAAAAAGAACTGAACATAAGACAGCTGGGCCACCTCGATCACCTGACCTGAAGAATCCGGATTATTTTGTTTTTTTTTATGTTTTCCTTATGCGAGATCTACGACCGACAAAAAAGTTTAACTATTGACAACGAGCCTCTCAACTATGTGCGGAGCCTTTTCCAAGAAAACCATTCCTGACCTGTCCAAGAACCATCCAGCATTCCAGCCGTGGAAATTGTAACTTTAGTTCCCATATGAATTAATTATTAATTTAAGTTTTCAATCCATCCATCGTCTTGGAATATATTCTTTGACTTCCCCGTGAAGCCCCTTAAATTTGAAATAGCTCTCTCTCCCCATATAATAGAAGGCAATCATAATCGTGTAGCGACTCGCTTCCTGCAGAATCTCTGGGGGTTTTAATAATTGCCAGCCGGAATATAAGAAAGCTCCCGTCCGGCTTTCTTATGGGCTTATCTTGCGACTTATCTCGTCACCGGGAATTAGGTGCGCTAAGTCAGGGAACTGACCGGTATACTGAGCGTTGAAAAACCTGCCCTTCTGAACGCACAAAACGAAAGCGAAAATGTATGAAAATGAGTCGCCGATTTGGTTTGATGTAGTGGGTGATAAGCGTCGGTATGAATGACGCCGCACGCAAGCCGTCGCATTCCCTTGGGCGGCGTCGCGACGCTTTGACTATGGTCAGGAGAGCACTCAGTTGAATTAATTCCAAATGCTTAACAGGAAACCCCAATGACAGGACTGGATGTATTATGTAGTTATGGTTGAGAAAAAGGCAACCCCAAGACCAACAACAAGAGTTATGTATGCAAGACCAAGACTCTTGCAAGAGTCTCGCAAGACTTTCATAGACAAAAGTTAGTTCGAGTATTGAACCTCTGTCCTCCTAGCCCTTGAACGGTTTTACACGCTTAACATGCCAACGATTCACTTTAAGTGGGAAAACATAAAATTAGGATCCAAAGCTTTGAACGAGTGGGACATAAATATAACCGGGCTTAACAGATGTTCCAGATGGTTTTCCTTCTGAAGAGTAGGAAAAACAACAATCTAGAAGTAGATTGTTCTACTATTATCTACTTTTACCTTGAAATTGGAATGGAATCTCTAGAATGGCAAGGAACAGGGTCATCAGAACGACAAGCTACTCGAGACGCACTGAAGATGAACAGGCAAAGTTGCCTATGTAAAGAACAAGAAGACGAAGAAGACCTTGAAATTGTTGTATAAGATAATAAAAAAATATACGTTTTTTTCAAGAGCAAGACCAAGACCAAGCTCAATGTTCTGGGTCTTGCTTTGCTCATCACTAGTAAATCGACCTGGGGAAAACAGCAAAATCCTTCGAATTCAAGCATTGAAACACTGAAATCAACCGGTAATCGACAGACACCCCTGCAAATGGGGCCCGGTGTTTAAGAACGGGAACTAAGTGAATCACCACGGAGAATTTACCCCTCATTCCTGCGATTCATGTGGATATTTTAACACGACACCCTCCTCCACTCCTGCAACTGCCCTTGTTTAACGTACCTTTTGTTGCGTGACCTTTTGCTATTCCGACCGTTAAAAATACTGGATTACTCAAGACAGCCTTTATTATTCATGCCAAAGGGGGGACGTTTCCACCAAATTTAATTACACCATTCTCATTATGATCGACTGACAAACACGGCTTTATTTAGCAAGCAATTGGACTTGGTGGCTTCTGCAAACTATTTTTCTTCCGATCTGGCCCTCAAAGTTGAAAAATTAAATTCATTCTTGATTATTATTAAGCTGTATATTTGGCCACTGTGGAATTTTTGTAACAAAAGTGGCTTTTAGAAACTCGTTTTTTTCGACTGAAATTTTTACTAAATCCTGATTAAATTAGCTTTTATAATAAGTACAAATCTAATAGTGTTACTACATTTGGAAATATGATAAACCAGTCAGATAAACCCGTTTTTTTCGCTACCAAAACGGTGTACCTTGTTTTTTTCGATAGCTCTTACGGGTTTTGACATAAAACACTTCAGCTGTACACAGCTATTGAACAAAAAGTGTTTTTTGCATTGATAAAACTAATAATATTGAAACAGGATTGCAAAAATAAAATCGAATCTTGTTATCATTAACTAATTACCGTTAAACTAAGTTAAAGGTAAATGTTCAAAATGTGTCTCATTTGTTTTTACGCACTTTGCAAAATTGTTCAAACTTTCCAGTTGCACCCGGAATAACACACTTTGGTCATTTCTATAATGTTAGAATAAGCCCTATTTAACCGGTCTTCGTTGGTGTTAAGAGTAGAGTAAGCTAATGCTTTGAGGTGACTCGAAAGAATAAAATCCAAGGGATTAAAATCGGGAGATCGGTGTGGCCAGGGAGTAGGGATTTGGAAATACATTATGCAAGTGTGCCCTTATATCTTTACTACAAGTGCGTCGAAGCGCCATTATGCATCAGCCACATTCGATCACAAATGTTTAAAAGTACATATTCTATCAGAGTATTTAAGTGTTCTTGTAGAAATTCGGCAATTATCTACGACCCTACCAAGTAACAAAATATGTTTTTGTTTCGACAAAAAAATTATATGAAATACTGGCCTCATTTCCAGGTCTTCTGTAGGCCAGGCCCTATTCCAACAATGTCCGGACACCCTGTATACAGTGTGTCCAGTATAAAATGATGTACATGGGGATATTGGAAACCGTTAGAGTTACAGGGTGGACCAAATGGGGAAAAAGTTGCGCAATCAAGTGCCTATAAATAATCTGTCATCAACTTCTTTGAACTCGGAATAGCAACGGATATACAGGGAAAAAAAGAAAAAAGTGTGTTTTATAAAATCCTTTATATCGTGTTTATTATAAAAGATACAATAACGAAATTTTCAGGGTGGGGGTAACAAATGAGCGTGAATTTGAAAATAAAGTAAAAAATAATCTAGGCCCACTATGTTCAATGAGGCCGAAGTCAACTTTTGTTTTTCTTATGGGCGCCATATTGAATTTCTGTATTTTTAAATTCCCCTTTAAATATGCTCTTCAACCATGTATAACATGTTTATGTTCGGTCAAGATAAATAATTAAAATTAACAAAATTAAGATTTAATGGTAGTAGGCATTGATATTTCTATTAATTATTACTTTAAATTATTATTGATCATACATCGAACACTGCAAAAGAACAAGTAACATTTTAGGATTAAAGTAGGTGTTCAAATAAGCTACCGTTTTCTCGCACGCACAACATACATCGTCTCATTACTGCTTCACAGGATTTTCTGATCATTTCTGGGGTAATTCTGTTAACAGCTTCTATAACAGCGTGTCTCAGCTCCTCTTCGGTTTCGTATGACCTACAGTATACCACATTTTTGAAGAAACCCCATGCAAAAAATCAAGCGGTGTTATGTCAGGGGATCTCGCAGGCCATCTTACTGGTCCCAGGTTGCCTATCCACTTGTTGGGAAATTCGTGATTTAAAAATTCTGTGATAATACGTCCATTATGTGGCGGCGCGCCGTCTTGTTGGAAATACAAGTTTTGCAGGGTAGCTACTGGAACATCCATAAGTGCTTCCGCTACGTTAGTTTGTAAGAGGTTCAAATATCTCTCGGAATTTAAGTTCTCATTTTAAAAAAATGGTCCAATCACGTGGGTACCCACAATACCTAACCAGGCGTTAAATCCAAACCTAACTTGGTGCATAACTTGACGAACTAGCCATAGATTTTCATCTGATCAAAAAAAAAACACCATAAAATCTTAATTTTGTCAATTTTAATTATTTATCTTGACCGAACATAAACATGTTATACATGGTTGAAGAGCATATTTAAAGGGGAATTTAAAAATGCAGAAATTTAATATGGCGCCCATTAGAAAAACAAAAGTTGACTTCGGCCTCATTGAACATAGTGGGCCTAGATTATTTTTTACTTTATTTTCAAATTCATGTTCATTTCTTACCCCCACCCTGAAAATTTCGTTATTGTATCTTTTATAATAAACACGATATAAAGGATTTTATAAAACGCACTTTTTTCTTTTTTTCCCTGTATATCCGTTGCTATTCCGAGTTCAAAGAAGTTGATGACAGATTATTTATAGGCACTTGATTGCGCAACTTTTTCCCCATTTGGTCCACTCTGTATTCTTAACGGTTTCCAATATCCCCATGTACATCATTTTATACTAGACACACTGTAGAGCTGGAATTTTAGAGGAACAAAACGCGCGAACTACCACTTTCTCAGCAGTTAGACTGTTGGTTCTTTATGCTTAAATAATTTAATAAAATCCAATTAAAATGCAAATTCCCAAAAGGGGGCCCAATTTCGAAAATTTCACCTCAAAATTGACTGCACGCGCCCCTCTAATCGATTTAGCAGTAAAATTGAGCCAATAACTGTATGCATATAAATCAGGTGTTTAGTTGAAGTGTTTGCTTCTACTAATAAACTCTTGAGGAACAGTCGCCTGGAAAAAGATTCCAGCCAAAAGCAATTACGAATAAACATTGAAGAGTCTGCTGACCTTTCGATAATCCTTTATTATTGTATATAATTCACATGGCAGCATATGGGGATATAATTATAGAACACGGCGGTACTGATTAATTCATCAAGTTTCTAAGGGATGTTTATGAAAAATTCAATTTGGGGACACTCAAACACGACACGGATGACATTTCTGGTCATGGGCATTATTCTATTCATCGATCACCCTGATGGCCCCAATCACGCCGGTTATTTTTACTCCTCCTGCATGGACGAACGACTGCTCCAAAGTGCATTCTTTGCGACATCGGTCTTCTGATCGAAAAATCGAATAAGCCCGACCTATTAGGGGCTCCATTGTCGAGCGAAAATCGCAAAATTGGATGTGAATTGAAATTTTATACACGAGGTGTGTAAAGTGAGTAAGAGCCTTTCTGGCGACGGGGCCCTGGCTCCTATGGGAGTTACAATTTATCTAAAAAGAAATACTTATAACCAATGCCACGGCTCGAAGTTCGCTTCGATATTGGAGAAATTGGATGAAGGAGCGCTCCAAAGCACTGACTGAACCGGTTAGCGGATTTATGAAAGGACAGTTTTCGATTTTATATAACGAAAGCAACATTTACGCTTTTGCTGGTAACTTTAGGGCTGCTTTCTAGCAAAATTTACTTTCTAACATCCGATTTAGATAGCTTAATATGCGATAGCTTAAATGGTTGTAACCTGGATTAGGTTAACACCAGCGGCTTTGTCCGGTTTATTTAATACTTTCAGTTCACCCAATTTTAGAAAGAGGCGAATAATATCCGCCGTGAATAGTGCAGAGCGGAACTTTCAACTTTCAAATACCCCGAACTAGTATTTTGACTGATTGCTTTACCAATAACATTTTTGTAGTCATTGCGCAATTCTATTGTAAGCAATTAATAACGTCCAAATCCGAAATCCTTTGAAGTTTGGGGGCAGAAATAGTCAATACGCAATTGAACTCTATTTTCTGCGCAGCGAAAATAGCGCAATTCTTAGTAGTATATTTGTAATTGAAGGATAAAAAACACGAATCCCAAAAATAACCCGACTTTCCCATCATCATCCGGGGCCAAAGGCCAAGTGCACCGACTAAATGTACACACGCGCCAACTTTCAGACCGTCGCGGGGAGAAAGGAGCGCGGGCGGCAAAGGTTCCACCAATTGGGTTTGCTCGATACATATGCGACAGCAGAGCTGGTTTCTTCACGATTTTTTTTTTGGTGTTTAACTAGTAATTCTAGTGACAATAAAACAGTAATTCTTCAGACTAAGTGGCTGCTGTAAAACTTGGTGTAGGTGATGCTTTTTTAGTAGAGCATAATCGGCAAAAATTCAAAAAACATTCAAAAACGTCTCAAAAATTTTCTGACGATGAGTCCAAGTCAAAATTTTTTCCACATATAGAGCACACTTTCTGCTACAAAATGCACTCGAAAGAGAATCTTCAGCTTTACTGGTTTCCGAGAAAATAAATGTCAAACTTTGGGCTGCAAAAATCAAAAGCACATTTCAAAATTTTCGGGCCATGACTCAAAGTTGAAAATTTTTCTACATATACACCACACTTTGTCTTATAAAATGCACCCAAAAGAGAATACTCAGCTTTACTGGTTTCTGAGAAAATAAATGCCAAACTTAGGCCTGCGAAAGCAACTTCAAAAATCAAAAGAATATTTAAAAATTTCTCAAAAATTGCCTGACGTTGACTCTAAATTGAAACTTTTCGCATATCTAAAACGTACTTAGCCTTACAAAACGCATCCAAAAGTGTATCTTTAGGCTTACAGGTTTCTGAGAAAATAAATGCCAAACTTGGGCCTGCGAAAGCAACTGCAAAAACCCAAAGCACATTTAAAAAATTTTCAAAAATTGCCTGACAATGACTCTACATTGAAACTTTTTGCATATCTTAAACGTACTTAGACCTACAAAACGCATCCGAAAGTGAATCTTTAGGCTTACAGGTTTCTGAGAAAATAAATGCCAAACTTAGGCTGCAAAAGCAACTGCAAAAATTCAAAGCACATTTAAAAAAATTTCAAAAATTGCTTGACGATGACTCTACATTGAAATATTTTGCATATCTAAAACGTACTTAGCCCTACAAAACGCATCCGAAGTGAATCTTTAGGCTTACTGGTTTCTGAGAAAATAAATGGCAAACTTAGACCTGCGAAAGCAACTGCAAAAACCCAGAGCACATTTAAAACATTTTCAAAAATTGCCTGAGAATGACTCTACATTGAAACTTTTTGCATATCTTAAACGTACTTAGACCTACAAAACGCATCCGAAAGTGAATATTTAGGCTTACAGGTTTCTGAGAAAATAAATGCCAAACTTAGGCTGCAATAGCAACTGCAAAAATCCAAAGCACATTTAAAAAATGTCAAAAATTGCCTGACGATGACTCTACATTGAAACTTTTTGCATATCTTAAACGTACTTAGACCTACAAAACGCATCGGAAAGTGAATCTTTAGGCTTACAGGTTTCTGAGAAAATAAATGCCAAACTTAGACTGCAATAGCAACTGCAAAAATCCAAAGCACATTTAAAAAATGTCAAAAATTGCCTGACGATGACTCTACATTGAAACTTTTTGCATATCTTAAACGTACTTAGACCTACAAAACGCATAGGAAAGTGAATCTTTAGGCTTACAGGTTTCTGAGAAAATAAATGCCAAACTTAGGCTGCAAAAGGAACTGCAAAAATCCAACGCACATTTAAAAATTTTCAAAAATTGCCTGACGATGACTCTACATTGAAACTTTTTGCATATCTTAAACGTACTTAGACCTACAAAACTTATCGGAAAGTGAATCTTTAGGCTCACAGGTTTCTGAGAAAATAAATGCCAAACTTAGGCTGCAAAAGCAACTGCAAAAATCCAAAGCACATTTAAAAAATGTCGAAAATTGCCTGACGATGTCTCTACATTGAAACTTTTTGCATAGCTTAAACGTACTTAGACCTACAAAACGCATAGGAAAGTGAATCTTTAGGCTTACAGGTTTCTGAGAAAATAAATGCCAAACTTAGGCTGCAAAAGGAACTGCAAAAATCCAACGCACATTTAAAAATTTTCAAAAATTGCCTGACGATGACTCTACATTGAAACTTTTTGCATATCTTAAACGTACTTAGACCTACAAAACGCATCGGAAAGTGAATCTTTAGGCTTACAGGTTTCTGAGAAAATAAATGCCAAACTTAGGCTGCAAAAGCAACTGCAAAAATCCAAAGCACATTTAAAAAAATGTCAAAAATTGCCTGACGATGACTCTACATTGAAACATTTTGCATATCTAAAACGTACTTAGCCCTACAAAACGCATCCGAAGTGAATCTTTAGGCTTACTGGTTTCTGAGAAAATAAATGGCAAACTTAGACCTGCGAAAGCAACTGCAAAAACCCGGAGCACATTTAAAAATTTTCAAAAATTGCCTGACGATGACTCTACATTGAAACTTTTTGCATATCTTAAACGTACTTAGACCTACAAAACTTATCGGAAAGTGAATCTTTAGGCTTACAGGTTTCTGAGAAAATAAATGCCAAACTTAGGCTGCAAAAGCAACTGCAAAAATCCAAAGCACATTTAAAAAATTTTCAAAACTTGCCTGACGATGTCTCTAAATTGAAACTTTTTGCATATCTTAAACGTACTTAGACCTACAAAACTTATCGGAAAGTGAATCTTTAGGCTCACAGGTTTCTGAGAAAATAAATGCCAAACTTAGGCTGCAAAAGCAACTGCAAAAATCCAAAGCACATTTAAAAAATGTCAAAAATTGCCTGACGATGACTCTACATTGAAACTTTTTGCATATCTTAAACGTACTTAGACCTACTTATCGGAAAGTGAATCTTTAGGCTCACAGGTTTCTGAGAAAATAAATGGCAAACTTAGACCTGCAAAAGCAACTGCAAAAATCCAAAGCACATTTAAAAAAATGTCAAAAATTGCCTGACGATGACTCTACATTGAAATATTTTGCATATCTAAAACGTACTTAACCGTACAAAACGCATCCGAAGTGAATCTTTAGGCTTACTGGTTTCTGAGAAAATAAATGGCAAACTTAAACCTGCAAAAGCAACTGCAAAAATCCAAAGCACATTTAAAAATTTTCAAAAATTGCCTGACGATGACTCTACATTGAAACTTTTTGCATATCTTAAACGTACTTAGACCTACAAAACGCATCCGAAAGTGAATATTTAGGCTTACAGGTTTCTGAGAAAATAAATGCCAAACTTAGGCTGCAATAGCAACTGCAAAAATCCAAAGCACATTTAAAAAATGTCAAAAATTGCCTGACGATGACTCTACATTGAAACTTATTGCATATCTTAAACGTACTTAGACCTACAAAACGCATCCGAAAGTGAATATTTAGGCTTACAGGTTTCTGAGAAAATAAATGCCAAACTTAGGATGCAAAAGGAACTGCAAAAATCCAACGCATATTTAAAAAATTTCAAAAATTGCCTGACGATGACTCTACATTGAAACTTTTTGCATATCTTAAACGTACTTAGACCTACAAAACGCATCGGAAAGTGAATCTTTAGGCTTACAGGTTTCTGAGAAAATAAATGGCAAACTTAAACCTGTAAAAGCAACTGCAAAAATCCAAAGCACATTTAAAAAAATGTCAAAAATTGCCTGACGATGACTCTACATTGAAATATTTTGCATATCTAAAACGTACTTAGCCCTACAAAACGCATCCGAAGTGAATCTTTAGGTTTACAGGTTTCTGAGAAAATAAATGGCAAACTTAGACCTGCAAAAGGACTGCAAAAATCCAACGCACATTTAAAAATTTTGAAAAATTGCCTGACGATGACTCTACATTGAAACTTTTTGCATATCTTAAACGTACTTAGACCTACAAAACGCATCCGAAAGTGAATATTTAGGCTTACAGGTTTCTGAGAAAATAAATGCCAAACTTAGGCTGCAATAGCAACTGCAAAAATCCAAAGCACATTTAAAAAATGTCAAAAATTGCCTGACGATGACTCTACATTGAAACTTATTGCATATCTTAAACGTACTTAGACCTACAAAACGCATCCGAAAGTGAATATTTAGGCTTACAGGTTTCTGAGAAAATAAATGCCAAACTTAGGATGCAAAAGGAACTGCAAAAATCCAACGCACATTTAAAAAATTTCAAAAATTGCCTGACGATGACTCTACATTGAAACTTTTTGCATATCTTAAACGTACTTAGACCTACAAAACGCATCCGAAGTGAATCTTTAGGCTTACTGGTTTCTGAGAAAATAAATGGCAAACTTAAACCTGCAAAAGCAACTGCAAAAATCCAAAGCACATTTAAAAAAATGTCAAAAATTGCCTGACGATGACTCTACATTGAAATATTTTGCATATCTAAAACGTACTTAACCGTACAAAACGCATCCGAAAATCTTTAGGTTTACAGGTATCTGAGAAAATAAATGGCAAACTTAGACCTGCAAAAAGAACTGCAAAAATCCAACGCACATTTAAAAATTTTCAAAAATTGCCTGACGATGACTCTACATGGAAACTTTTTGCATATCTAAAACGCATTTTGCCCTACAAAACGCACCCAAAACTAAATCTACAGCTTTACTGGTTTCTGACAAAATAAGTACCAAACTTATTTAAAAGAGTAGAGAACAAGGCAGATGCTTTACAAAAAGGCAGAAGAAGAATTGTTTAATTTTTCCCCTTGTGAGAGGTAACTGTGAATGAAACTGCAAAATCAAATTAAAGGCAGCCAGTCCCTTTCAACAACACCGGGTCGATTTGATATTAACACAGGGCGAGACCGAATTAATTTAGTTGCAAATTGCTAAATACTGTCATAATTCGAATATCTTAGTAATTAACCTCTTCTCCTGCTTGGCGCCCGTTAATTATTGCACATTCAAAGGAGCCAATTCAATTGCTGCACAAACGCGAAGCTGAAATGGCTCTATAGACACGATTTCTATTAAGTTATTTCACTCAGTAATTTGATAGCCGGCTATAAAACATGTTATGGGATCGGACAAGCCAAGTGAATTTCGCCTATTTATTATTTATAAAACATTTGTTAATTTCAATGCGAAGGTGCATGGTATTTGACTACTAACAGTTGAGGTATCGATGCTATTAAACAAGGCCCTGCAGATGTGCACAACATATCAATTAGCAGAAATGCCATGATAATAAGGCCCTTTGACTCATTAGGTCACTTTATAAGCGCCCCAGCGATCAGGAATTTCGTAATAAAGAGTGAGTTTATTAAAATCGATCGCTAAATGTTCGCAACACTTCTGCAGCAAAAGTGCTTGGAATCATAAAGGATATTTGTTCAAGTTTCTGGTGCTCATTATTTCTTTTTTTTTTTGAGACACTTTCTATTGTGCGTCAATATTTCTCTGCAAAGTAAGAATTTCGCAGTTTAAATGTTCGATCTTAAAGTCCCGGAATTATCTATGCATTTTTTAAACTTCAAAACTTTCGATATTTCTACTTTAAGTTGGAAATTTTTAAGCTCGATTTTTAAATTTTAAACTCAAACTTTCAATCTTGAAATAGTTTCGTTTGCTTTGGATTAAATTTTACGGCCTTAATCCTAACATTTTTAGCCGACGTTGAAATCTTAAAATTTCAACTTAAGAAACTGTGAAATTAAAGTTTCGAGTTGAAACTCAATTTTCACATTTGCCGCGCTCACTTAAAACCCTATTTTTTAAGGTTTTGTTTCAAAATTCCGGTTTTAAACTTTAAATTCATTTTAATTGAATTTGAAATTTAAATTCAAGCAAAAATTACGATACAAAAAACTTCAAATTTCAACTTAAAGATCGAACTTTAGTTCAAACTTTCCACGTAAAATTGCAATTTCATCCTCCGGAAATTGAACTTCAAATTTTAAATGTCGACTTAAATTTTTTATTTACATTCGAACTCAAATTCGCATTTTAAGATTTTATATATTTCGATACAAAATTCGTAATTTTCGCCTGAAACCAAAAAAAAATTACGTTGCTTGAAGTAAAACAAAAATAACTTAAAATTTGAACTAAAGTATCGAATTTTAACTCAAACTTTCCATTTGAAATTGCAATCTCTGTGAAACTTTAAAATTGAAATTTCGACGTGTACTTACATGTGAACCCGAATTTGGACTCAATTTATTTTGAATTAAATTCAATTAAATTAAAAAAAAATACGGTAATTTAAAACTTTGCAAGGTGAATAAAAAAATCGAACTTTAACTCAATTTTTCCGTCTAAAATTACACTTTCAATCTTTGGAAGTGAACTACAAATGTGAAATTTCGATTTTTACGTACATATAAAATCAAATTCGGACTTTCCGCTTAAAGTTCAACACAAAATTCTTAATTTACACTCAAACTCCTAAAAATTCAATTTCTGATAATTTCAAATTTGAAGTTAAAAATCGAATTTTAAGTCCACGTTCCACTTGAAATTGCTATTTAAATCTCGGGAAATGAAACTTTAAATTTGGAATTTCGACTTTTACTTACGTATGAACTGAAATTCGGACTTTAAGCGTAAATTTCAACCCAAATTTTATAATTTACACCAAAACTCCAAAAAAATTCGGAATTTAAAACTTTGCAATTGAACCATAAAGCAGAATAAACTTCGACTGTAGTCTAAAAATGATTTTAAACTTGCAATGTTGACTTGAAACTTGACTAAGTTCAAAACCCGGCAATAAACATTTGGAACTTTCGATTTTGAGCGAACATCAATAGAAATCAATTTAAAATTTTCGAGACCTGAATTTGCTCATTTTCAATATTTAATCAGAATGACAACTTTAAAGTAAAAATCTCACAATTCCACTGAAAAAATTGACTTGAAATTAGACTCAACTGCAGAGCAAAAAAATGTATTGAAACTGGAATTTTGTCTGTTTGAAAATTATCTATTGACATCGTAAAACCAAAATATCAGAGATTTTTTCGTTTTGAATGAACGCCTTTAAACTGTAAATTTGGCGCTCGCTTTTACGGTTTTAGTATTTGATTTCGTAGTCAAAAATTCAACTTCAAACTCAACAACTTTTCACCTTTGCTGTTTGTGAAACTTGAAGATTTTCAAATTTATTCACATGCGAAAAAATGTGAATTTGAAATTCAAATTTCAACTCAACATTGGAGCTTTTACTTCAGCTTTTTGAGTAACTTTTGAGTTTGGATTTAATTGGATAAATTCTGGGTTTGAATTTGAACTTCTGGTTGTGAATTTGAACACTTTTTGAACACTAAAACAAAAAGCGATTGCTTGCCTCCTACGATTTGTTAAACAATCGAAACCCATCATAACTCGGCGATATCAAGCCTGAGAGCCCCATATCAGGAAAACTAAATAAATAATGCCGTATTAACAGGGGCAGGGAGAAGATAATGCAATTCGGATTCCCAATGGGGCCGGGAAAAATACTTTGCAAAGCGAATCCGAGCGGAACATTTCAATGCACTCCTATTCAACAAGTTCCCCCCCAATTCGGGCTCCGTCAAAGATACTTTATCTTCCTCATTTTTACTCGTTCTATAAACCGAACGGATTTGGAATTAGGTTACGCAGGTTTGTAAGGCATTAAGAGCCTCGGCTTTGTCGCCGAACATGGACGTGGATCTTTTATACGATAGAGGAGAACTCTCTTATTTTCAGATCGGACCTATAAGGGGAAACTGGGATCAGCTTGCCTATTAGGGCCGTTTCATCATATAAAAGTCCCGCATAAAATGTGTGCGGTCTTTATGAACGATTTTCTCTAAACACACTAAAACACCAAATTTATAAAAAATCTGAATGTGTTCATTCAAAACCCTTTTCCATAAAAGTGTTTTATTTCAACAGAAATCGGGGACTTTTGCGTCATCTTTCGCCTCAAAGTAGCACACTTTAATCTATTTTTCGCGGTATTTAGTTCCATGCAGCAAAAATACCTCACATATGTTCCAGGTATTCAGGCCCTAAACCGGTTCCCAAAGCAAGCTTATTCCTGTTCTGCTTCTTACAGGATTAGCAGCACATAGTTGGCTGGTCAAAACAGTTAGTTGCTTTTAAATTCTTCCGCTTCAAGCTTATCGAAGCGACCTAAAGAAAGAAAACTCAAGGTGACCAAGGCGACAGACGACGTGGGAGATCCGCAAAGTCTAGCGATTTTCTCAGCGTGAAAAGTTGACAACATTAGGCCCTAAATTGAAATTGGAATTCCGCACAAATTGGGCAACAATCGCCCCCCAAAGTTCCCGATTGCAGGCCTGCCCTCAAACACGGTTGCGAAAAGGAACAGTGGAACAGCTTTGGAGGGATTCAGCTGGATGTTACAGAATCATTTTTCAAATGTTAAGCTTTGGTGGCGTTTGATTCCAACTGATGAGTTTTTCGGGCTTTTAGGTAGGAGTTTAAAATATTTTTTTCCCTAACGTTTCGCAAGCATGAGAGGCTTGCATCTTCAGAGGTGGTTTGCTCGGCGCAGCAATTAAAACTCACCACGTTCAGTGTCTAATGCGTTTGTTGTGCTGAGCCCTTCGGGCACGCCACTGATCGAGTACAATAAAAATTAGACAAACGGGAGTGCTTTTGCTCGCTTCAACCAGTGTCGTGCTCGAAGGGCTCGGCACAACTTCGAAATCAACACTGTCTAGTATAAATCGAGCTTTCAGTCGAGGTTCAGTGTCTAATGCGTTTGTTGTGCTGAGCGCTTCGGGCACGACACTGATCGAGCACAACAAATCTCAAATCGTACATACGAGAGTGTTTTTTGTGCGTTTCAACCAGTGTTGCGCCCGAAGGGCTTGGCACAACTTCGAAATCAAACACAGTCTAGTGTCAATTGGGCTTTCGCAGCAATTGCTTGAAACTGGGAAGTTTTTCGAGCTTTTGGGCCCTGGTGGGAAAAAAATTTTTCTAACGTTTTGCAACCACGAGTGGCTGCATCTTCCGAGGTGGTTTGCTCGGCGCAGCAACCAAAACTCACCAGGTTCAGTGTCTAATGCGTTTGTTGTGCTGAGCCCTTCGGGCAGGACACTGATCGAGCACAACAAATCTCAAATCGTACATACGAGAGTGTTTTTTGTGCATTTCAACCAGTGTCGTGCCCGAAGGGCTTGGCACAACTTCGAAATCAAACACAGTCTAGTGTAAATTGGGCTTTCGCAGCAGTTGCTTGAAACTGGGAAATTTTTCGAGCTTTTAGGCCCTGGTGGACAATTTTTTTTTCTGGCGTTTTGCAAGCACGAGTGGCTGCATCTTCAGAGGTAGTTTGCTCGGCGTAGCACGCAAAACTCACTAGGTTCAGTGTCTAATGCGTTTGTTGTGCTGAGCCCTTCGGGCATGACACTGATCGAGCACAACAAATCTCAAATCGTACATACGAGAGTGTTTTTTGTGCGTTTCAACCAGTGTCGCGCCCGAAGGGCTTGGCACAACTTCGAAATCAAACACAGTCTAGTGTAAATTGGGCTTTCGCAGCAATTGCTTGAAACTGGGAAGTTTTTCGAGCTTTTGGGCCCTGGTGGGAAAAATTCTAACGTTTTGCAACCACGAGTGGCTGCATCTTCCGAGGTGGTTTGCTCGGCGCAGCAACCAAAACTCACCAGGTTCAGTGTCTAATGCGTTTGTTGTGCTGAGCCCTTCGGGCAGGACACTGATCGAGCACAACAAATCTCAAATCGTACATACGAGAGTGTTTTTTGTGCGTTTCAACCAGTGTCGTGCCCGAAGGGCTTGGCACAACTTCGAAATCAAACACAGTCTAGTGTAAATTGGGCTTTCGCAGCAATTGCTTGAAACTGGGAAGTTTTTCGAGGTTTTAGGCCCTGGTGGAATATTTTTTTTCTGACGTTTTGCAAGCACGAGTGGCTGCATCTTCCGAGGTGGTTTGCTCGGCGCAGCAACCAAAACTCACCAGGTTCAGTGTCTAATGCGTTTGTTGTGCTGAGCCCTTCGGGCATGACACTGATCGAGCACAACAAATCTCAAATCGTACATACGAGAGTGTTTTTTGTGCGTTTCAACCAGTGTCGCGCCCGAAGGGCTTGGCACAACTTCGAAATCAAACACAGTCTAGTGTAAATTGGGCTTTCGCAGCAATTGCTTGAAACTGGTAAGTTTTTCGAGGTTTTAGGCCCTGGTGGAATATTTTTTTTCTGACGTTTTGAAACCACGAGTGGCTGCATCTTCCGAGGTGGTTTGCTCGGCGCAACAACCAAACCTCACCAGGTTCAGTGTCTAATGCGTTTGTTGTGCTGAGCCCTTCGGGCAGGACACTGATCGAGCACAACAAATCTCAAATCGTACATACGAGAGTGTTTTTTGTGCGTTTCAACCAGTGTCGGCACAACTTCGAAATCAAACACAGTCTAGTGTAAATTGGGCTTTCGCGGCAATTGCTTGAAACTGATAAGGGTTTTGAGCTGTTGAGCTTAAATGGTGGCCGCGTTTCAGTTTATCTCTGTAGCTGAAGAAAAGACACTGTTCAGGAAAAATCTCCATGCCCTTTCCATGCGTGTTTTGTTTCCTCAAAACTCAGCAACCGTCGGGGTCAAGTCTATTGTCGCTAGGAGGCTTTTGAGGTGAGTTTCGGCCGTACAAAGTCTGAAGACGTCCCGCTGACAACCGGAGATTGTCTATTGTTTGTTTTGTGGTCACGGCCACGTTAGATCTAATGACACACGTCCGACATATTTACCTTTAACATCTGGCTCAGTTAGAGGAACAAAGAGTTCCCTACCCGACCGTTCCCGGACACAATGGGAATGGGTTCGAGTTGCCAAACTAATCAAAAATGAACAACTCTTTGACTTGGAAACCGCTTAATTATTTTTCCGGTAGAGATCGCTCATTTTCATCATTTTCATTGTGGGACGGGCACGTAAAGGGAACCGCGCGCGGTCACTGTGTGTGTGTGTGTGTGTGTTTATGTGCAATGGATCCATCCAGAATGCTGGAAATGTTTAATTTATCAACAAAATCTCAGAAGCAAAGGCCTAAATCAAAATTTTACAAGGGCAGTTTTTTTCTTAGAAATGATCAGAAGTCTTGAAAATAATTTTATTATTTTAAAATATTTAGTGGCGTTACAGGTAGGCGCAGAAAAGCATTTGCGACTAAAGTTTTTAAATGAAAGTCTACTTTACTCTTTGAATGACTCTTTTGCCTATTAAAAAGTAAGTAGCAACGAACGAACATAGTAGTAGTAAACATCTTTATTTCTAAAAAAAAGGCTATCGACCTATCGGTCTTTCTGCCCTTGTTTAATACATGTAGTCTTAATCTAAATAAAAAATAAAGATGAAAATTCTCTTTTTCTAGGTTAATAACCTTATTAAATAAACTTTCCAATTCTAATGACAAGAAAAAATTATTTTATTGTCCAGTAGTCAGTTGCGTTTGTAAGTGTTCGAGTAGCGTTTACGTAGGGAAACGTAAGCGGGATTGTCTGGTTGGTCTTGTAAGACAAATGGGATTCAGTATGGTCCAGTTGTAGGGGTTGTTTGTCCATTTTGTCTGTAGATGTATGAGTCTTTCCGAAATCTTTGTCATGTTTGTGCGTTCGTATAGTAGTTGGGTGGAGGGGTTGTGTAGTGGGTTTTGGGGGTGTCTTATTCGTGTTATTAGTCTTAGTGCAATTTGTTCTGTTGTTTGTATATAACGTTTTGTCCTTTCTGTTCCGTTGGTCATGAGTATATGTCCATAGTCTAGCAAGGGTCTACAAATAGCTTTATATATTTTGGTGGCTGGTGTTTGTGCTAATTCCTCTGTCTTTGTAGGTTAGTGATCGGAAGTGTTTTGTTCTCTTTATTGTTTCTGCCCTGATGTTTCGTATGTGTTTAGTGAATTTAAGTTTGTGGTCAATTGTGATTCCAAGGTATTTTACGTCGTTTTTTGGTTGTGTCGTTTGGCCGTCTGCAGTTATTGTAGGGGAGTCAGCGTTGAGTCTGTGGTTTGTGAGCAGAAGTTGGTTTTTTGACGCGTTTGGTGTTAGTCTCCATTTATAAAACCATGTCATTGTGTTGTTTGTTAGTGTTTGGAGTCTTTGAGCTGCTCTCTCAGTAGTTTTGTCATGTACAATAAGTGCCGTGTCGTCTGCGTATTGTAATATGTATGCCGATCTGTGGATTTGATTTTTGTCTGGTAAGTTGTAATTGTATATGTCATGGCAGTATATATTGTAGAGAAACGGTGAGAGCGGGGATCCTTGAGGGAGCCCTTGTTCAGGGGAAAAAGAAAATGACAGTGTTTTATCAATTCGTACTTGTAGTTGTCTGTTTTCTAGTAAGTTATTTATGGTGTGTAGTAGATATGTTGGTGTGTGTAGTTTGTATAGTTTGTATAGTAAGCCTCTATGCCAGACACTATCAAAACCTTTGTTAATGTCCATAAACAGGCAGGCTGTCTTTCTGTCAGTTAGGTGGGTTGTTTGTATATTGTTAGTCAGAGTGAAGAGTGGGTGAATAGTCGAGTGCTGATGTTTGAATCCGAACTGATACGATGGTATGTACTTTCCGACCAGTTTTCCCAGTCGCTGCCTTACTATGTACTCAAAAACCTTGCTAAGTACTGGTAGCAGTGTAATTGGTCTGTAATTGCTTGGTTGTGTATTGTCCAGTCCATTTTTGGGTATAGGGATTATTAAGCCGTTTTTCCATGTTTTTGGAATTATGTTATTTCTGATGCAGTTGTTCAATTCAGTTAGGATCAGTTTGTGTGTTTCTTGAGTTAGGCTTTTCAGGAGTTTTGCCTTTATTTTATCTTTTCCCGGTGCTGTGTTTTTGATATGCGCTAGGGCTTCATCGTACTCTGTGTCTGTGATCAGTTTGTATGTATAGTTTGGTGAGCTGTTGAAATAGTTCAAGTACCAGTCGCTGATCAAGTTCCAGTTGTCATTGTCGAAGTCAGGGTTTGTCGATATGCTGAAGGCCCTTTGATAGTGTCTGGCGAATGCGTCAACTTTCTCTTTGTCTGTGTACCGTTCTATTCCATTTTCGTCAATTGTGTCAGTAGTGCCAGTCTTCCTGTATTGCGCCAGTTTCTTAATTTTTCGCCAGTATGTTTTGCCTTTGCCCTTCTGTATTTCTTTACATGTTTCTAGCCATTTGTCTTGTCGGTATTGTCCAATCAAGGTTTTAATGTTTCTGTTGAGTTGGTTCAGTGTCTTTTTTAGGTCGTTATTTTGAGTGTTTGTATATAGTATGTACAGTTCTCTCTTTTGTTTTATGAGTCTCAGTATGAATTTGGGTAGTGTATGTCGGTAGAAAGCATTTTTTATTTCCGGGCTAAATTTTCTTATGGCTAGTGAAAGTTGTTGTTGTATGGTTTCTATTGAAATGGGCTGTGCTTGCGATTGAATGTAGTCATGTATATGTTGTTTCACTTTGTCTACGTCAGTCTTTGTTAGGTTTAACTTTTTCTCTATAGGAGGTGTACTGGAGGTAGGTTGCGTATGTTGTAAGTCTATGTTAAACGTAATAGCCAGGTGGTCGGATCCAAGTTCGTTGGTTAAGTTTATGTT
This sequence comes from Dendroctonus valens, assembly GCA_024550625.1. Classification (NCBI taxonomy): domain Eukaryota; kingdom Metazoa; phylum Arthropoda; class Insecta; order Coleoptera; family Curculionidae; genus Dendroctonus; species Dendroctonus valens. The sequence goes on along the minus strand of JAJTJO010000043.1, from coordinate 458,747 downwards.
GTTGATGGTGTTTGTCAAGTTTCTTGTGTGCAGTAGAACGTCTGGTGTTGAGTCTGGGTTTGAGGGCATCAGAAAAGTTGGTGGGGTGTGCTGTTTTATAAAGTCCGAATTTTGTAGAAATCTTTTAAGCTGTTTCGTTTTGTTTTTGTTCAAATTAAAGTCGCCCATAATTATTGCATATTTATAGACGCTTGCTTTGGTCAATATGTTTTGTTCTAAGTTGGAGTGAACGAACATATTGAACTGGGGCTGTTCCTTTCATTTTTTAAATTCGCATGGTTTCTGTTCCAAATTCTTTGTAGCAGAATCGAACCAGCGTTATTATAATACACAGAATCACAATAAGAATCTACTGGTTGAGTAGAAAAAAGGGCATTTTGTGCAAATTGCGAGTTAGCGAAGCAAAAAGCCCCGAGGACGGAAAATTGCCGAGTCCCTTGGGAAGATTTACCTAAAAGTTACGTTTATGTCCGGCAAATATTAAAGGTTTGCCGTTTACCTAAGTGAATTGCATTCAAATTATAGAACGTTTCCGTTTCTAATTGTTTCAGTCACGGAACGATAAAAATGAGCGGCTATCCGCTATATGTAGTCAATAATTCATCCATAAGTGTATTGGACGCGGCATTTTGCCGTCTCTGTGAAACCGATAAATATTTGCAAATAATAGGATGTTTTCCGTATCCGGCCGATAAAAGCTGCTATTGGGGGGCTTTTCTTTTGCCGGGTTTGAAACATTTAGGCGTGAAGTGTTTCCCACTAAGCGAACAGCACTGTTATTATCGATGAAATATCGAAATTCGATGAGAATTTCCAGTTGCTTCAAAAACGGCAAATCTAGACCAATCTTTCCGGCATTTGACCGATTTAATGACCCATTTTATGAACGAAGAAAAAATCACTGGAAAATCGACACTAATTCATCAATTTTGGGGATCAAACTGTTTGCCCGTTGGGCCCCTTTTCACGTCCTCTAAACCGTTTTTAAAACTCTCGAACCCTCCGAACACTCCATGGCTAATTTGCTTAAAGGCAATAACAAGCCTTCTGCATTTTTCGGTCGCTGCTTCTCAACGAGGTGACGCAGCAATTTGATAGCAAAACCAACGTCTAAATTGCCTTTCCCGTTTTCTACCGTGGGGGTGAGAAAACGTCACGAAATTACCCTTAGAAATGGGTTCCAATCGTCGCTTTTGCCACCAAATAAAAAAATGTTTTGTGTTTTCTCGACTCAAAATGCCTGACCAAATTGCGGGTGTAACTGAAAAGTTGACATGTTATATTATACAGCGTGGTTCAAAAATTGCGCCCTTCAAACATTTTCTGGGAGAAGTCCATTAGAAAAAACTGGCTGAAACCAACACATTTTTGGAAAATGATTTTCTCACAAAAATAAGTAGCAGAGTTCATCCCTTTGCTTCTGCGTTACAGGGTGTTGAAATCGGAAATTTTACTTTGTTTTTCCCGCTCTAACTTGTGCAGTTTTCCAGACATTTACCTCAAATTTTGCCCTTCTTCAAGGCTCTAATGTTTCTAAGGTTCCTCAATACCAAAACAGTGATCACTTTTCTATAGTGTTTCCCACTAATTAGGGCCTTATCAGAAACTCCTAACCTCTAAAGAGATAGAGCCAAAAAGGTCTCAATTTTAACCATTCAAAGCTTATACCTTATATATCCGAAAGAGTTGAAAATAACCCATAATTTCAATAGTCCATCTCGAAAACTGAACTGAACCTTTAAATAGAAAAAACACAAAAATAGAATACACTACGCACTTTCCCCCGATTTATTGGCCAATAAATTTGGTCAGTTATTGAAGGTTATCATTGGACATTGTTCTCATCAATAAATTGGTGCAATTCCAATAAAACTAACATACATTTCAATACTTTAGTTCAATTGTTTTGCGTTGGTAACGATGCGTAGAACCTAGCACATGAGTAAAGAGCAAAATTCTTTGCTTCTTCAGGGCTGTAGCAAAAAGTTAACCTCCAAAGAGATGGAAGCAATCTTCAATGGTTTCATTTATCACTTGAGAAAAAGGTTGACAATATCGAAATAAGCTTTAGGGCGTTTCAATAGAGCGTCTTAAGAACAGTTTTTTCCCAGTTAGGTTTTATCAGGCTCTAACCTCTAAAACGTTGGAAGGAAGCTTTTTAGGATCTGTCGAAGTTTAAGAGCTGATATCTCGGAAATGGTTAAAAATATCAGAAAGCCATTCGGAACTTTTCGATAGAATAAATCGCGAGCTAGTTTTTCCCAATTGGGTTTATCGAAAATTCCTAATTTCCGAAGAAATAGAACCTACACTTATTTGCATCCTTTCGAGAATTCGCCCCAATTCTCTAACAACAATATTCACACGATTAATTCTGATGCACTTTTTATGAACTGCTTTCTGATTAAACTATGTTAGATGCTCGTTTTGGCGCGTTTGCCAAGTTCAGCGAGTTTTCCCTAAAAAAATTGAGATTTCAAATATTGATGATTATGTTCATAAAACGATACAAATGTTTGGGTGAAAATTGTGTATTTTCCTAAAAAAAATCGGTTTATTGACAGGATTTGTGAGTTTTCAATGCAAAATCATGCGAAATAACCGTCACATTTCGTTAATTTTCATCAAATTCTTAAATATTATTTTAAAATGTTGCACTGCATCAAAAAATGCAAACTTTGCCTGAATCGGCTTTTTCCAAAAGGTCCAACTATAACTTTTTACAGAGAACGTCTACACTCGCATATTTGCACTCTTTAAAAGCTATGTTTTCGTCTGAGGAAAATAAATGATTTACTGTTAAATGTGAATTTCATTGAGCGACCTTAAATAATCCCATTTAGAAGCATTTTCGAAAGACCAGTGCCTAGATTTCGAGCCGACCACAAAAGCAAAGTGCTCCGTAGAAGTTCGAAATACCTGTTGCAAATTTGCCGGAATTTGTTGTGGAAATTCGATAAAATGCCCCCGGCAGGTACATTAAAATATCGTATGTCCCTAAAATATCATCGACGTTCGCTTCGGAACTTCCACCGTGATTTTCCCACTGTATTTCATATTTCATAATATCAAGGGAGCGTTTAGTAAATAATCATTATCCGGCACTCGTTTCCTTGGCGAATACAGGGTAATTCAAAATTGGCAAAATTCATCACTTTAATCACTTGAGAAGAATTCACGGTTTCAAAATCCCAATTTTCAACATGCGTTTGTTGAAAAAATCACGAAAAAGCTACCAATTGAGCGATTATAGAGGAAATTTCCCCACAGATAGAAGAATCTGTGTACTTTACAGTGGCGCAACATACATCTTTGTATCCAAGCTGATTTTTGAGAAATACATTATTTAAAGTAAAACCAACTTGGAAAACAATGTCAACCACAGCACCTATTGGGGAAAAAATCCACAAAAAAATAACCAATACCGCAATTCCAGTGAGATTTACAGCGATAATAAAAGAGTGTTTGCTCCGTTCAGGGGCGCACATATGATTTTTCTACTTCAGCTGGTTTTCGGAAAATATTTTTTTGAGAAACGTTTGCAAAGCGATTCATATAAGAGGTGCATAAGCAGCTGCTCTTGTTGAAATTCACTAAAAATCAGCCAATAAATCGATACATGAAAAAATCTCGACACTGATAAAAGAAAGTGTGTGCTTTACAGTGGCGCAACATACACCTTTTTATTCAAGCTGATTTTTGAGAAATACATTATTTAAAGTAAAATCAATTTGTAAAGGAGTGCCAATTTCAGTACCTATTTGGGAAAAAATGCGCAAAAAATTAACCAACCCTGCAATTCCAGTGAAATTTACAGCGATAATAAGAGAACGTTTGCTCCGTTCAGGGGCGCACATATGATTTTTCTACTTCAGCTGGTTTTTGCAAAATAGTTTTTGGAGAAACGTTTGCAAAGCGATTCAATTAAGATGTGCATAAGCGGCTGCTCTTGTTGAAATTCACTAAAAATCAGCCAATAAATCGATACAGGAGAAAATCTCGACACTGATAGAAGAAAGTGTGTGCTTTACAGTGGCGCAACATACAACTTTGTATTCAAGCTGATTTTTGAGAAATACATTATTTGAAGTAAAATCAATTTGTAAAGCAATGCCAATCTCAGCACCTATTTGGGGACAAATCCGCAAAAAATTAACCAATACCGCAATTCCAGTGAGATGTACAGCGATAATGAGAGAACGTTCGCTACGTTCAGGGGCGCACATATGATTTTTCTACTTCAGCTGGTTTTTGCAAAATATTTTTTTAAGAAACGTTTGCAAACGGATTCAATTAAGATGTGCATAAGCAGCTGCTCTTGTTGAAATTCACTAAAAATCAGCCAATAAATCGATTCAGGAGAAAATCTCGACACTGATAGAAGAAAGTGTGTGCTTTACAGTGGCGCAACATACATCTTTGTATCCAAGCTGATTTTTGAGAAATACATTATTTAAAGTAAAATCAATTTGTAAAGCAATGCCAACCTCAGCACCTACTGGGGAAAAAATCCGCAAAAAATTAACCAATACCGCAATACCAGTATGATTTACAGCGATAATAAGAGAACGTTTGCTCCTTTCAGGGGCGCACATATGATTTTTCTACTTCAGCTGGTTTTTGCAAAATATTTTTTGAAGAAACGTTTGCAAAGCGATTCAATTAAGATGTGCATAAGCGGCTGCTCTTGTTGAAATTCACTAAAAATCAGCCAATAAATCGATTCAGGAGAAAATCTCGACACTGATAGAAGAAAGTGTGTGCTTTACAGTGGCGCAACATATATCTTTGTATCCAAGCTGATTTTTGAGAAATACATTATTTAAAGTAAAATCAATTTGTAAAGCAATGCCAACCTCAGCACCTACTGGGGAAAAAATCCGCAAAAAATTAACCAATACCGCAATACCAGTATGATTTACAGCAATAATAAAAGAACGTTTGCTCCGTTCAGGGGCGCACATATGATTTTTCTACTTCAGCTGGTTTCTGCAAAATATTTTTTTAAGAAACGTTTGCAAAGGGATTCAATTAAGATGTGCATAAGCAGCTGCTCTTGTTGAAATTCACTAAAAATCAGCCAATAAATCAATTCCAGAGAAAATCTCGACACTGATAGAAGAAAGTGTGTGCTTTACAGTGGCGCAACATACACCTTTGTATCCAAGCTGATTTTTGAGAAATACATTATTTAAAGTAAAATCAATTTGTAAAGCAATGCCAATCTCAGCACCTATTTGGGGAAAAATCCGCAAAAAATTAACCAATACCGCAATTCCAGTGAGATTTACAGCGATAATAAAAGAACGTTTGCTCCGTTCAGGGGCGCACATATGATTTTTCTACTTCAGCTGGTTTTTGCAAAATATTTTTTTAAGAAACGTTTGCAAACGGATTCAATTAAGATGTGCATAAGCGGCTGCTCTTGTTGAAATTCACTGAAAATCAGCCAATAAATCGATTCTAGAGAAAATCTCGACACTGATAGAAGAAAGTGTGTGCTTTACAGTGGCGCAACATACATCTTTGTATCCAAGCTGATTTTTGAGAAATACATTATTTAAAGTAAAATCAATTTGTAAAGCATTGCAACATATTTGGGAAAAAATCGGCAAAAAATGTACCTCAGTAGCAATTCCAGTGAGGTTTGCAGCAATATGCCAGTGGCGTACATATCATTTTTCTATCTGAAGTGGTTTTCATGTAGAAGATTGGAGTATCCACAAGGAAAGTAAACGTTATGCAAGTTCGACATGGTTATACATTTTTAATTTTGAAGAGCGCATAATAAAAAAAGCCAAGCACAAATACAAAAATATTTTGCCAACAAATATGTTCCTAAATGGATGGCGCTGTGATTTTTCATCAGAATTTTATGAAATTGTATTTCTACAGATACCGAAATGACCATTAAACTACTTTAAAACATTCCTAAATAACCAAGCTGAAAGTGCACCTTAAGAGCTAATATGTTCGCAAACGTTTCCTTCAAACTGGCTTAAAAAATGACGCCAGTTTTGAATCATCCTGTATTTGCTTTCCACTAATTTGCCCTTTATTTATAGCGTTCTCTTTATTCTCTGTGTTCGAACATAACCGGTATAAAATTAAACCAATTGCGGTACAGTAGGGATTGCGTTATGAAACAAAAACGTCGAAATATTTTTGGAAACGGACGATGTCGCATCGAAAAAAGATTCATATTCTTCAACATTATTTGAATGAGGAACAATGAATCCATTAATTACGCCATTAATTACGAAATTAGAGAAAACAAAACATCCCGATCCGACCACAAATGCGCCAAGTCTAGTGACCTTCTGTCCGTGCACATACTAACTGTGCACAATGACCAGCTGAAAGTAGCGAACTCCTCAGAGCCCTTGCGGGTGAACGATGGTACTTAAGGTTATAGTGAAATTATTTCAAGAACGATCACATTTAAATATGTTGAGAAAAATATCTGCTGTTACTTTTCTCGAATATGAAAGCATCCTTTGCGATTCCAAATATATTTTGCTGATGGAAAATAGCGTGTTAAAAATTCTTGAGGCAAACAGGGCAAAGAGATGGATTGAGCAAAGGCAGGCAGGCGGAGCAAGCTTATACGCAATTCAAAGGGCCAATCTGTGATCGGCTTTGCGTCGACGTACCTCTGATAGATATTTAATATAATTTATTCATAGGGAGAGTGCAGCACCAGCAATATGCCACATAAGAGGCTTACGACTACAGACACATTAAAAGCGTATCAAATATGCATATCGCTGCCTGCATTTACCTCAGGATTTACGCCGGATTGGGACGTTGCAAAGCAGAATGACTTAAATGGAGCCAACGCGGCCCATCCTGCTTAATTAATAACCACTGGCAAAGTTCAGTTAAAATGCAGTTTGATTCTGCCACCAATTAAGGGTTCACTTCCTCTAATTTGACATGAATTTCATCAAGACTGGTCGCCATCGTTTCTTAATAAGCTCGTTTTTTTCCACTCATCACTTCAACATTTTCCAGCTACAGTGTTAAATTGAGCGAGTAAAATTAAGAATTTAATTACGCCTTAAAAGCAATCTTCTTCAACATCGGCCGGACTTTTTCTCCATTGAAGCCCTCGCCTTTCTTGCAGGAAGTTTATATTTTCGACGAAAAGTGTATAATATTAACATTTTAATAAGGGCAAATTTTAGAAAAGAAAATACACGTCCTGCTTGAGGAAAAGAAATTAATAAGAATTGCTTTTTTATATAGACTTTAGATAGACTTTAGATAGACTGTCTTATACACACACCTAGTCTAGCTTCGGGAGAGCCTGTAACTCCTAGAGAGCGCGTCCCCGGGTGGCATAGGGGTATGCTTCCCAGATATGGGTGGTAGGGCGGAAGTCAAATACGCCCCAGAGTGGGCGGCTGCATACAGCGACGGTTCCCCAGGTTAGGAGCGGCTGCACCAAGACTCACCAAGACGTCTGGGAAACGTGGTGTTTTACGGCTAAACCCCATCTCATATGAAGGCCCCCAGTCCCCAGCGGCTCGAATGACCCTGGCCAAGACGGCGGTCAGACCAGTCAAAGAGCAGGGGGTGCTAAGAATCCCTGGGTTAAGCAAGGCTGCCAACTGCACATTGCAACTTATAACGCTGGGTCAGTTGGAAACGAGGAAAGGCTAACGGAACTACCATACGAACTGGACAGACTAAACTGGGATATTCTGGGAATATCAGAAACAAGGGGAAGAGGTGAGTAATCCATTAGACTAAGATCTGGACATACCCTATTTTACAAAGGAAGTGAAGACAATAGTATGGGTGGTGTGGGTTTCATTATCAACAAACGAGTTTCCCCAAATCTTCAAATACTTAAAGCTATATCAAATATAGTAATATACATAACACCTACGATTAACTCAAATATAGCGATTAAAGTCGTTCAAATCTATGCACCAACAAGTAGCCATGAGGATGAAGAAGTCGAGGTGCTGTGTGATGAAATCACACAGAGCCTAACAGAAAATAAGCAAAATACACGCTGATAATAGGAGACTTCAACGCAAGAATAGGAGAACAGTGTAACAGCTAGCAGTACGTTGGAAAATTCGGTCTGGGGAAAAGAAATGAAAGAGGGACGATGCTTGCAAATTACCTGGAAGGAGAACAACCATACATAATGAATACGTTCTTCAAAAAAAGACCTCACAGAAAATGGACCTGGGCCAGTCCGGATGGAAATACAAAAAATGAAATAGACTACGTGCTCAGACCAAATAAACATATCGTTGACGTTCTGAACTCCTTTACTACGAGCAGTGATCACAGATTAGTTCGGTGCAAGATCATAATAAACACAAAATTGGGAAGAGCTAGAAAACCGTGTAGATCCTGGCACAATAAGAGACAATAAGTCAATATATAGCAAAAGGTGGACAGAACGGCTAACAAACGAAACAACATCACCACACGAGACCCCTGGACGAAACAAACAGTAGACTGATAAAAACATTGAAAGAAACAACCGCAAGTTGCAACCAAACAGCTATTGGAAAAAGGAGAGAGCTTATTAAAGACAACGAAAGGAATACATAAGGAGGACATAAGAAAACATCAAGAGAATCGAATAGAAGAGTTGATACAGCAGAACGGAGGCTTGAACATCGTTAAAAAATAAAATGCACATGAAAAAGAAATGATCAAGCTGAGAGATGGCTAGAAGAAGATACACATCCAAGCAGAAAGTTTTTTGGGGCCTTTAGTTGTGGTGGAAAAGGATTTCTTCCTGACATTTCGCAAGCACGAAAGGCTTGCATCTTCAGAGGCGGTTGCTGCGCCTCATCAGTTTCAAGCAACGGACGCAAAAATCATCTTTCGTTCCCATCTTGACCAAACGTTCCAATAATCATTGTAGAAACTGTCAAGTTTTGTTCTTGAAGAAGTTTCTTTCTGTTGAAGTTCTGTTGAATTCTGAGCACCAAACATGTCAGAAATATTAGAAACCGCTCAAGTTTTAAAAACTAGATAGAAAACCCTGATGATGATCTCTGTTCGAAATTTTAAAACCACATTACGCATATACTTTTGAAAAAAATTATGGTAATCTCTAAAACCTTTCCCAAAAATCCACCAGCATTTTATCATTTGTATCAAATTTATCATAAAAATTTGACACAAATTTATGAAATATGAATTTTAATTCGACACTTTAGAGCGACGTTTAAACTGGTACTTTTAAGAGCGTTGATCTTCATTTTGTAACAAACTAAGAGCCCGAAAAACCAAAGCCACCGTTTGAAACGCAAAAGTTTGCAACCTTTAATGTGTGTTTCTTGGCTGAAGAAAATTGTTACTCTGCAGCATTCTAATGAGCTGAAATCAAACATTTCTTTAAAAACCAGTTGTTCACCAATTTTTCGTTTTAATTTCAATTGTTTTCCTTTTAATTGCTTTTCATAATCTACAAACACCAGTTTCTACCTCCGTTCCAAAAAACTCTGAGAATTTGATTTTTGCCTCTTAACTTTCATCGTTCTTTTTCAATTTTATTTCCGTTAACTTCCTATGGAGTTTTCAGTTTCAACGCCACTAGTGCTACTGAAGTAAAAGGTTTTTCTCAAGAAGACACTTCGTCCTCAATAAGAGTTACCAGGAAAACTTCATCTGGAGACATCTTCCTTTTTAACTAATCTAGCTCTTTAACAGAGTCCTAAATGGGTTTAACCAATTAAAATCTAACGATATTTCAGACGCTAAACCATCTGGCCCACTCACACGTTTTCATTGTGAGGCCACTTCGATACGTATCTACTTTGAGCGCACCAAAAAAAACAAACTCCTCTTGTGGCCCGCATCATTAACCAGTGTGTTTTTGATATCGTCTCAGTTTTAACACATGCCTATCACATTGATCGAATCGCATTCTCGATGAGCCCCATCTAATGATTAAGACCCCCCCCCGAGTGGCATCAGGTGGTTACTTTTAAGCAAAACCCTTAACAAGCCATTGAAAGCAGTGGCGGCGAAGCGCATTTTGCCCCCGGGACAAAATTCCCAGGACCTCAAAACCGAATCTCACATTCGCAATGAGAAACGTTTCGAGTTCCCATGCGACTCAACTCCCTGGAGCAGCTCGCGTATGTATCACTATTGTAATTTGTCGTGTTTGGAACGCATTCGGCTTAGCAAATAAGACCAGACGCGTGTCCGGTCGCGTGGCTTTTTGCGTCGCGACGCCCCATAGGAATTGTAATGCTTGTGAACGTCGTTTTGCCCACGATGTTCCCACAGTTTTTCACTAGGAAACTTGCCCATTGTCACTAAGTGTTAACTATGCGAAACGCCGTTTCGTTTAGCGTCGATGATAGGATTTATGGAGTTTTTCGTTCAATTAACACGCTTTTACTGAAGGCGACAAATCTAGAGCCCCTCAAAGTTATTCAAAATGTTTCACTTAAAACTCTTTTAAAGGAAACTAGGCCTTTGTGACAAGAAACTTTTTTGCGAAAAACTTAATAAATTTGAAACTATTTGAATTTATATATGTTGAACAAATCCTGATTCTTGAAGAGCCTTTTGTAGGCTCATCGAAAAACACTGTGCCGCAATATCTGGAAGCTCAGAAAGGAAAAAGGTACAAGATGTTATGACCTCATGCTTTCTGAGTAATTTGCATCTTTAAGCGCCTGTTTATCTTGAGCCATTCGAAAGACATTCATTTTTTTATGACAGGATCTTAAACCGGGACACATACGAGCATCACAAAGACACTTAGGTGTCCATTTCTTCCATTATATGTATAACATGAGAACTTTCATATTTATTTTTTAAATTGGAACATTTCATTTTCATCTTTCTTTTGTATTTGTGTTTTTTTCATCAGTTGTAAAAAAAACGAATGTGTTATAAATGTAATATAATGCAAAAGAACTCTGTGATTCTTTAAATTTATACAGGGCGATTCAAAATTGGCGTCATTCCTCTGGGGGTGTTTTAGGAGTGCAGGAAAAATAGTAAAAAAAATTAATTGTTATTAAAAACTGAGATATTTGCAAAAAACTAGATCAGAAAGATGGCAACAATGTTTCTCAAGGTAATCTGAAACCATTATTAACAACTGTAGTAACCATGGGTAAACACAAAACAGAAAAAGTGAAAGTACGATGATATATTTTGAGGTTATGAGAACGGTGTCACTTTGACAGTGTCAGTGCTGCCAACCTTTTTGGGGCAGATAAGTGATATACCTAAGCTCGCCATAGACGTACACAAAAACCTCAAACCACTCAAAATATCAGTTATATTGTGCCCGAACTGAAACCAAGCAACCAAGCAGTAGACTAGTTGAATCGAACTTAATTAACGTAAGATAACAATCGGCCAATGACTCACTGGTGGCCGAACAATTCGTGCATTCTTCAAAGGGGCTCTCACCCTCAGCTTTTTATAATTCCTGGTTTTAAGCTCCCTTATTACCTGAACAGTGTGCAGGCACGTGACATGGAACGCGTGGCCTTTCCAATTTGGCTCAACATGCCTGAATTGAGGGGGCACCTGGAACGCATTTGTGAGTGCAATGACAACTCCAAGGCCACCAACTTGAGGAATAAAAATTGGAGTATCTTGAAATGACACTTAAATTTGAAAATAATTACAAAATCCCTTTTCAAGTCGTACAAGATTACTGAAACAACGCCGCTTCTAAGCTCAGTTCCCTGCTACTAGGAAAAATGATTATAACGGCTTTGATAGACTCGTAAAAGAAAATGCAAAAATATCTTCATCTGAGGCTCGCTTTGAATGCATCAAACCCACACTCATTCAACCCTCAGCACCGCAAAGAAAATACAAAGCGATTAAACGAGTACCAGCATAAAAGTATTGAAACTGAAATAAAAAACAGAACCCGAAACAGCAGGAGTCTTGAATAATGGCAAAGAACTGAGACAATATCATTGTCAAGTAGCAGCGTTTGAGTTTCTGCGGGTATTTATTTTATTCGAATCCAGTGGCGTAACAAAGCACGGATACATTTGTGTCTGCTGGACTGTAAAACAAAGACTTTCGCAGGCGAGTTTGACTATTTTGTCACTGTAGTCTCTTATTGCCCATTCCTCAACTCAGCGAGATATCGGGATGTGGACTTCAACAGGCGCTAAAGCAAGCTTCATTTCAGGCGCTCTCTGAACTTCCCGTTTCCATCAGGAAAGAAATTATAAATATTAATAATATAGAATAATAACAATTGCAAACCCTATTTGCTCATTTCTCTGGAACCCATTGAGCTAGCATGCTCAGTTTCACTTCGCTGGATAGAGCAATAAATGAGGCATTTACGACATGAAGCATCGCTGGGACAATTTTGGGAGCTTTTACAGAAAAACCTTGCCTTTAAAGTCCGAAATCGAATAACGCCGCCCTTTGAGCTACAGCGTGCGTTTTCCTATCGTCAGAGAGAAAATTAAAAGCCCGATTCAATAGGAGTAACGTGAGTGAAGAAATAGTGCTCGATTTCACACAGAAAGCGAAATTTGACTCTTAAAGTCACACAATAAGGAGCAAGATTAAGCCAACATTTCATGTTTTGAGCCACGTTTTTGTGTGTTTTGAGCCAACTAATTGAGCTGACGCGCTCATTTCTACACCGACGGATAGAGAACTAAATGAGGCCATTATGAAATAGAGCATCTGTGCACATCAAAGCACAATCAACAGTAGCAAGTAAATTGACCTCACCAACAGATAAACTTGCGTCGCAATCGAACATTATCGTATCTAATTCAATCTAATAATAGGAGCCAGATGCAGAGAATCCACCTATCCCAATATGCCCACACCCAAATCGAACCCTTTATCAGTTTCGCTTCAAACAAACACCAGGTGAATGCCACCCAAGTAAATTTCCTCCAACTTTCACCTAAAACCGATTCGTAATCCTCCAGCTGATCGGAAGGGATCTTTACGTTTCCTGTCTCTTTCGGCAAATGCGTTTACCATGGCTGAACGAACTCAGAAACATTGTCAGTACCACAAAGATAAAAAGAAACCCTGTTAAAGCCATGCATACATTTTCCACTCGGCTGAAGACTCATACACGAACACCCCTGCCACATTCCACATATTAAATAGTTCCCGTTATTAGCACTTAGCAACATCGGAATAATTTTGAAAGTGATTGTGTTCAGGATTGGACTCAGTTTTCTGGTCTGTGTGTAACCGGAATGGAACCGTCTTTTTGGGACCGGAACCGAAGATAGAGCAGCCTCTATCTTTCTCCTCGTTCGTTGTGTTATATGGATTGTGGAACCGAAATTAACCCAAAAAAACTGAACCGAATTGGACAATATTTCCTAAACCGGAACCTAAATTTCAAATGTTGCCTTGGACCGAAACCGGAACGGAACACTTATTTCGATTCTGTCCGGGTCCTGGGTTTAGTCGCATTGTTTTCAGAACACCTTGTATGTGTTGTTCGTTAACGAATCAGAACGATTTTCGAAGAACTGAGGCTCGAGTTGAACGAGAAGATGTTCCATATAGAGAGTGATTCATTCACAATGGAAAATCCCAGAATTCACTGGTCACATGAAGGCTATGGTCTCGAACCACTTTGTATAATAACGACGATCACTTGAATCAGAAATGAGATGATAAGACAACACTTCCTTCAAAATGTTTCACACAAGAATAGGAAATTCTTCGGTTAACAGTGTCTTTTTGCCCCTTAATCAGTGTTCTTCTAAGTGTTCAATAGAATGTTGAAAGTATCTTTCGAAATCATCTGCCACTCATAATGTTCCGAGCAAGATTACAATGCCAAAGATCAGGACATACTCTTGTAAAAAGATGATTGGATATTGAACCGCATTAAATCTGCTCTAGAAGCATTTTCCTTGTTTTCCTGCAAGACATGCAAGACCTGTAAGACTCTTGCTGCAAGAGCAAGACCAAGACTCTGTGAGCAAGAACAAGACCATGCAAGTCTTGGTCTTGGCCTTGCAGCAAGAGTCTTACAAATCTTGCATGTCTTGTCAACTTGCTTGAAACATTATGAGTGGCAGATGATTTCGAAAGAAACTTTCAACTTTCTATTGAACACTTTAAAAGAACATTTGTACTTTGCAAAGTTCTACCGAGCCACTCATGGGCAAAAAGACACTGTTAACCGAAGAATTTCGTATTCTTGTGTGAACATTTTGAAGGAAGTGTTGTCTGATCATCTCAATTCTGATTCAAGTGATCGTCGTTATTATAAAAAGTGGTTCGAAAAATCCGTTCTTTCTTTAAAGGGTTTACTTGACGGTAGAAGGAAGGCAGGCAAAGACGTACTTTCAAGAGCAACCAAATTCTAAACTTTCCACCCAAAATTAGTTTAATTTAAAGGCAATATTTTTGCTGTTGCATGTTTGACCCCATAGCCTTCATGTGACCAGTGAATTTTGAGTTTCTTATTGTGAAAGACCAAGACCAAGACTCTGTGAGCAAGAACAAGACCATGCAAGTCTTGGCCTTGGCCTTGCAGCAAGAGTCTTACAAATCTTGCATGTCTTGTCAACTTGCTTGAAACATTATGAGTGGCAGATGATTTCGAAAGAAACTTTCAAGTTCTATTGAACACTTTGAAAGAACATTTGTACTTTGCAAAGTTCTACCGAGCCACTCATGGGCAAAAAGACACTGTTAACCGAAGAATTTCGTATTCTTGTGTGAACATTTTGAAGGAAGTGTTGTCTGATCATCTCAATTCTGATTCAAGTGATCGTCGTTATTATAAAAAGTGGTTCGACAAATCCGTTCTTTCTTTAAAGGGTTTACTTGACGGTAGAAGGAAGGCAGGCAATGGACGTACTTTCAAGAGCAGCCAAATTCTAAACTTTCCACCCAAAATTACTTTAATTTAAAGGCAATATTTTTGCTGTTGCATGTTTGACCCCATAGCCTTCATGTGACCAGTGAATTTTGAGTTTTTTATTGTGCAAGACCAAGAACCAAGACTCTGTGAGCAAGAACAAGACCATGCAAGTCTTGGTCTTGGCCTTGCAGCAAGAGTCTTACAAGTCTTGCATGTCTTGTCAACTTGCTTGAAACATTATGAGTGGCAGATGATTTCGAAAGAAACTTTCAACTTTCTATTGAACACTTTAAAAGAAAATTTGTACTTTGCAAAGTTCTACCGAGCCACTCATGGGCAAAAAGACACTGTTAACCGAAGAATTTCGTATTCTTGTGTGAACATTTTGAAGGAAGTGTTGTCTGATCATCTCAATTCTGATTCAAGTGATCGTCGTTATTATAAAAAGTGGTTCGAAAAATCCGTTCTTTCTTTAAAGGGTTTACTTGACGGTAGAAGGAAGGCAGGCAAAGACGTACTTTCAAGAGCAACCAAATTCTAAACTTTCCACCCAAAATTAGTTTAATTTAAAGGCAATATTTTTGCTGTTGCATGTTTGACCCCATAGCCTTCATGTGACCAGTGAATTTTGAGTTTTCTTATTGTGCAAGACCAAGACCAAGACTCTGTCAGCAAGTCCAAGACCATGCAAGACTTGGTCTTAGTCTTGCTTTGCTCATCACTAGCCCCAATTTATCGCCCATTGATTGGGTCTACATTTAATCAATACGGTACACACTTGCACTAACATGTTAGATAACAACTGAAATAGTGAATATTCAAGTTAAACGCGTTTTAAAGCGTTTGAAACGCCCACAGGACGCACAATTTTTTGGATTTTTCCATAACTCCTTCGTGTATTTGGAAAATTGGACATTCTAGCAGGATTCCATGCACAAAACAAGGCAGGAATTCCATTCAGCCAGTAGTTTTAACATGAAAGGGCAAATCTTAAGTTCAATTTGGGTTGTGGGTGTTTCAGTTTCAGCCAGTACCATCCACGCACTTATACAATACACCTACAGGCTACTTTATCTAAGGGTATGGTGCAAAAAGACTTATTTAGACATTTTTTAGAAATCTCTCAAAACCACTGCCCCCACAGGGAAACTTCTAGAATTCCGGCCCTGTTAACAGGTAAGTAAAGAACCAGCAAGTCTGATGAACGAAAATACGTAATCACAGAACGATTGTGTGTGCATTGGCCCTAGCCAGGTGCGCACCTTATTGGGGGACTCGCGCTCCACTAAAGCAGCTGCATTGGGGTTGCACCCCCTTTTTTTCCAAACACATGCCGTGACGTATGCGCTCCTATGTGTCACCTATATGCGTGCCCATCGGCCACTATTGTCTGATCCGGAATATGTAAATGATTTCCTTTTGTTGGGCCCCGAATAATTTTTGCTCGAGCCTGGCGCAATTCGAAGGGCCGCCCGAGGATGCCGGTCCTCATTATCCGAAGATCATAAAGCTTTACAAGCTGATACTTTTCTTTTGCATGTGGGGGTCGCGGATGATGGAAATTGGTTCAGCCAAAGAGGTCAGTGGGGCTTAGATGGTTTTATCCCTATTCACTTTAAGGTCATTTCTGTTCATGCATTTTTCTGTGCTCTTAAGCTCATTATTCTTAGTTGCATTTGCTAACTGTTTCTTCTTTTGAGCAATGAATCCTTATTATCGTTTTTTTTCTCATTTTCTTCGGTCTTTTCCTTGTTGTTTCATTCAACATTGACTGTGTGTTCTGTGTTAGCTTTACCTGTTGTATACGCGACGATCTGCAGGGTTTCACTAATTCTTACTCCACCTTAATACCATTCTATTTTAGGAGTCCCTTTACGGAAGGTACAAATTATTAAAAATCTAGTTAGTTTAACAGTCTGAAAATAACGTATTATTCATTAAAAGTCTTCTGCATGGAATAGACCTTCAAGAGCAACCCTAGAGGTGCTTAAAACATTCATATCTGGGCAATGGATCAAGATACCTAACCATCGATGAGAACCACTTCGAGAGTGTCTTTTTATACCAATCTTTTGACAAAATCAATTTTTGAAAAAATGCCACCCGTGCTATGTTGCCAACTTTGTAAAAACCTCCTCAATAAATCCAAAAATAACTCATTTTTTGCCAAGATTTTAACAAACAGTGCGAATTCTAACCAATTACCTTCAAATTACCCCACAAAAAATACATCCACACTCTCTTTCCAGCTGTTGTTATTCAAAATACCCTACTTATAAAGTATTCACTAGAACCTGCACAAGTAAACAGTCTAGGACAGCAAGTGTTCAGACTCGACTTCCTTCAACAGGTCTTACAGATAAGAAAGACCCTCAGGAGTAGAAGCGAAACGACGTAATTTCATTCAAGAAAACCCAGTGCAAGATAGGGGAGATTGGACGTAAATCCCTATGAGCCACTTGCTTGGAATGGCACTTTTTCAGGCCCACCTGGAAGGTGGAAGAATACCGATGGTATTTGAAAAATCTGTTCTTAAGATGCCCTGATTAACTATTAAAAATAGTCAAGATGAACCTGGGTTTTTAACAATTGCCATATAAAATACGAATTTTTGAAATTTCAATTGGGGTGTATGTCCAATTAGTAATAATACTAAGAGTCGTTATAGGTGGCCACTACAACTAGCGGGGAAAAAATGTCGATTTACAGTAACGTTTGGCAACATTGAATCATTATCGCGTATATCGAGTAGTAATTGCTCGACTTCACTTTATAACCTCACTTCACAACATCAGTTTTCGTTGATTCCAAGAATATTTGGGGTGTCATATAAGAGGGCCAGGTTAAAAGACGGTTTGTGGCCAAAAAATTGGTTCTTCAAACCATTGCTTGAACGGAGTTCAACATGAAGGAAAATGTGCGCAAAATTCGTCAATAGCGTTCCATGCCTGGTTCTGTTAGTTGTTCTGGTCGTTAGAATCGCTTCCTTGCAATGAAAATCATATGGAATTTGAAACAATTTCTCTAGAATAAATTTTCGTTCTCATTTAGTCTCCTCAAGGAAGGTAAACTTCACACAAGTTTTGAGGAGCATAAGCTAGAAACTAACCACAAATTTTAAAAATGGCTAGAAGCATGGTTGCCGTTGTGATTTTTTTTAATATTGGCAGCAAAGTTGGCATCTTCAAGAGCTAATTTCCTTGAGAAATAACATCGAAAACATGTGACAACATGATGGACATATGACAGTTCAGTAGTATTGCATTGGACAATAAAATTTGGGAATATTTGGATGCACTTCATCCGAACTGATTTGATTGATTGTTTAATTAAACCGGTTCTTTCCAACATTTGGCAAATTTCCCCACTGATAACCGTTCAAAGACTAACCGCTCTACATAAGGGCGATTTCCAATAAAACGCGACAATAGTCTATAATTGGCGTCGTGTATCTTTCGGCTTGCATCAGTAATCAAACGATGCCGAAATAATAACAGCTTATAATATGCAAATCAAATCTGTTAGCTCATCCAGTAATCGGGCGATAAATCCCCATTCAGAAATTGACGGTTTGCACCAGAGATCCAGACGCCAGCCACCAAAAGAGTCTCAACTCATCCAGAGAATTTGGAGGAAACTGATGTTGTAAACGAGAAAGGAAAAAACGCAAAAAATAGAAGATTGAAGCATTCAACAAGCCTCTGGAAGCCACAACAATAACAATCTGACAAAGAATCCAAACTGGAAAAAATCCCGGGAGGACGATCAACGAACCGATTTGATTAATGAGGATTTAACCATGGGATTCAAGCGTGAAAATTGGGTTTGGTGCAGACCGCACTTCTTTATCGGGAGGGTTACGACAACACTTTTTGAGCGTGTGGTGATGCCGGTTTGGCCATATGGCCTCTCGAGGCCCACTTAATTACCACTCGGATGGATGGCATTGATTCATGAAGCACTACATTCTACCGGACTCAGCCCCTAGGGACTTCCCAACTGATTCAATCAGTCATAGAGAACGTTTAAAGTTACAACAAAATCGAAAATTTTTTTTGGCCTTGGTTTATTTGCATGCAGCTTACAAAAACAAGCAGACTGGAGATGAAATCGATGAGCCAGCAAAAGAAAAAAATGGTTTTTACTTGAGGAACATTTTTTTAAAGAATCTAAATCTTTAAATTGAATATGAATTGCCCACTTTGCGCTTTGGCTTGAAAGTTCTTGAAGAAAGCGAGTGGAGTGATTCATGGAAGGGAATGGAAATTGCGGGCAAAGGCCAAAAAAAGTGTTAAATGAAGATTATGGAACAAATTGGAGCACACAATTTACAAATATATATATATATTGAAAATGTACAGGGTGTTGCCTTTGTCCAAATAATTTCTGAAATATAAACTGCAAATTTAACGCATATTTGAAATATTTCCTAACTTTTGACTGTGAATATTTTCTCAGCCGGAGATCCAATTTGAAAATTTTTTTAATCGAATCATAGCTCTATTCTTGGAAAACATTTAAGATAAAAAATAAGCCAAAAACATATTGTTTAAATATGGGGTATCCCAGAGAGCAAGAAAGTATACGATGTTGTAGCCTCATGTCTTCTGAGTAATTTGGACTTTACTTGTCTATTTATCTGGAGTCATTCGAGATATATTAATTTTTTGATGACCGGTCACATTTTTCCCGCGAAATTTACTTACAATTAATATGACAACATAGACGAAATAAGGCCAAAACAACGTATACTTTTTGCTTATCTGGGCCCGATATTGTCCCGCAGACGGATTTGAACTATAACCAAGAAAACATGCCACTATTTGAACACCCCGTACAATATATTTCTTACATTTTTTTGCTTATCTTCTAGCGAAAATTTAGCCCAAGAACTGTTTTTGATATATAAGGATGACTTGAGAAAATTCTTCTAACTTTGGCAACAGCCTGAAGAAGTTGTTGCTTTATATGGAAGAAACTGCAAAGGACGGCGCAAAAGTATGTGGTTTTGTCGCATATTTTTTCGCAAATTTACCAAAGTACCTTCTATTTCTTAAAGGTTCGTCCAGATTATTCCCTAGCTCGATGGTCTAAGGAGTTTAAACATCACATTGTTAATTTTTGGGCAATTTAGTTATTTTATGTAATTTAAGACACAATTGTCACGTTCAAAAAACGGTTCCAGATTCTTCACGTTCAAAAAACAAGAGCAATCTTCCTACAAACGTTCCCTGTTAAGTAAAGATTTTCCAGAAAAAAAGCCGATATCAAAATTATTGTTTTGTGTTGCTGGAGACTCAAACAGTGGACAAGTCGGCGAATTGTTTTACAATGAAATCACTGGACAGGTAAGTCACGAGCCGGGTGCAACCGGACGTAAAACCCAAAGGGTCGCGACGGGGTTGGAGCGATCAAAACGCGTGCCCGACACCCTTTACCTTTCACCCTGCTGCAAAGGAACAACAAAGAAGCCGACAGCTGGCAGCGAGACCCGGTGGTGTGTCCGGACTGTTATGGGGGAAGAACGAGCACAATGAACTTTGAAGATACAAAACGGGAAATCGCTGTGGTATTGATTTTCGACTTTGAGCAGAACCACCGATCGGCACATTGGAATTAAAAGCCAGACTTGCCAGGTTCTTGCTGAAGACTGTCTGTTGGTTAGCAAGACCAAGATCAAGACTCTGTGCAGCAAGAACAAGAACAAGACGATGGAAGTCTTGCTTTGCTCATCAGAGAAACGGAAGAGTTTTTTCTCGTCAAAGCGTTTTTCCTTAGCGAGAACGTGGGGTGAAAGAGAATGTTAATCGAACATTTTCGGGCATCAACCAAATGGTGCAGAAATAGTTGGAGGCAAATTGAGCTGTCCGAAGCCCAATAGAGAGCGGATCGGAATTTTTATCATTAAGGGGTCCCGATCGGCTTGGGATCTCCAGATTTTTTTTCGGTGAATCAACTTCGGTAGAGCTTTGATTTCCATCCAGAAAATTATAGCGAATAAACTTTAAAAAATAAGGTAAAAAAACATATAGGGGAGAGTGGGCCACCATGAGACTTTGCAATATTTTCTTTTACAATAAGTGGAACATTAATTACTCCGTTTGGGTTTTACTAGCACAGTGTTGCTTCGGTGGTAAAAGTTTCTTCCTGTCTGAATCAGTCTTGACTCAGACTTTGACAAAGATGCATGTGAGCGAAGACGAAGAAGAAGTTTTTTTTCACGTGTATTATTCTGATCCAAATTTTCTAGTGAAAACATAAAGTTAAAGGTAAGAAATTTAAGTTGTAGATATAGGGTTGTAAGTGCTTTTTAACTGTATAAGGAAACTTTGTGTTTTTAAATCGAATTTACCAACGAATTTTAAAATGTAAATGGACTACCATGAGACACCTCTTTAGGACCACCTTCAGACACTGTCTTATGGAGAAACTTTTAGGCTTTTAATAATTAATTGCGTCATTTTATATCTTTAGATGTCAATGGGTCGCAAAAGAAAGTCTCAGAAGGGTACATTCCCAGAATTGCGAAGTCCAGAGGTATTTACAGGCTACCCAAAAGCTTCACCTTCTTCTCTACTCAAAGGGATACTTCAGAAGAAGAGAAAATTGAAATGAGATGCAAAGGAAAAGAATAAAAAGATAGAAATTCCCAAAAAAGAAGCACCGAAGAGAAACGTTTTTTCAAAGAATCTTAAAATGCTAACAAAGGAGATGTCTTCCGATGACGACGGAGAAGAAGATGTCCCATTTGGGTTAATTCAGAGGACGTTTCTGATTGGATACCTGAACCCGATCCAACTGCGTTCGAGGAATTAGAACCCAAAGAAGATGATTTTGTGTTAGTTGAGTTTAATACTTTAAAGGACAGGAAGGTTTTCTTCGTAGGGAAAATCATTACTTTTTAGACGTATCCGAAGAAGTTGAAGTTAATTTTTTCAGGAAGTCGGGGAAATTTGAGCTAAATTTTAGCAATTTTAATATTCGTTAAGTGTTTTTCTAAGACTAAAATTACAAAATTTGTCATTGTTTTCGAGTAACGTTTTTTTAGTTTTGGTTTAAGCCGAGGTTAAAGCTTATTTAAAAATTTAATTTTTAAGATTAAAATTGCCATATTTGTCAACCTTGTAGTCAAAATAAAGGCTTTTTAGTTTAAATTATGTTTTTTTTTTTATTTACTTATGTCTCACTGTGGCCAGTATCTCGGGCCACGATCAGCTTTTCTGGACGTTCATGTAAAGTGTTTGGAAAAAAAGCCACTTTAACTTTTTGGTCTTATAGTGGCCACAGGGTGATTCAGAACGATGGCATCAAAACCTCAACAATACAAAAGATCTGAGTATAAGAACCTCTGCCTGGAAATCTTTCCTTCAATGTGCTGCGGCCTTTTGGGGCTTTTAGACCGTTATGTGCAAAAATGTGTCGTCTTCTGTCTGTCTTCTTCCAAAATATAATGAAGATAAAAAAAAATTTCACATGAATCTTAAAGGCTGAAAATACCGCTAATACACTCCGCACTTTTCCCCGATTTATTGAGCAACTAAATTGGGCCACCAAATATGAGCGAAAAACGTGGAATCGGGATGCGATCGATAAATCGTACGATTTATTGCGGGCTTAGAGCATGAGGGCAATTATTGCGGATTGTGAAAATTTTCTGGGAATTTTCGGGTTTTTTTTGATGTTTAGTTTCTCGAATTCTCGAATTAAAGTGTCAAGGAATTTGGGATTACGTAATTTTTTTCTTTTTATTGTGTTTCAGACTGAAAATATCTGTTGTATGCAATAAGTTTAGCAAATTAATACAGAAAATGTGTGTGTGTTTTGACGAAACTTCGAAGAAATTTGCCGTGGATCAGGCTCGGCTCGGGCTCTCTATTCTCCTGTATGTCTAATGGTCCGTCCAAACCTAACGAGCCGAGCCCGAGCTGAGCCTGTTCCGCGGCAAATTCCTTTGAAGTTTCGTCAAAACATCGACAGAAAATGGATCGTTTGTCCTGTCTGTATATTGAGAAAATTTCTTCATTACCAATCCATATAATCGAATTTTTTCGCATGTTTGCATCCACCCTGAACCGGAATACAAACATAGAAATCGTTTTCAGCAGGGACAATCACCCTACGCACATTTGCAGTGTAATAGCGGAAGTGATCAAGCATAAATCGACGAATTTTTGGGGAAAAAACTATAACGGAAACCCATTAAAAATTAGCCAGGCAGGAAAATATATCACTCAAACCAGTCTATTAAGTAAATAACCGCTGCGATACAATTAAAAACATAAAAAATCCGGGAGGGCTTCTCTATCAAAACTCCCCCGATATTTAATTTATGGAGGGTGTAAATGCCCATCTGCCAGGGAATCCATCTAGTAATTGTTTACCGGCGAAACCGTTACGGATCGTGAATTGATGTTGGGATTCAACCGGTGGTAATCGGCTGATTGTTGCAACATTTTCAATGATTTTGCAAAAAAATCCACTTATTCAACACCAAAGAAGTTTAAAAAAAGGCGCAATAAAGCATGGTCAGAATTCGGATAAGAGTCTGAATGAATTAAACTTTAAACGTAAGGGGGAAACTAAAAAAAGTGAGAAAAATTTTTTTTAAATTAACTCAAAAAAACCTTGCTAATTGTAATAACGGAAAGTTTTCCTCAAAACAAAATTTGAATTTCGCAAGACTCTTGCAAAAAATGTACGTGTCGTGTGTACAAAATAATTAAAAAATTTGTAGTTTCTAAAACCAGAATTTTCCATCAATAAGCAAATCATACGGAAATCAAAGAGCAAACAGCCTGAGAGAATTTTATTGCTGTTTATTAGTTATTCTTATCATTTATTTTCATCATTATTATTGTTATTATTGAATTAATATTCCTTAGGTTTACTTTTTATTTAAATGCAAGACCAACACCAAAACTCTGTGTGCAAAAACAGGACCAAGAAACCCTCAAAAAACTGACAAATTCGCAGAAATCTTGATCCGAAGTTTCAGAAAAATGGACAAAAAAGGTTCGTTTTACTTATAAAACTACAAATTCGTCACTTTCTGCCAAGCACCTTTTGAACCAACTCAAACACTTCCAAACATCAGCATTTAAAAACCAAAAAAAAAAACCAACTCAAATGAGTAAAGAAATATAAAAAAATCAACCTCAAATGATCAATTAACCCAAAAAACCACCTCATCGGCCCATAAATCGCAACTAAACCACCACAACCGAGGAGCCTTAACAAGTCAAGTGCACCCTTTTGTTTGGCACGCCTCTGCAAATCTCCTCAAGAGTCATTTCTTCGGCGTGAATGGATGTCATAGACACGAACAACAGGTGTTAGAGCGTCAACCCAAACAAGACTGCTTAATAGCTACCTTGACAAATATAATAAGACGTTTCAGCCCTTCGCACAGGTTTACAGTTCTTTTGAATTCCCCAGTAGCACAAAAGGCGGCCCCCGGTTTCCTTTTGTATTTCTAAGCGTTTCGGGGTGTCGGACAGATTAAAATAACCGAAGGAAATCGGATGATTAGCTCTTGGGGAGGCAAGTGTTATTGTATTGCAACGATTTTTTAAGGGTTACAATTCTCAGAAGAAAAATTGCAAATTTCAAGAGCACAGCTTACTTGTATTGGTGAATCCTGGCTTCCTCAAGCTCGAAATCCAAAACGAAAAAAAAAAAAACAGTAGGTTTATAAAAAACAAATTATACTGGGCGTTATTCAAAACGTTCTCATTCAGGGACAGAGAGACAAGTTAAAAAAAGAACCAGTTGACTGCCGAAAGCAGGAAGAACCTTGGGGAAGTTATCGCCAGCTAGTAGGTACCTAAAGTCAAGGTCTGATGACATCAAGCACACGTTGATTAATAGGGGCGATTCAAGACTATTTTAACATTTCCCGAATGCTTTCAAATGCTGCCAGTTATGCTGGTGGATTTCGTGATAAGACTGAAATTATTTACGTTTTCAAGCGCCTGTTGTCTTTATGAAGGTTGCATAGTTGGACTACACTTATACAGGGTGGTTCAGTTTCCAGAGCATACATTTTAGGGAACGAGTGACTATATTAACCCATTAGCCATTTTCTTTCTTCATTTAGCCAGCTTCTTAAAGAAACTAGATATTATTAGATGGTTGTATATGTAGTTTTCGTTGATGAGGAACATCACAGGTTTTGTACTGTTTTTTTGAACGATTATCATTTATTTTCTACTTGAAACCGCTGCTTTGTACAGAGGAATTGAAAGGAAACTTTTTTTCCATCCTTTAAGAAGCGTTTCTCGAAGATAGTTTATATTGCAAGCTCATATTGTTTCTCGATTCTCTATCGTTCCCTGAACTTTCCGCTCTGGAAACTGAACCACCCCGTATAGTGACTGTAAGTAGATTATTTTTACGATTTGTAAACAGAAAATGGAGAAAACAATAAATATTCCTACTAGACAAAAGATCAAAATCTTCCAATTGATGAATTCAGCGACAAACGTGTCTTCTTATAGACACACTTTTATGCAAATGTTACCAAATATGAAACCAAACTGATTGAACCAATCAAATACAAATTTTTGGAAAAAATTGATATTTAGGTTCACTTTAAAGCATTCTTCAATGGACCGGAGTTAATTATTGCTATTTAAAGTGTCTTAGAATGTAACTGTTGCTTACAAATTTTAAAAATCAAACGTAAATCTAAAATATCAACAAGAAAGAAACGATCTGAATGGTTTCGTCTGAAAAACTTATACTAATAAAAGGCTTTTGGATTCTCAGTAATCCTGAGCGCTTCTTGCAGGATTCAGACAGACGATTTAGCATATCGTTGCTCTTTGCATACTCAGAACCCAATTTGAACAGGAATTTAAAGCGTTTAATGGAATCAAATCGATGCATTGGCTTCCAGAGCAAAAGCCCTTACATGAGCCAAAGTGGATTCATTTTCATTTAAAACGTATTTGAATATTGAAACATCCTGAAGGACTCAGACAGGCCATTCAACATCTCGTTGCTCTTTGCACACATCAGAACCCAATTCCAACGAGAACTTAAAGCGTTTATTGGAACCAAATAGATGCCTTGGCTTCCAGCGCAGAAACCCTTACATGAGCCAAAGTGGATTCACTTTAATTTAAAACGCATTTGAATACTGAAACATCCTGAAGGACTCAGACAGACGATTCAACATCTCGTTGGCCTTTGCACACATAAGAACCCAATTCCAACGAGAACTTAAAGCGTTTATTGGAACCAAATCGATGCCTTGGCTTCCAGCGTAAAAACCTTTGCAGGACCCAAAGTGGATTCATTTTAATTCAAAACGCATTTGAATACTGAAACGTCCTGAAGGACTCAGACAGACGATTCAACATCTCGTTGCTCTTTGCATACATCAGAACCCAATTTCAACAAGGACTTAAAGCGTTTATTGGAACCAAATCGATGCCTTCGCTTCCAGCGCAAAAACCCTTGCAGGACCCAAAGTGGATTCATTTTAATTTAAAACGCATTTGAATACTGAAACATCGTGAAGGACTCAGACAGACGATTCAACATCTCGTTGCTCTTTGCATACTCAGAACCCAATTTCAACCGGAATTTAAATCGATGCATTGGCTTCCAGCGCAAAACCCTTACATGAGCCAAAGTGGATTCATTTTCATATAAAACGCATTTGAATACTGAAACATCTTGAAGGACTCAGACCGACGATTCAACATCTCATTGTTCTTTGCATACTCAGAACCCAATTTCAACCGGAATTTAAATCGATGCATTGGCTTTCAGCCCAAAAGCCCTTACAGGAGCCAAAGTGGATTCATTTTAATTTAAAACGCATTTGCATACTGAAACATCCTGAAGAACTCACACAGACGATTCCATATCTCACTGCTCTTTGCATACTCAGAACCCAATTTCAACAGGAATTTAAATCGATGCATTGGCTTCCAGCGCAAAACCCTTACATGAGCCAAAGTGGATTCATTTTCATATAAAACGCATTTGAATACTGAAACATCCTGAAGGACTCAGACCGACGATTCAACATCTCATTGTTCTTTGCATACTCAGAACCCAATTTCAACCGGAATTTAAATCGATGCATTGGCTTCCAGCCCAAAAGCCCTTACAGGAGCCAAAGTGGATTCATTTTAATTTAAAACGCATTTGCATACTGAAACATCCTGAAGAACTCACACAGACGATTCCACATCTCGTTGCTCTTTGCATACTCAGAACCCAATTTCAATGGGAATTTAAATCGATGCATTGGCTTCCAGCGCAAAAGCCCTTGCATGAGCTAAAGTGGATTCATTTTCATTGAAAACGCATTTGAATACTGAAACATGCTGAAGGACTCAGACAGACGATTTAACATCTCGTTGCTCTTTGCATACATCAGAACCCAATTTCAACAAGGACTTAAAGCGTTTATTGGAACCAAATCGATGCCTTGGCTTCCAGCGCAAAAACCCTTGCAGGACCCAAAGTGGATTCATTTTAATTTAAAACGCATTTGAATACTGAAACGTCCTGAAGGACTCAGACAGACGATTCAACATCTCGTTGCTCTTTGAGCATACTCAGAACCCAATTTCAACGGGAATTTAAATCGATGCATTGGCTTCCAGCGCAAAACCCTTACATGAGCCAAAGTGGATTCATTTTCATATAAAACGCATTTGAATACTGAAACATCCTGAAGGACTCAGACAGACGATTCAACATCTCGTTGCTCTTTGCATACATCAGAACCCAATTTCAACAAGGACTTAAAGCGTTTATTGGAACCAAATCGATGCCTTGGCTTCCAGCGCAAAAACTCTTGCAGGACCCAAAGTGGATTCATTTTAATTTAAAACGCATTTGAATACTGAAACATCCTGAAGGACTCAGACAGACGATTCAACATCTCATTGCTCTTTGCATACTCAGAACCCAATTTCAACCGGAATTTAAATCGATGCATTGGCTTCCAGCGCAAAACCCTTACATGAGCCAAAGTGGATTCTTTTTAATATAAAACGCATTTGAATACTGAAACATCCTGAAGAACTCAACCAGGTAATTCAACATCCCGTTGCTTCTTCCATAATCAGAACCCAATTCCAACAGGAAAATCAAGCATTCATTCGAATCAAATCGATGCCTCGCCTTCGGGGGCGAAAAAAAAACCCCGACAGTCCCGACACTAATAACGCATCCGCCTATTGTCGTTCTTGGTGTAAAAAGCGTCGCGACGGCAGCATCTCGAAAATCCGTTACAGAACGGTGAGCGTCGCCTCATGCCAATGAAGAGAGCGTTTGAGCCTAGGACCAATGGGAATGGCCGGCTCCGACCCACCTAGCGCAAGAGCTCTAGAATTTCGAGGCGGAGTAGCGTCGCTATTGGGGGCTTAAAACCTCATAACTTCCGTGCAACTTCCACTATTCCGAAATGTGAGTTGGGCGAAAGTTAGTCGGTCGTGGAATTCGGTGTGGGATGCCTCGTGTGAGCTATCCTCACCATGAAATGGAATTCGCTACGTTCAGGTAGGGTGGCAATTGTGATTTAGTGATTTCACTCTGTGTGTTTTCAGTGTTTTTGGCATTTTTATGCTTTGCACCAATCAGTGGTAACTATTATCGACAAATTTTTCAAAAGCACAGGCCCTTAATCAGCTTTTTTTTGATAATTAACAGTATCTACTTATAAAAAAATGTTTTGCTTAAATTTTCTCATTATAATTTTTTTTCAAAAACACATTTTTATAAAATTTTACAGGATTTTCCGCTCATTTTAAAGAAGAAAAAAACAGTTTTCTTAAACTACGTTTTCTCAACACTCCTGGATATTAACTGGCATTATGATGCCTCGGGAAAAGCAAATTAGATAATTTAATTGTGATTTAATGAAAGAAATAATGCATTTTTTCAATTTGTATTTAACCCATTAATTGGTATGAAAACCCTCAATTTTAACTGAAAAAGTGACAATCGACTATATTTTAGTTCATAACAAAATTCTACTCGATTTTTGTTTTATTTAATATTGGGAAAAAGCTGACCAATGACCTTTTTAACACCCACTATTTCAGAAACCAGGCGTTTAAAGTCGCAAATTTACATGAAAAATCGATAATATTTCCCGGAAAAATAACGTAGGTGATCATTTAAGGTGTACGATGCATGCAAAAAGAAACTGAATATTATTTTGATCCAGAAGGTGGCGAAATATTTTCCTTGCTTACTGATTTAGAATTCTACAGACTTTTGAGCAAAAAACGATTCATTTTCTGCTCAAATAACCAAACGAAAAACCTTGTCCTCCAACCAAAACCGATAGACAATTTTCTCCTCTTCTTGGAAACTTCTCCACTTCCAAACTATCACTCGTTTCAGATCGCCGCACTTGTACTCACAGCCCTCAATCCTCCAAAGGCTGGGCATCGATAGGCTGGAGTTGGATCCCAGCTTCCTCCAGTTCCAGCACTACATTCGCTACTCCTCCGAACCTCTAGAGCTGACTGCCACTTCCACTCCATTGGATCTGAGTGTGAAAACAACTCCGGTTCCGATCACTCCTCCTTGTACTCCGTCGCCGAAGACCAGGACCCCACTGAGTCCCACTCCCGAAGTTCCAAGTAAGAAAGTTAAGGTAAATTATTGTCGTGAGGGTTTCGGGTAGGTGTAATCAACTAGTGATGAGCAAAGCAGCATCAAGACCAAGATTTGCATCGACTTGGTCTTGCAGAAAGAGTCAGTTGTTCATTTTTTGAAAACTTTTAATTAAGATTTCTGTGAATATCTCAGTTTTTTTGAGTTTTTCTTGCAAGCTTGGGGCTTGATCTTGGTCCTGTTTTTGTACACAGAGTCGTAGTCTTGGTGTTGGTCTTGCAAAAAGAGTCTCGTAAGTCTTGGTTTTAAATAAGGCGTAAAATGAAATAAAATTAATTCAATAATGATACTAAAATTAAGAGAAAATGATAACCAATACACAACAATAAGATAATCCCAGGCTGTTTGCTATTTGATTTCCGTGTTATTTTCTTATTAAGGGTAAAATCTGAAGTTTTCGAAAAGACAAGAAGTTCATTTAAGGTGTAGATTGTAGATAGTTTTACGTTTTGATTGAACTTATAAAATTTTACCCGCCGCGCACATTAGACACAGACTCTCGCAAGGGATATCGAAAAAAACTTTTTTTTTCAACATCGAATTACTTTTTGCAAGAGTCTTGGTCTTGATCTTGATCTTGCTTACGCAGTCTTGGTCCTCCTTTTTCTGCAAGACCAAAACCAGTCTCGCTCATCACTATAATCAACCAATTATTTTGATTGCCCAAAAGAGATTTGGACTGTACTTGAGACTTGTAGTTTTAGTGTTTTCCTGCAAAGACTCCAAACGAATATTATTCGTGATCTTCCTCCGACCAAATCTCATATTGATTGGACTTTAATTGTTTCTTTTATTACTCTTCTCCCTCTTATTAATACTCTTCTCTTAGACTCATAAATTCGGTTTCTTTAACCAGATTGCACTGTGTTCTTTTCATCTCGTAATCAAACTTTGAAATTAAACATTACTTTATGTGATCTTTGCTTCAACTCCGCTTTCTTGGGCCAACTGGTAATTTTTTGGACAATACAAATACATACACAAATGGAAAGAGTAGTGGAATCACTAGAGCAACTTTCAAAGCATCAACATTTCGCTCTTTCCAGCTAAACTCCCCAAACCCGAAGAAAAGCAAAGCAATTCGCAAACTCAACTTCGACGAAGATAACAGTTCCCCCGTTTCGGGCACGATCATCAGAGAGCTGCGCCCCGACGAGCATTTGGTGGTGCGAAAAGGTGACATCGATCCTGCGTTCAATGTGGTGGAGGTGACCGAGGAGGCGAAAGCCGAATTGGCCAAAATCGAAAACCACATTGGCGACTACGTCTGTCGGCTGTGCAAAGAGCTGTACGAGGACGCTTTCGGCTTGGCTCAACACAGGTAAATGGCGTCGATTAGTGGCTTTCATGGGGCTCCTGAGGCGTGAAATTGAAAGGCAACGGGCCATGTATGGGTATTTGTGGCACTTGACCGTGCAAGAAATTGATTAAGGCGATAATGGGGCATTAGTTCCGGCAAAATGGCACGCGATAATGTTAATGGATGTGTGGGCTGCAGGCACATGCCAACAGGTGCTCCCGCATTTAATTTGTTGATACGCCCTGTGACTACAATGTGTGGTCACACTGGTCACAGTCGTTAAACAATCTGCCCGTTTTTAATTCATCACACATTCTGGTAAATATCTACCTATTATCCCTATTAAGTGATGGAGCATTCACCATTATGTCCAGCGACAGTGGAATTTATTCCAATGTTTTCCAGATGTTCTCGGATAGTTCACGTAGAATACCGATGCCCCGAATGCGACAAAGTCTTCAACTGTCCGGCCAATTTGGCCTCGCATCGACGGTGGCACAAACCGCGACTTCCCAAAGAAAACAAACAGGAAGAAGGAGCAATGAGTGAAACTGACGGCGGGGAACAATTCAACTGCAATGAATGCGGCAAACGATTTCGAAGGGTAAGCGGCGCATTGCAGCCTCATTAAACTGGCCTGGCTGATTCGAATGACCTTTTTTTTACAGATAGCTTACCTTCGGAAGCACCAAACCTTGCACCAGATGGACTGACAGCGGCTTGTGCCGGTAAGGCCAATTCCACGTCTTCCGCCGAACCTTTGGAGGCCTCCACCTTTGCCTCCAGCCTGCGAAGGAGCCATTCCGATGGAACAGCGGTACTTCTCTGGAATGCCCTGGATGGATTTCTCGGGTAACAGTTGTAAATAGACATCGTGTATTCTAAAGAAAGTGAAATATAATGTAAAGTAGAGGAAAGAGGGTGTAGTTAGTAGGAATCGGTAGGTTCAGGGTCTGGTTTATTTGGAGATCTTCACAATGATTCTAGTCGCTTTTTCTAGTCAAAAATATTTTTAAGTTGAGTTTATGTAGGCTGTCGAAACATTCTAGTCAAGAAGTTAATTTTTTTGATTAATTTTACAAGTCTAGTCGGATTTTCTAGTCTTAAAAATTAGCGTTGCAAAAGGTTGTACATATATCTAGTCAAATCGAATGATTCTAGTCAGTTTTCTAGTCAAAAATACACAGCATTCCATAATGTACATAATAATAGTGGTCAGAATATCACAAAGATGATCTCACTAGTCATATGGTAGCTTTGAAGTAGAATTTCGCCTCAGGTTGAGTTTTTCCCAGTATTCTCATGAACCATGTTTCATAACTTTTAAAGCGAAACTCTATTTCCACGATGAATTGTGAGTAAACTGAAAGAAACGACATTTTTTTGCTATTCCAGAACTGATAACCAAATGCCTGAAACGTATGGCTTGCATCCTCAGAGGTGCTTCTGATCTTGAAGCTCTGATGAGTTTTTCAAAAGCACTTTTCTAAAAGCCCGAAAAACTCATCAGTTTAGTGTAAGTTTGCCAGCGAAAAACCTCTGAGAATGCCGAAAAAGCCTCACTCGTTTGATAACGAAATGACCATTTCGTTGATTTTTCATAGTTCAGTGGTATTCGAACTTGTTCTTATTTTGAACATTTTCGGTTTACTCAAAAATCATCACTTCATATACAGGGTGTTTATTTTACTGTCCCTGTTGTCTGAGACTGTTGATTGACTTACATTATAACTTAAAACGATGTTTTCCTATTCTCTTGTTGTGTCACGGTTGTCCAAAAAAACACCCTGTATATGCAGAGCATTGCAAGTAGGAATCAGTAGGTATAAGAGTTTAGTTTATAAGGTTTATTTTTATAATTTTTCGTTTCAATCACAAACGATAGTTCCTTTAAGTAAGAAAGATGTTTTGATTTTATAATATTGAATAACGTGCGTTTTTACACCTGAAAGTGCGGGCAGGGCGAACAGTATGCAATACGCTCAAGTATCGAGCGCATTTTAGAGATAACATCGCAACAACAATCTAGAGAATGCAGCCCCCATGTAAATAAGAATCCATTCTAGGTGGTCAAGTTACTTGTGTGAATCGTTTGCCATAGTTAACAAACAGAAAAAGCTTGCGTTTTGGTAACATTCGCGTTTCAAATGTGATATTAGGTTGTATAGGGATTAGGGCCAGTTAACCGTATTTTAGTGTAATTTAAAAAAATGTACGTAAACTAGTCATGAAAGAGATGTATTGTACAAATGTTTAAAAATGTATTATTTAAGTTTCTAGTCTTCTCTAGTCATATAGTTGTATGTACCAAACATTTTTAAAGACGAGTGTGTATCTAGTCAAAACCACTTTTGCTTAAAATGTTCTCATAAACTTATTAATGCAAATAGTATAAATATGTATGTAAGAATTACTGTTTTTTAAGACACCTTGTGTTATTTTTCAATGCTAATCGGTTTCACCGATGTATCTAGAAATAAGCTCTAAGTTGGGATTTAATTTTCAATATAAGTTTCAAGAGCGCCTTTCTTAGGAATAGAATTTAATTACGCTATTTCTCAGCCTTTTCTTGAACGATTTTGTGTTAATGATTTTTTCAGGGACCCGGACCGGAACCGATATAGACCGCAAACCGGAACGGATCCGATTCGGGGTTTTGGACCTGAACTGAAACAGAACCCATATTTTATAATAAGACATTGTTAGGTTCTGAACCGGAACCGAAATAGAATAGGTTTTTTTTCGGTTCTGCTTGTAACGTTTGAAAGAAATTACTGTAAATTTTACAAACAAATGAAAATAATCATTTACCCTCCTGCAAATGAATATAAAAATACGTTTCTATGTTCTGGTGAGCCGCAGTGTCACTGTTAATGTGCCGACGAAGGGGCACTTCTTTTAGTTAGTTCCTGCAATCGTTTTAATAGTCGGCGCCGCGACGCCGTCAAAGGGAGAAAATATAAGCGCTATTCTTTGCGGCTAGTTGTCCCAAATGACAAGATCTTGTATAAATCACAAAATAACAATTTTTTGGTATAAGGTAGTTTTAGATGGCAATCAAGTGGAAAAAGCAAAAGCACATTTAAAGTCGTTATGGACTAGACTGATGTTCTTAAAAGAGTGCAATTCTTCTAATTCTAAATCTGACCCTGACCATCACGATATGGAAACGGAATCATCTAGTTCTTCATCAAGCGATGAAATGGAAGCCTTTTTGAGACATAAAGATTCAGAGCAAAAATGTTTAAAAGGAATTAATCAGCACGAATTTTCCACACAAGGTTCATTTGTAGCCCTTAACAAAATTGAAAATATTTTAAATTCCTATCAAATGGAACAAACCCGCATACGCTTACCGAAAAATGAAACGATTTTTGATTTCTGGAAGAAAAAGAATGAGCTTAATCCCGAGTTATACATGCTTGCTCAAGTATTGTTAAGCGTACCGGCAACTCAAGTTAGTGTTGAGAGGTTACTCGCAGGACTCAAATTTTTGTTGCTGTCTTCGAGGTTAAATATTTAAAAAAAAATTAAAGAGGAACAATTATTTGTGAGGACCAACCTACTTTTCATTCGTAAAGAACAAACACCGTACGTTTATACACTATTTTTTAAATTCTTTTTTAAGTTGAATTATTTAAGTTTTTCGATCACCAACAACGAAACATTTGAAATTGGAATTTTGGACAAAAGCAACTCCTCAAAAGATGATGAAGAGTGTGAAGACATGAACCAGGAAGAACAATATTTAAACGGAAATAAGAGTGAAAGAAGAACGCGCTAAAGCCAGAAAATTCATTAACAAATTACTTTTCAAAAATACAACGATTAAAGTAATTTTTGTATCTAATATTGTCTGGGGTTGCTAGTCCTCCTACCCCCTACCATACAACCAGCCGAAGTACCGTATGGAGCACTGGATCGTTTGCTCATCTTTTATCTTGTATAATACAGCAACAAGCAAAGAAAAAGGTCGTGAGATTCTTGATTAGAGTAGCCTTTATCTTTGTCCTCGTTTGTTATTTATAGATTTTGGAACCCAAAAAATTAATTGGGAAATTATTTTCTAAACCGGAACCGTAACGGAACCGAAATTTTAAATTTTGCCTTGGACCTAAACCGGAACGGGACAGTTATTTCGTTTCGGTCCGGGTCCTTGGATATTTTAATAGCGAACAATGAACAACTTGAAACACCCTGTAGGTATATACCTTAAGACGCTTACCGATCGGTTGTTTATACAGGGTGATTCAAATTAGGGGTTGCGAACCTCGTAGTTTGTGG
This sequence comes from Dendroctonus valens, assembly GCA_024550625.1. Classification (NCBI taxonomy): domain Eukaryota; kingdom Metazoa; phylum Arthropoda; class Insecta; order Coleoptera; family Curculionidae; genus Dendroctonus; species Dendroctonus valens. The sequence continues at coordinate 423,681 of JAJTJO010000043.1, read as the reverse complement.
GGCAAGATCGGATAAAGCAACTTATCGTCTAGCTATCCAATTTTTTTTGGATTTTTCTCATTGAAACTCTTTTCAATTCAAGTCAAGATTCAGATTTCTCATTATAAGACAACAATCAATCATTTTATATGGATAATAGGTTCGGTGGGCGGCGGTCATATATTTCAAGCAATACATAAGGTCGACATACATTTTAAAGTCGACCTTTTTCCTTGTTATGTAACAGTATAGTAGGGGTTTGAAAGCGATTGGTTAAATGGTTCCCAACTACAATCAATGGGTGATAAATCGGGGCATACTGATGGTCAATAGGAGACAATGATTTTGCGCTTTACTTTTCTAAGGAGTTGCTCTTTCCTAAGGCGTTTCCCTAGGAGCAGGGCAAAGACATAAGATGGAGAAAAGCAAGAGATCATTTTGTTAAGAGAGTTTCTTTGCGGGCGTTTATTTGATGATAAAAATGAAATTTGTAAAGCATTTTGCCGGAAGAAGGCGACCTTTGTAGCTGATGAAAAACGTAAATTTCAATGAGTGAAAAGTGGTCGAAAAGCGCATTTTCGCTAAAAACTTCACTAAGGAAAGTTGTTAATAAAAATATGATTTATAAGGTGAGCACATTTTTAACGGGGCAAACCACGGCCCGATGTCCGTGAAAATTGACTGAAGTTGCCGAAGACATTGAAAGCGAAATTGTTAAATTCGTGCTGAAGGTATAAATATAAATAATACTCGTGAGTACTAGTGAGCTTTAGCGTCTATTTTATCTAGAAATTTCCTATATTATTAAAAATCACTGATTTTATCAGTGCATCAAACAACGAGGTTAGGATTGAGTTGTTGCCTGAAAACTTTGAATATAAAAAAAATCAAATTATATTCAGGCCTGAAAAGGAAGGAAAACTTTAAAACATGTTTACCCAATTGCACCTACAGCTAATAAAACGTAGCACCTTAAATTGTCCACATTAGTTCTTCACTAAACTTAGAAAACACTCAGTTTCACCGGATTTAGATTCGAAAAACCTCGGACTCTCACCGTTAACCTTAGCAGTTGTACGAACTTGAAACAATCAAATTTTAAAATGTTTCTATGCCCATTCAGTTCAAACCCGAATTAACCAGGCTTAATTATAAGAAATATTATTTTTCACATTATAAAATCTGAACTTTAATGTCATAAATTATTTCAGAAAACGTTTCCGGTTATGTGCCATGAAAAGTAAAAGGCTGAAACAATCATAAAAGTTAAAAAGCTTAGTAAAAAAATAAAAATAAATTTAAAAAAAGTAAAATATTTTAGTAAAGAATCAATGGCAATAAAGATGCGAAATTTACGCGCGTTTATCAGGTAAAATTGGAAATAACACTGAAAACTGGCCTCCCACAGCGCTGCCATATTTCCCAATCTATCCAACCTTACCAGAGACCAGTATCTTGTCTCTGACACTTATTTCAACTTTGATTGATCGTAAGTTGTTTGATTTTTGGTGAAGGAACGGTTTTTTTCACAAATGATCCTTCCATTCACATACTATACTAGTTTAACTGTTATAGTATGTCATTGGATCCTTCAGACTTGCACTTATCCATGTAAGTTAGCAACTGAACAAATACATTTTCTGTCGTGCCCATAGATCACAGAGTCCTGAACCAGAGCCTGAACCTCTGTGATCATGCCCATAGATCACAGAGTCCTGAACCAGAGCCTGAACCTCTGTGATCTGTGATCATGCCCATAGATCACAGAGTCCTGAAGCAGAGTCTGAAGCTCTGTGATCATGCCCATAGATCAGAGTCCTGAAGCAGAGCCTGAACCTCTGTGATCTGTGGTCATTCCCATAGATCACAGAGTCCTGAAGCAGAGTCTGAACCTCTGTGATCTGTGGTAATGCCCATCAGTTAAAGAATGAATGTGTGAGGGATCCAGGAGCTCTAGCTCGACAATCTAGAATCTAATCTTTTTTTTGGCAAAAAAGTACATTTGAACAGTGTTTCTTAAGTCCTTTATTGTTCGTTTGGCCCCTTTTCCAGTACCTTGTAAAACAGGTAGTAGTAACTTTATCTTCCCGTATGCATTAAATGGAAATGCGCCGATACATTTGCAGGAAATTCTTATAACCATTAAGCAGTCATTATTCTAAACTTGATCAATTCAGCTCGAATCGTTGGGTCGTGTATATTCTACATTCGGTTTATGGATTTCAGAAACCTTGATATCCAGAGACAGTTTACGTTGCTTAAATATGTACACTTACAAGAATTAGAACTAGAGTCGATTCAGAAAATGCCTCCTGAAAACGCGAAAAGCAGAGCTTGGAAGAAAAATGAAACCGAGCAGGCATATGGAATCTGTCTGCGAGAAGTAATGGATGAGGCATCTGTATCACTGGTGGACGAAGGTGAGTTTCTAAGCAACATTTCAACGTGATAAACAAGTGTATGTGGCTTTGAATTTTTTGTAGATTCAAGTGATATGAGCTATATGTCAAGATTGGAGATACTTTCTGAGAGGGCAGAAGAAGCCGCACGTTCAGAACATGGTGAAAATTTACACGCATTACTGTCATTTGTTTCGACAACATGTTGTCGATCATGTAAGTAAACTGAGCTAGTTTTTAAGTTTAACTAAAACACCAAACGACCTTACAGGCAGTTGTTGCACAAAGATCTCTGCAAAGATTGCAGAGATCTTAAAGAGGACCGGTGATCCTGATAACAGTTACGATGAATCCTCTTCCCTTGTGACTATGTTGGAGACAACTACACCCCTGCGTGTAAACAATACCAAGCACTTATCTGAAATGAAAACCGGAGCAGTCGCAAGTAAAAAGGCTTCTGATCGTAAAGCCAGTACATTTAAAGATCCAAAGTCACCGCTAGATATTACATCGGATTCAGAGCACGAGATAACAGTAATTAAAACAGCACCAAAAACTAAGAAACCCAAGAAAAAGATGACATCAACTGACGAAAGTGGAATTTTGGAGCCAAGGTTTATCCAACCTGAAACGACATCGGAAAATGGCAAAAAGTTATCCGAAAGAAACACTGATCTTTCCGAGCGAGTAATTTACGAAACACTTTAGGATAAAAACGCATTTAATATCCCAAAATCTATTTCAGAATGACATTGAAAATCAGACGAATATGCAAAGTGTGGACATGAGGAACAGCAAGCAACCGACAGTGAGAAAATCTAGAAAAAGGCTCTTAACCGGAGCAGTCGCAAGTAAAAAGGCTGCTGATCCTAAAGCCAGTACATCTAATGATCCAAAGTCACCGCTAGGTAATACATCGGCTTCAGAGCGCGAGATAATAGTAAATAAAACAGCACCAAAATATAAGAAACCCAAGAAAAAGAAGACACCAACTGAGGAAAGTGAAATGTTGGAGCCAAGGTTTATCCAACCTGAAACGACATCGGAAAATGGCAAAAAGTTATCCGAAAGAAACACTGATCTTTCCGAGCGAGTAATTTACGAAACACTTCAGGATAAAAACGCATTTAATATCCCAAAATCTATTTCAGAATGACATTGAAAATCAGACGAATATGCAAAGTGTGGACATGAGGAACAGCAAGCAACCGACAGTGAAAAATCTAGAAAAAGGCTCTTAACCGGAGCAGTCGCAAGTAAAAAGGCTGCTGATCCTAAAGCCAGTACATTTAATGATCCAAAGTCACCGCTAGATAATACATCGGATTCAGAGCGCGAGGTAATAGTAAATAAAACAGCACCAAAATATAAGAAACCCAAGAAAAAGAAGACACCAACTGAGGAAAGTGAAATGTTGGAGCCAAGGTTTATCCAACCTGAAACGACATCGGAAAATGGCAAAAAGTTATCCGAAAGAAACACTGATCTTTCCGAGCGAGTAATTTACGAAACACTTCAGAATAAAAACGCATTTAATATACCAAAATCTATTTCAGAATGACATTGAAAATCAGACGAATATGCAAAGTGTGGACATGAGGAACAACAAGCAACCGAAAGTGAGAAAATCTAGAAAAAGGCTCTTAACCGGAGCAGTCGCAAGTAAAAAGGCTGCTGATCCTAAAGCCAGTACATTTAATGATCTAAAGTCACCGCTAGATAATACATCGGATTCAGAGCGCGAGGTAATAGTAAATAAAACAGCACCAAAATATCAGAAACCCAAGAAAAAGAAGACACCAACTGATGAAAGTGAAATTTTGGAGCCAAGGACTATCCAACCTGAAACGTCCTCGGAAAATGCCAAAGAGTTATCCGAAAGAAACACTGATCTTTCCGAGCGAGTAATTTACGAAACACTTCAGAATAAAAACGCATTTAATATACCAAAATCTATTTCAGAATGACATTGAAAATCAGACGAATACCCAAAGTCTGGACATCAGTAACAACACGCAACCGAAAGTGAGAAAATCTAGAAAAAGGCGCACTCTCTTAACCGTACCAGTCCAACGAAAGAAGGTTAGAACATCTAATCCAAAGTCACTGCAAGCTAGCACATCGAATGTAGAAAACAAGACAACGGTAAATAAAGCAGCAGCTAAAGTAAATCAGAATTCAGCAGTTGAAGAAAACTCATCATTACTTCACCGGGGAGTTAAGGACTCAAAAACCACGCGGTCCCAATCACGAACCAAGAAAGTGGATCCGGTAACAAAACAATCAGTGAAATCGGCTACCGCTAATAAAGGAAACAAAGCCGCAGGAAAGAGTGGAAAAGGGACCAAAGGAAAAACTCGTGTTAAGAAGCGACAAAACTCACCATCAGGTAAGAGTCGCTTATAAAGACTGTCCATTTAGTATTCTCGCTTTCGACTGAGACTTAATGCAAGATTTTAATGTCAATTAAATATTTTCTCCGGGAAATGCAAGCACGTTAATGCGACCTATTAATTAGGATTAAAAATAGATTTTTTGATTAGCGAACCTCTCTAAAAACACCAAAGAATCCGAAGCAACAAATGCACAGATAAATTCATCTTATGCGGCCGTCCACACCTAAGTCGATAGCTATAACGAATCCGTGTGAAAAACTAATGATTCTATAGAATGAAATGTGTGTGGCCACAAAAAGCTACTTCAATACATCTCACCGTGAGTGATCAACTAGAACGGGATTTTTGCGCGGGGAACGCAGAATTTCAGAATTTTTACGCTGGGTAATATGTGAACAATTCTCCTCTAATACAGGCACGAATCTATCCCAATAATAAAGTGGGACATTTAGCGCTTAAAAATCCTTTTTATAGCAAAATATGAATAGGAACGCGTCATTGGGCGTAATCTTTTGCAAACCGTCCACAATCGCACAACGTCAATTGATACAGAAAAACTAATATGCAGTGTCTTCTCCCAGAGTGGCTTTTCACGATTAAAAGAAGCTAAAATCACTATGCTTAAAAATGAATTAGGCAAAATCACTTGCACGTGCGGTGTGTTGTTTTGGCCAGACCTTAACGCAACCCTCTCGCGATCTACTGAAATTTTAAGTGTGGACGTGGTAGGCGCGTAGGAGGTACTCTGAAAGTTTGTAGTAATCCATCCCCTGCCAGTCTTTCGACGGCATTTCAAAAGAAATTTTTGCTCAGTGTGGAGAGTTTGCTTTTTGACGCAATGAAAACACGCAGTTTGGAGATTCGCATTTGCAAAGCGGCACTAAATCTGGACGCGGCATAACGTGGGGTCGCGCAAATGCTTCAAAACCGCGACTCTTGCAGGTATTGCTTCGAACGTTGCTTTTAGTGAATCCCTTTCTCTACAAATCTCAAATCTTTACGCCATTCTATGAAAAAACATGCTTTAGAGGGCAGAAAGACCGATAGGTCGATAGCCTTTTTTAGAAATAAAGATATTTACTACTACATGCTTTAGACATTGCTTTTTTAATACTTTTATAATAATTGTGGCTTTCTAATCTAGATAGTGAGAAAACGACCTACAAAATACATGCTGCTACAGGTAGTCCTTTTTGAAAGAACCCCATTGTCCGTTATTGTTTGTTTTTGTTAGCAGTAGTTTGAAAACAACTAGTGTTTTTTGTCTCCTGTTTAGATTTGTTTATGCTAATCAGATGATTCTGTTTTGTATTCATTGATTATTTAGTAAAACTTGTTCCAAACATTAATTTATATTTTTCATTTTTATTGGATGAAAGGCCAACTTGAAGGCACAGATAAGCATTAAACCACGAATTAAGTATGTATAAAAAACATTATCTATAAGTGTCATTTAGTGGAGCGCTATAAATAACAACCGCCTGTGATTTTCAGAAGATTTAGTCAGTCCTCGGTCAGATTATATTGTGGCTAACATCCATAATGAACTATACACAATACCGATGGACACCAAAAGCAACAAAACCAGGATTCGCATAGCGAAAAAATTGGCTCGACGCGCCGGTTCCAGTTTACGTAAGTTTTAAGAAACGCAGCTGAGTTTTTGGATGAAAAGGCGTTCTTGTTTCAGACGATTCAATTCTAACAGAATCCATCGCCGCAAATCCTTGCTCAAAAAAATTGTACTCTGATCAGGCTTGGAGGAGTTCGGAATTGTTTCAATCTTTGTGCAAACAGAGTGGATGAAATGAATGTGAGTGTTAATTGCCGTTTAAGTTTTAGCAGATAAGTTTATAACAAAAACATTTTTTTTTGACCGGAAATACGTCCAAGTAAATGCTGTGATTAGGAGACACGGACGAAGAAAGACCAACCAAGAGTGAAAACGACACTATAAATAGCCTCCCATCCCCCTTCCAATATCATTTGGCAGAGATTGTCCAAGCTTTTTGCTTCGTTGATGAGATGATCGATTTGGCCTTCTATCGACAGACACTGGGACATTGTGCGGATTCCGGTTTTCACCTTGCCTTACAGTCTCAGCTCGATGTTCTAAATATGTTCTAGAGCCCAAAAAAGTGTACGAAAACCAAACCGAATTGGGGGATTCATTCAATCAAGCTCACTCACCTGCTTGTTTACTTTCTGGGAACTTTATGCAGCAGCTAGAACTTTCCTGGGCCACGAAACCAGAGGATCGTAAACGAACTGGGTGACAAATCGACATGAGTGTTTGGACTGCCTAAAGACTCCTTCAAACCCCAAGGGTCCTATCGCCGCGATCATATTCTTCTCAAAAGTTTCGCCCGTTGCCGCCAGCAGAATGTTTTCACCATGCCTGTCTCCTAATCCGAGCATGTACCCTGTTATGGACATAAATGCGTTGGTTCTGGTGTATCCAGTTCGCGCCGTTAACCATGTTTAAAAAGTTCAAATAAATGTATTTTATTATAAAAGTTTCCTCTCCATTGTCTCCCGTTTGCTCTTTCACTGCTACGATGCGATAGATTAATAGAAGCTTGTCGAAGCTGAGTAGATAGAAAAACTGTGCCCCAATAGCTACGTAGTAAAGGTCTGGTACTAATCCACTGGGGCTTCATACTCTTGGACGCTAATGCCTGCCTCTTTGTTGTAAATAAACGTTCTGGAAAACTGCTCTGACATTGCCATGTTAGCCAGAGTCTGGATGGAGTTCTTGTCGGTAGCCCCAGGCTTTATCAGTTTGTCCACCATTTTCTAGGTGGTGGGAAACACATCTTGGAGACTCCATGACATTGCAGAAAGAAGGTCTAGGAATTGCTAGTAGTTAAAAAGACTAAACACTACCCTGGTCAGACAGGGCCAAGACAAGACTTGTCTCTGCCCTGGTAGGTGTGTTGTTTGTTTACATTTTCAAACCCGCAGCATGCAATTGTGCGGTTAAGTTGTCGCTAGCTGTCCTTTGACAGACACATTGTTTAACAGAAGTTTTTGGAATGTGCCCTCATGTCTGTCGCACTCTCTCACGTGGAAGTGCGTAAGGAAAGACATGAGGGAGTCCCAAGAGCAACTGGCTCTAACCTTGCAAGAAACTATGGTTCTTAGAGGTTATGTTTTTGGCAAGTGTACATAAAGATAGAAATTTGTGAAATAAAGGCAAATTTAAGGTTCCCGAAGCCAGAATGGAAAATATTACTAGTGCAGAGGAGCAGGAAAACGTGGTTATTCAAAATTCCATTAAATTTTTGCACACTCTTACTAGCCTGAGGAAATTAAACGTGCCAACCTTGCAGTCACTGTACAGGTAACATTTTGGGGTGTGGGGCTTTAAACATGCTTGCTGTTTACCCGAGAAAGGTGCCAGAGAGGGCTCGTGATGTGGCCAGCTACGAGATCAATTACAAACCTACTTACTTTGGCCCCAAACTCTCTGCTCAAATTTTCAAGCTAATGTAGTTAAAACTTAGCTTAGAGCCTTGATTTTATTTAAGTAGACGCTACAAGTTCAGTTTTTGGTTCCCTACTGAACTGCTCACCTATTGAGACTAGTTGCTTCTCGTGTTAATCAGCATTTTTTGCAAAAAGATGGTCCAACATGCAGTTTTCACTGGGAATAAGCTGTAGATTACATTCTTGGTCTTATGGTGAACACTTACTGAGCCTAATTGCTTCTCATAAAAACCAACAGTTTTTGCTCAAAATTGCTCCATTTTCTTCATTGAGTAAAATTTTCAAATCCATTTGTAGGTTCCACTATTTTCAACTGCAACTGTTTTTTATTGTGCTTCTAGAACAAAATGTCGACTAATGGAATTGCGCAGACATGTGTACCTGCCAGTACAAAAGCCCCATCAAAGATGCGAAAAATGCTTCATGAAATTCTCTGAAGGCGACACAGGCTTTGAAATTACGCCATCCAAGCCAACGCCGTTTGCCAAGAAAATCATGGAGAAAGTCGGGAAGAATCAACCATTAACTAACTATCAGAAAGCGTATTATAAGAAGCTGCTGAAGAAGTTCCCGAAGGGATTGCAGGAGCAAAACAAGCTGGTAAGTGAAGTCTGTTTTAGCAAGGGTTTTGTCTTACTGAGTGATTTGTTTCAGACATTGACTTGCCATTTTTGCAAAAATGGTACTATTGTGGCGATGAATAAACCAAAGCGACAGCGGCAGGTGAAAGCTAAAAAACCACCAGCGAAAACCAAGAAGAAATCGAAGAAAAAGGACAAATTTTGCGGGCTTAACCAGAGCGTGGTGCTGCTGTCTTCAGCAAAGAAGAAACCCGAATCGGAAAACGCAAATATCAAAAACCCGCAAGAGACAAGTCTTCAGCCCATCCAGCCTTTTGAAGTGATGACTGGAACAATGACCAACAGTAGAGTGCTCCAGACGCCTCCCAAAGCGATTCGAAATAATAAACATGCCATTAGACTGGCCAAGAAGAAAGAAAACGTTGTAACTGAGGTGCTTGCCCCTGTTATCAGCAAGGCAAAAGCCAAGCAGAATAAGAAAAGGCTCAACGGCTTATCCCTACTTGTAAAAAATCGCGACAAGAGTAAAAGCAAGCAAACGCCGCGGTTAAAGGACTTCTTAGCCAGCCTTTAACGAAAAGACACTTTTGGTTGACTGCTTTGTAAGTCCGTGACTGTGAGTGAGATTAAACGAAAGTTGTTACTTTTGTAAGCAGAAAAATTCGTTTTTATTAAGTCAAAGTTCTTTGTTCTGTCAGTTAATTAATGTATTTTATTAACGATCTATTTTGGGGAGGTTTGATTATTTTCCAATTCATGCAATGAGTGGAGTAAAAGTCGTAGATAAAAAGTCCGCTTCCGTTTGATAACCCAATTTCAAGTGCGAACAATGCTTTATCGGGTTTGGAGCCGATCCGCGATTCAATTAAACAATAAACTTTAATATTTTTCCGTAGACTTGTGGTTGTTTCCACATCGGGAGAAACTGATGGTATATTGAGGTGGTGAAACCCTCATTAAGTGCGCTTTGAATGTTCAAATTTACCGTGAATTTGAGTTAAACGGGAGGAAACATTTGGAAACCATTTCCAAACGCCACTGTCTAGGTATATGGGACCAAATGAGAATTATCTTAGGAAAAAAGGATATAAATGTGCCATTTCAGATAGATAATGAGATCTGTTTTTACACGGGATCGTAGGAGTGGGAAGCGACTGAGATAACGCATTTCCTCTGTTAAATCAGCTTCCGCTCGAAAAAGCGAAACCATCAAGACAAATCGGTTTGAAGTGTTTAATCGAATTATTGAGGAATCGAAAATTTGTTTTCACTTTTAAAAAAATGTTGGGCGTGTCCAGCTCGAGTCTGAGGGCAGTCAACATATGGGTCAAGTATGTGCTGGACGGAGATAGAGAAGGAAAAGTCGGGAATAATTATGAATTTAAATGGGGATTGGAATAAAAATTCGTACTTCGATTGCTAATAAAGGGTTTTTTGCCAAAGTGTGTTTAATTTTGAGGGATTTAATTAAATGATTGTTAACTGATACAAGCAATCAGCTAGTTGTCATTTAAAAGACGCCTGTCATCGCATAGCTTTGAGCCACTTTTTAAAACTTTTTTCATTTTCTTCTAAAGCGCAGTTAGTTGAAGCAACTACAGTTATTCATCTTCTATAGGCATCTTCAAGAGGCCAAAGGTGCGTTTTATTGACATTTTTTTAGTCGGGATTAATTTCGTGATGGGGTTGAAGGAAAGTGCGTAGATTTGTGAACACAGTTTTAGTGTTTTCCATTTACTGAAGCAGTTTTTTAACCTTTCGTCCCCAGAACGCTTGAAACTATCCATTTGGGTGAGTTTTTTTATTCAGCTTTTCATTTTATATAAGTAAGGTACGAGTAAACTTAGTCGATTTCAATGGTGGATTGGACAGTTTGTGGGCAGTTTACCCAGTCTAAATGGAACAAAAACTCGGGATTTTTTCCTGTTTGTGCGGAATTTTGAACTTTTGCAGAAAAGGGAAGTTTCCTTTTACCATTTTGTGATGGTTTCCCGACCGATACTGCGGTTTTAGCGATGAAATTTGGGTTTTTGTGTTGGAAACTTTCTGACGTTAGCTGTCACCGTCATTGATGAAAAAGCCTCTCAAATGCCTCAAATTCTACATACTTTTCGTGAAAAGGAAGCGAAAATGCAGCGAGCTCATTCAAAAACATGATAAAGCTTATGATTATTGACGGTTTTCCAGCAGCGATGAAAAACTTTGATCCGAAAATTTCATAGTGGGTCTACAGCCTCTCAAAATGCCTTAAACAGAGACAAGTAAGCCTTAAAGTCCATCTCAAGGAAGCAAGAAATGAAATTGCCTTTTTTCTTCAGGGCTTTGAAGACTTCGACTTGATGGGGGTTTAATGGTGAGTGCGATTTAAACAAACTGAGTGGTGGATAAATAGTCTTTTAAATTGTAATGTTTTGGATTAAATTTCGTGAACTTGAGCCTAATTATGCCTCGAGGTTGGATGAATCAAGTAATTTACCTTTAGGCACATCTACATAACAATCCTCGAAAGAAGTGCCTTACAAATAAACCTTAAGCTCGCACTCAATGGGTAATATTTTCAAACAACGCTTTACACATTGAGTGTTAAAAAATCTTCAGTTATCTGTGAGGTTCTTCGAGATGTTAAAAATGCGTTTAATAGGTTTTTTGGTCAGAATTCTCGAAATCTTTTTAAGGTCATTTTAAGCAAAAAAACATATATACAGCCAGTGTTTGATTAGCAAATTGGACGCTCTCAAAAGTTTTTGAATTAGTCAATTCTTCAATGGTCGAAAGCTGCAAAAGTTGAAAAAATCTCAGGGTCTCTCAACTCCCAAAATTTGTGACGAAAGTGTATCTTTACCGGTTTTACCGGAAGTCCTAACTTGGGAAAATACACCGAATTTTATATTAATACAACAAATTCATCCCCAATGCCAATGGTTCGAGTCGTTCGTTCGCCTTTGTCCACTTCCCAGTAGCGAATATTTGAGAGAAGTTACGTAATTGGCCCCCAAATTGGCAGATAGCTGGACCACCTTATCAGTGGGAAAAAAATTACGTAAAAAGTCGTTCTGTTGGAATTCGAGGCCAGCCAACCGCCTCCGCAACACGGTCCATCCTGCTTGAATCAGCCCTTTCGTGCTTTCGTAGTGCGGTCTCTATCCTACCATTAGCCTGGGGGGCCACCAGGGTCCAGCTTCGGCCGCAACACTCACTAGATGAGTCTTTCCGCGACCGTCTTCGTGGAAGCTGTTTTTCGGCAATTGCTCGATCGAGGATCTTTCTGATCAGCTCACGTCGAGCCAGGCGAGCTCACGCTGCAGCGATTTTTTCGCTTTTTCATTTTTGCGCGAACTTTACTTTTGTGTGAGTGATTGTTTGGCATGGAGTTAACTTTTCGGCGACGATGCCGGTGAGTAGAAAAAACGATTTTTTCACATTGAAGAACACACGTTTACAAAATTTGTCGTGGACAAGATTTTTTCGTGTTTTTTTGCAAAAGCCAATTTTTGAATTTTTTAACTCGTTTCAAATTTAGATGTCCTAATTTCTTTTCAATTATTTCATTTATATGTTCTAATTCTTTTATTTATCAACTCTAAGGGTCTCAAGTCAACAAATTTTGTCATTTTTGGAAAAGATGCCCCATTTTCTTCTTTCCCAATCCTTCCTTAGAACCCTATTTTACTTTTCAAGTTTTTTATTATTCATTCACCTCAACCCATTTTTGTTTTACGGCGTGCCAGAAGAGCGCGATATTTTGAAAAGCGAATGTACATTTCCTCTTGTTACATGTTTTTTTTTTGACTCTCCATATTGGAAAAACGGTGGTTGGCCTGACAGGTTTTGACCAAATGTAATTTTTTGCTTCATATTTAAGGGCGAACAAATAGAATCACTGGAAACGGTGATAGACACGTTGGAAACAATTTCGCGTCAATTGAATGCAAAAAGTTCAGTTTTGCTCACCTTTAAAAAGAGCAAATCGCGGTAAACTCTTGAAATTTACAGTTATTAAACCATTCTCTAAGCCTGAACTTGATTTCTTCTAGAAATTAAAACCATCAATAAAAGACATTGGATTATAAAGAACTTTTTTCAACCAGATCTACATTCAATAGTAATTGGAAATTTAAACTATTTTGGAGTTGTTTTATTATTTAACTATTTTGGACACGGAATTCCTAATGCTTGCTGCTGATTTTCGATAAATCATGCTTGCTGCACTAGTTAATGATGTTTCCAGAACGAAAAATGTCTTTTACCCCCTTTAGTGGTTAAAGTTTGCCTGGATGCAAAGTTACGATTTTTTAAAAAGTAGCGTACATTTGAGAAAAAACTTCCTTTTTCACTCGTGCGTTTACAAAGCGCACACGAATCAGATTTTAGGGCGATTTAAGTGAAAAAGTGAAACTCTCAGAATTTTGAGAACCAAGTGTCTTCTCGTGAGTGTGTGATTTTCTAGATGGAGAGTGCTTTGAGTGAAAAGTTACGAATTTTTTAAGAAAAGTGTGCAGTTGAACAAAAACTCCCATTTCTGCACATGCTTTACAAAACGCTCACGTGTCAGAGTTTACAGCGATTTAAATAAAACTATCAGGGTTTTTAGAACTAAGTATTTTCTACAGGGTGTGGCAGTTTCACGATGATGCGTGCCCTGGATGCAAAGTTACGATTTTTTAAAGAGTAGCGAGCATTTGAGAAGAAACTTTCTTTTTCACTCATGCTTTTACAAAGAGCACACGAATCAGATTTTAGGGCGATTTAAGTGAAACTCGCAGGATTTTGAAAACCAAGTGTATTCTCTTGAGTGTGTGAGTTTCTAGATGGAGAGTGCTTTGAGTGAAAGGTTACGAATTTTTAAAGAAAAGTGTGCAGTTGATCAACTCCCATTTCTGCACCTGCTTTACAAAACGCTCACGTGTCAGATTTTACAGTGATTTAAATAAAACTATCAGGATTTTTAGAACCAAGTATTTTCTATAGGGTGTGGCAGTTTCACGATGATGCGTGCCCTGGATGCAAAGTTACGATTTTTAAAAAAAAAGCGTGCATTTGAGAGAAACTTCCTTTTTCACTAGTTCGTTTACAAAGCGCACACGAATCAGATTTTAGGGCGATTTAAGTGAAACTCTCAGGATTTTGAGAACCAAGTGTCTTCTCTTGAGTGTGTGAGTTTCTAGATGGAGAGTGCTTTGAGTGAAAAGTTACGAATTTTTAAAGAAAAGTGTGCAGTTGACCTAAAACTCCCATTTCTGCACCTGCTTTACAAAACGCTCACGTGTCAGATTTTACAGCGATTTAAATAAAACTATCAGGATTTTTAGAACTAAGTATTTTCTACAGGGTGTGGCAGTTTCACGATGATGCGTGCCCTGGATGCAAAGTTACGATTTTTTTAAAAAAAGCGTGCATTTGAGAAGAAACTTACTTTTTCACCCGTGCGTTTACAAAGCGCACACGAATCAGATTTTAGGGCGATTTAAATGAAACTCCTAAGATTTTGAGAACCAAGTGTCTTCTCTTGAGTGTGTGAGTTTCTAGATGGAGAGTGCTTTGAGTGAAAAGTTACGAATTTTTAAAGAAAAGTGTGCAGTTGATCAAAAACTCCCATTTCTGCACCTGCTTTACAAAACGCTCACGTGTCAGATTTTACAGCGATTTAAATAAAACTATCAGGATTTTTAGAACCAAGTATTTTCTATAGGGTGTGGCAGTTTCACGATGATGCGTGCCCTGGATGCAAAGTTACGATTTTTTAAAGAGTAGCGTGCATTTGAGAAGAAACTTCCTTTTTCACTCGTGCGTTTACAAAGCGCACACGAATCAGATTTTAGGGCGATTTAAGTGAAACTCTTAAGATTTTGAGAACCAAGTGTCTTCTCTTGAGTGTGTGAGTTTCTAGATGGAGAGTGCTTTGAGTGAAAAGTTACGATTTTTTTAAGAAAAGTGTGCAGTTGAACAAAAACTCCCATTTCTGCACCTGCTTTACAAAACGCTCACGTGTCAGATTTTACAGCGATTTAAATAAAACTATCAGGATTTTTAGAACCAAGTATTTTCTATAGGGTGTGGCAGCTTCATGATGATGCGTGCCCTGGATGCAAAGTTACGATTTTTTAAAGAGTAGCGTGCATTTGAGAAGAAACTTCCTTTTTCACTCATGCGTTTACAAAGCGCACACGAATCAGATTTTAGGGCGATTTAAGTGAAACTCTCAGGATTTTGAGAACCAAGTGTCTTCTCTCGAGTGTGTGAGTTTCTAGATGGAGAGTGCTTTAAGTGAAAGGTTACGAATTTTTAAAGAAAAGTGTGCAGTTGATCAACTCCCATTTCTGCACCTGCTTTACAAAACGCTCACGTGTCAGATTTTACAGCGATTTAAATAAAACTATCAGGATTTTTAGAACTAAGTATTTTCTATAGGGTGTGGCAGTTTTACGATGATGCGTGCCCTGGATGCAAAGTTACGATTTTTAAAAAAAAGCGTGCATTCTTTTTTCACTAGTTCGTTTACAAAGCGCACACGAATCAGATTTTAGGGCGATTTAAGTGAAACTCTCAGGATTTTGAGAACCAAGTGCCTTCTCTTGAGTGTGTGAGTTTCTAGATGAAGAGTGCTTTGAGTGAAAAGTTACGAATTTTTAAAGAAAAGTGTGCAGTTGATCAAAAACTCCCATTTCTGCACCTGCTTTACAAAACGCTCACGTGTCAGAGTTCACAGCGATTTAAATAAAAGTATCAGGATTTTTAGAACTAAGTATTTTCTACAGGGTGTGGCAGTTTCACGATGATGCGTGCCCTGGATGCAAAGTTACGATTTTTTAAAAAAAAGCGTGCATTTGAGAAGAAACTTCCTTTTTCACTAGTGCGTTTACAAAGCGCACACGAATCAGATTTTAGGGAGATTTAAGTGAAACTCTCAGGATTTTGAGAACCAAGTGTCGTCTCTTTAGTTTGTGAGTTTCTAGATGGAGAGTGCTTTGAGTGAAAAGTTACGAATTTTTTAAGAAAAGTGTGCAGTTGATCAAAAACTCCGATTTCTGCACCTGCTTTACAAAACGCTCACGTGTCAGATTTTACAGCGATTTAAATAAAACTATCAGGATTTTTAGAACTAAGTATTTTCTATAGGGTGTGGCAGTTTCACGATGATGCGTGCCCTGGATGCAAAGTTACGATTTTTTAAAGAATAGCGTGCATTTGAGAAGAAACTTCCTTTTTCACTCGTGCGTTTACAAAGCGCACACGAATCAGATTTTAAGGCGATTCGAATGAAACTCTCAGAATTTTTTGAGCCAAGTAATTTCTATAGGATTTGTGAGTTTCCAAATGGTACCTGCTCTGGACGGGAAGTTACGACTTTTTAAAGAGGAACGTGCATTTGAGCAAAAACTCCCATTTCCACACGAGCGTTTACAAAGCGTACCAAATCAGATTTTAAGGCAATATGAATGAAACTCACAAGATTTTTAGAGGCAAGTGTTTTCTATAGGGTGTGCAAGTCTCAAGATTATGAGTGCTCTGGATGGAAAGTTACGACTTTTTAAGAAAGAGCATGCTTTTGAGCGAAAACTCCCATTTCTACACGTGCGTTTGTTTACAAAGCGCATAAGAATCAGATTTTAGGGCGATTGAAATGAAACTCTCAGAATGTTTGGAATAAAGTATTTTCTATAGGACTTCTGAGTGAGTTTCTACATGGAGTGTGCCTCGGTTGAGAAGTTACAAATTTTAAAAAAAGAACGTCAATTTGAACAAAAACTCCCATTTCAGTACCTGCATTTAAATAGAGCGCACAAGGCAGATTTTCAGCTTATGTAAATGAAATTCTCAAGACCTCGAGAGCCAAGTTTCATCTACAAGGTGTGCAAGTTTCAAAATCGCATTTGCTCGGGATGGAAAGTTGCACTTGTTTAAAGAGGAACGTGAATTTGAGCGAAAATTCCCATTTCCATATGTGCATATACAAAGCACGCACGATGCAGATTTTAGAGCGATTTAAATGAAACTCTCAGGATTTTTAGAACCAAGTGTCTTCCTCTGGTTGTATGAGTTTCAATATGGCGCATCTTTTGGATAGGAAATTAAAAAATTTTAAAGACGAGCGTGCAGTTTGAGCTAAAACCTCTATTTTTACACTTTTATTATGATCATATTGATTATGATAGAGCTAAGGGTAATTTATAGGGTGTGCGAGTCTCAAGTTGGTGCGCGCTCTGGATGAAAAGCTACGAATTTTTAAAAAAGGGCGTGTATTTCAGCAAAAAGTACCATTTGTAAAAAAAAATTGAACTTTTAAATTTAATTTAAAGCCAATGCAACTGAAGGTTTACCAGGAGTCAAAGATCCCGCAAAAGAGTAGATAGCTCTACACTTTTTGTTAACAATCGGTTTATCTCTCTAGTAAAAACAACAGTGTATTTTTACTCCCGCAATCAATCCTTTCCTGAGCTAACAGACCAAAGATTTGACTTGAAAATTACCAGTTTCACACCGTACTTATCCATCCAAATTAGTCGCATCAGAAGACATCTAAAGTTCCAAACCATTTTTGATGATAACTAGAAAACGAGCAATAATTGAATTTTCAACATGTTTGCCCCGAAGCAGATAAATCAACCGCGAAGAACTGGATAATAAAATATCTAAGAACGATGTTTACAGGACAATTTTTTTCACACGAAGAACCTTCTATGTTATTAGGCCCGTTAGCTCTAAACAGGGCAATGTCGAAGATTGTAATCGTAGAATGGAGGTAATAAGTCTGAAATTTGACGTGGTATATACTTAAGGCCTGAGTTTTAATGGAATGATGAATGGTGGCGAGTAGTTGGAAGTTGAAGTGTTAATTGGATCCTATCAGAAGCTGCTATGGAGCCAGTAACTTCCATTGAACACAGTTGGGTTCACAAGCAAATGCTGAAACAATTTCTGAAGTTGTAAGAAATTCAAAAAGTTAAGGTGCAAAAGTAAGGCTTGAGGTGGATTCAACTGCCCAAAAAAACCATCATATTTACATTGCCAAGAATATCACTGAAGTAGGTATGGAAGAAGAACAGTTCCAGCTACGTAAAAGAAGCAAGATATTCCGAAATAGGCGGAAAATAACTTCTAAATTAAGCATGTCTTAGTTCTGTTGCCTCATTATTTTGTGGGAATTTTGACTATTTCAGTCACGAAGTAAATCGGCCCTAATCTCACGCCCATCAGGTGTACGATTACATCGAAAAGATATTCAATGTTTGACTTTTCCCGGGCGAGCGACCTTTCGGTACCACTCAAACGATTTCGAGAATGGTGCCGCGGATGGTCTTCCCATATCTTTTATTTATGGGATGCATCCACATCACCCCAAATGGTCATTTGAAAGGGAATAATCGCTTAATATCAATGTCGATCAAGTATTTTGATTTGGCCAGTGGCGCGGATATTTTATCATTTTCGTAGTTAATTGTAAGAGCGAAGTGCATTAAATTTTGATGACCGCCACATTCTGGCCGATACCTGTCTGGTGTTTCGTTGCCACTAACAAGCGGCATTTTATGGGGATTTAAATCAACTTGTTAGAGTGCTGAGCTTACCTTTGTCTTCTGGGTTCCATCCGTGAGAACGCCTCGAAATTTAACTTCATTTATTTTATGCTCCAGCAAGAAAAAAGGACTTTCAATCCTGCAACTCATTGACGTTGATAGCAGTTTTTCATTTGCTGCAATCGCGAAACACGGCGTTTTTTTTAATTTCCTCCAGACTCAAGGTATCTTAATCTTTCAGCCTTCATCTGGTGATTTGTGATCCCAAATTCAGGTATTATTTAAAGAAGCTTCTGGTGTCTAGGCGGCTTCTGTCTCTTTCCCACCTAGATCTCGAGATTACCTCACAATTTATGAGGCTTAAGCTAGGTCTTTAAGGTCGATTTTTCACTTTTAGTTCTTGACAAGCCACTGGCTAATTTACGGTATGTTGGGGAAGAAATTTGTTGAACAAAGGTTTTCTCTTGCTGGTCGTTATGTAAAGCGACCCGCAATATCGGCTCTATCTGGTAGCCAGATGTTGATGCCCAGTTCCCAAAAATCTCCTTTTTCTAACCAAATTTAAATAAGTCTCACCAAGAAAACTAATATTCGACAACGTGAAGCCAAACTAACCGAATAAAATAAACAAAACCCCAGCCCAACTGAAATCCTTTATTACGAAGCACTGAAAGCGCTCTCATCTTACATTCTCACAACAATCAAAGCGCACTTGAGTTCTCGCCTTTGTGCCACTTTGAAAAGCCTGCCCATAAAAATGTGATTCAAAAGAACTGTCTTGTTCTTATTTTTTTTAACATGGAAATGACCAGGCCGATGGTGAATTGCTGAAGCTGAAAACACTCTTCGGAGCAAAAGAGCGCATTCTTCGTTGATGATGCAATGTTGATGGCTTACTTAGAGTCCCACGTGTATTTGAACGGCAAAACGCATAAACAAACGGCCATAAACATCGACTTCCTTCCAATATGCACCAATAAATGATATATTGTAAACGGCTAAAAATGTTTGTACCATATACCACCACATCCTATGCACTGCAGGATGTATGTGCCTTTAATGCTCATGCAAATAAACAGAAGCCAGGGCTTTTTGCATAGGAAAAGCCAGTTATGGAGATATGAAAATTTTGGAGAGTGCATGACGAATATCTAAAAGTTTCGCGCTTGCATAAGTGAACGCAACGTGCATTTTAATCGAGTGCCGTTTATTGCCTGGTCAATGAATGAACTTTTGGAAAACACATACATCATCGCATTAATCAGTATTAGGAAATTTGAATTATTAATCCATACATATTCTATAAACGTTTTTTTCCGCTTTAGAAGTTTCGTTTTACAGCCTTTGTATAGTTTATCGCCGTCTAACGACCTTTCCTTGGAAATATTCCCCTGTCGTACCTGTAATAATGTTCCTACCGCCCATGTGATGTATATGTACATTTCGTTCATGATGGTTTGAATAACTAATAAAGCCAGGAGAATTTGAATTTTCCAAAAGAATATTAATCAGATTTCCGGTTGTGTGTGCCGGCAAAAGTCACGTTTCCTTGAAAATTTCGGGACTTTAATAATTTAGTTGGCCTGAAAGCTGATTTTCAAATTTTCTATTAGGGAGATGGGCAGGAAAAGTCACTCAAAAAACACACTTGTTGAAAACAACTGGAAGAAACGTGTCGAGCAATTGATAAAACAATGTATAAAACCGAATAAACTGTAAATTAAAATGGCCATTAAAAAATTAAGTATCAGAGGAAAGGAACGGGACTAAAAATCTTCCAACTAAGACAATAAAAAGTCAGTAAAATCAAAGATAAGGTGAAAGAATGATGAAAATTTTCAACTGAAAATACATCAAAGGAAAGAGTACTCAATATACAAATACAGTGGTACCTCGACATACGAGTTTAATTCGCTCCGTAACCTTGCTTCTATGTCGAATTGCTCGTAGCTCAAAGCAATTTTCCCCACTGAAGTTAATTGAAATGCCATTAATCCTTTCCAGCTCCCAAAAAACCACCTCAGTTGCTTTTGTTAACTCAGTTGCTTACGGAAGCGCTTAATTTTCGTCACTGGTCTTCGGTTTGCTCATTTTCACCTGCAGATCCTTTAAAAAACTATCCAAGGAGGTTTGTTCCTTCCTCCCTTTCAGGTTAATGCGGAAATGAGTTAGGCAAGTTTCGTTGAACAACTCCGATGCACGACCAGTTGCAACGTTTTCCGGGTGATTTTCATCCACGAACTCTACAACTTTCTCCCACATTCCCAAGATCTCCCTGATATCTCTTGTAGAGATAACCTCCTCCATCTCTGGCTCCTCTTCAGAACTAATTTTTCGTTGAACCACCATATGCTGCAGCGAATGTAGATTGTGTAACTCCTCGGTTGTCAACTCCTGAGACTATTCCTCGACGAGTTTGTTCACATCTCTCTCATCCACCTCCAGACCAATGGATTTTCCCAGAGAAACAATCTCCTCTACCGCTGACACTTTGGGTTCCAATCCTTTGAAGGCCCTTTCAGCTACAGCATCAGGCCGCAGCTTCTTCCATGCAGAGGTTAAGGTCCTCGTTGTACCACCCAGCCAGGCCTGATCAATATATCTTAGGCATATCACCACGCTAAAGTGGAGAACTCTCGAAGGGTAAGGTTTCTGTTCTCCATCACCTCAAAACGACAAAAAAACGACCAACGGAACTTTGAATCGACAAGAGCCAGGTGAAGACGAAAAATTGCTGATGGTGCCAGACTTTTAGAGAAAATGTCCGTTGTCTTCGTCTCTCAATCTACTTCTTCATTTGCTAGACTTACCCAAAAAGACACATAGTAAAATAATCAACATGGTTGAAGATAAAAGTTTCTCAAGTTATTTATGATCGTGTAAACACGCAGAACATTGCTTCTTTGTATGTATACGTGCGGGCGTGGGTGAATGCTTTGAGTTGCATTTATACAGGACGACCCGTTTATTGGTTTTGCTTGTTTTCTTATGGGAGTCGCTCTTCAGTTTCAGCAAATTGGGTGAAATAATTAACAAAAATATATGATAAAATTATTTACGCTTGTTTCACCAGATGAGCCATCATCATGAACAATAATAACTTTAAAACGCTAAAAGGCGCATTCTCTTTTTGTCCGTTGAATATTGAATGACCAAAGAAACATTTAAATTCAATAGAAAAAAGCAATCACTTTACAAGTAACTAGCCAATCAATCGGTTCGATTACCGTCTTCTAGATCGATAGAACCCAATAAATCAAAACCTCTATACCGTTGCTCTACCACAAATAATGATTGTTTGCTCGAGCAAGACAAATATTTAGTAAAAAGATCGGCTACCGTTGCTGCACACTTCTCAACAGGGGGTACCTTATCTTGCACCTGTTACTAGATAATCTTCGAGTAGTACCACGAGGTATGCACGCAAGTATTTCTTCAATTGCACTAATTGCAACCACTCGGATCGGTTTTATTGCAACCTTAGGTTCCGCCGATTAAAAGTGCGTCAAATTATGAACCTTGCGGTACTTTGTGCAAAGTGAGTTGCTGGATCTGCGTGCTGAAATAATACTTTGGTTAAAAGTCACCTTTTAATGAGAAGTTACACTCTAAATATCGACAAAGTAACCAGACTTAGTTAACAAAGACAGACAAGACATAGACAAGTTTAACAAAGGCGGATGCAATATTGGTTCCAAAACCTTGTAAATTTCAGCACAAGATGAAGAACTGCAAGTTCTTCAATCACAAGAAACTTCAGTCAATTTTCCTGTGAATGTCTTTGAATGCTTGTACAGGGTGTTTTATTTGGATCGAGATTCGGATATTTTTGTAACGTCACCGAAAGTGTAATAATTCCAGTCGTTCTTCATCGATTCTAGTCAATTTTGCCTTAAGCAGAAGCGAATGTAAGAAGCTTTAATTATCTGTCTATTATTTAGTGGAACTCTATGTACATACAGGGTGATTCACAGCTTTCAAACATTGCTCAAGTGAAATTTGCCTCGAAAAAATTATTATATTTATTCCCCAGATCGCTCTCGGCAGGAACTCGAATCACGCGAATCTGACCAATGATTAGTGGAAATAAAATTGTTTTTTTTATAGAAATATAGAGTTTTTCGCTAAAAAATCTGAATTAAATAGGCTTTTTGAGCGCAATTTTTCAAACAAGAAACTTTATCCAGTTCTATGTTGCTAACGACCAGAAGGACCCAGGAAGGAAGATCCTCCGCTTAAAAGCACTTCACTATGCGATCCAAAGTCTTGAAAACACCCGGTACAAAAAACACACGGCATAATTCTGAGAAACCAAAGAAATCAAGGAACTAATGATGTAATCAGGAAAAAAGTCTAATTTGGGCGCAATTAAAAAAGTTATGCCCAAACAAGTAAATCTAGTTTTCGTGAAACAAACTCGTTTAAATATAGACCAACATGTTTTATAGCAAATTTTAATAGTCTCGTTTTACAAAACGGAGCACATTTTTGACATTTAACAATTCTTAAAAGCTGTTGATGTGGACAATCGCACTCTTGATCTTTTGATTGAATAAGCTGTAGTTACCAAATATGTGCTTCAAAACTATATTTAGACGTAATTTTAATGTTTGGTAGCTTTGATGGTGTAGCCCTTGATGGAACAGAACAGCCCGATGAAATATTTACCTGTAAAACGTGTAAAACAAACGATTTCCTGATAAACAAATAGGCCGGATTTAATGGTCACTTTCAATGGGCCGCGGTGCTTAAAGTTAATGGACAATGAGGCACCTTAACCCAGAAAAAAAAATCCGAAGCTAATTTCCAAAATAAATATTGAGTCTCGTGCGTCAAACATGAATTATTTGAGAACATTTACCGGGTATTCCCATTTGTTCGGTTTATTTAGTTTATCGGGCTCAAGTAGAAAAATCTTCAGCGTGGGCTTAATGGGCAGCTGAAAAAAGGTGCTATTTACCTTAAACAAAACTTCGATCTAATTATACACCGGCTTGATAAACTGTGCGCTTTTTTTCTCATCGATAGTTTGGGGGAAATCGTAGGATCAAGTAGCAAGAGAACGTGAAAAATGTTGCGCCGCCTCTACCTGCAGAAAGTGGCATGATGGGTCATCATGACTGTTTGTATTAGAATATGTGTTAGTGGTACTGTTTATCTTTTTTTCTCGCGACTCTTTTGGTACTGTTAGCTGGACGATTGGCATTTATTATTGTGTACCAATGTTGACCGCTTGCGCTTTAACGGCCTTTGCTAATTCCTTCGCTAACGGTACGGGCTTTTAAACAATTCAAACAGAACCCAACACGAAAAACCTCATCTACAGATTGACAAAATGCTGCAAATTGCATCCATACCATCCGCGTATCGCGTTACAAGGAATGCCATCAAGTATGAAATGCATTTAGAATGCAAAAAATCCATTTCACATGGCTGGGCTGTACGCGGGTGGCAAACAACTTCAGCTCGGATTTCCCCACACAAGTGCTGTAACCGATGGTTATGTAATTGTGTTTGCTTCGTTCTTCTGCAGTGAAATGTATAAAAATGTATCAAAATCGTCAAATTTTGCTCCTCTGACGTTGAAAATGTAGGTACTCAATAGAAGCGGTTTAAAAAATAGATGAAGAAAGCAGCTTCCAAAGAATGAGAAAACAAGGCAGCGGCATTTATAGACATAAAGAAGGTCTACAGGGTGATGCAAAAAGAACTCAAAGAAGCGGTTGCCCGAAGGAAGAAACACCCTAAGAAGTTAAAATTGTAGAAAACTGAGGTGGATTTGGATTCGTCTTCGGATGAAAATTGTTTTGTAGAAAATTGGAAAGTCACAAGTGCACAGTTGCAAGATGCAACTGAAATGAAAGCAATGATCGAAGAAAACACAAAATCCTTGATATCAAATGAGCGTATAACGAAATTAAGGCCGAAAATATATATATTTTTTATTTTGATAGGAATTTCCATAAATTTCTCGTTATTTTATCATTTTTGTAGTCGATTTCGGCAGCGTTGCTTCCCATATCTCATTCCGAAATTGAAATCTCGTTAAATTTTTATTAAAAGGCGTAAGTCTGTTCTACCTGGCTGATTTTTTCGAACCCATAAGATGACGTGAAAGGGGCATCCGAGCAAGATGCCTGAAAAATTGCGCTTAATTTGTGGATCTTCGTCATTTTCGGCCGTTGAAAACCTAAAAAAATAATAAGCAGAACGGAATCGGTGAAGGCCGGAATGTTAATTGAAGTAGTCGGTGCAACCATCAAGTTTAAATGTATATTTTCTTTAAGTCCAAAAGTAAGCATTAAAAAGAACCTAAACTTGCCTAATAAAATACAGGTGTATTTTCATTTTATTGTCATGAGGAACAGAAAATTGATGATTTTTTTATTACCTATATCATAGTAATAAAAAATTAAATCAATCAAAATTTCAAAAACAAAAATTAATGGCCAAATTGAACATACAAAAAATGTAATTCACGAAATTCCTTGCAAATGTAAAACATTTTTTATATGGGAAACCTGAAGATTGTTAAATAAAAAAATTAAACAAAAAAAAACACAGAATTTCATACTTATATTAATATGCATTTGAGAATTTCGACAAAATTCAATGGGATGTTTATCAGGGTAATTGTGTTGCCTCATATTCGTTTAATTTAAGCCTTACTCTAGCCTAACTATTAATTTTATATTTCCTATTATAAATTCGTTTCTTTCCTAATTGGACTGTTCTCTTAGTTCTTGATTACTTTTCAATAAAAAAATCGATTGTTATTGTGAAATAAGAGCACTCTTTTTTCACAAATTTTGAAGCAAAATACCCGAAAAAAATATTTTGAAGACAGGAATTCGCCTCAACCATAGAGACCCTCTTTAAGACACAGATTCTTGACTATAAAAGCCATTAACATAGTCCTAATTAGGTACTAACAACGGTCCAATTTGGACCCGGTGCCGAAAGCTTTTCTCACCCCTTTATCAGCTATACGCAACAAACGCCATAAGTTCCGAATTTTTCTTGAAAACGGTCCCTGGTGTTAAAAATGTGGTGCCATTAAAATTCCTCGATGGGGTACCGGCAGGCATTAAGATAAATTCGGGGCCCGTTCGGTATAGCGTGGTACCTCGATATTATCATTACTGGAAATGGATTCACAAGAGTACCAATTAAATTGACTTTTTAAAGGAAAATCGGTTTAATAATGGAGATTTATCAGATGAGGTGCATAAGCGCTGCAGTACTGCAGAGCTCCTTTAAACGGCGAGAAAACGAGACTTTTGTCATTCAATTGCAATAAATAATAATAAGTAAAGTGTCTCTCTAGAAAAGCTCCAAAACCAAACCTGAAATCCAGATTGGTTCTAAATGGGTTCCAAATTTCAACGAAAAATACACCTTAAATACTTTGTTTGTCCAATAAAGGGTGCGCTCCCCAGCACCGCATTTTGTGTACGCATAAATTGGAGATTATCTTCGAACAAGTACCAGTTAACGCAGGTTCCACATAATGCAACCAAAAGCGCTGACTAATCACAGTTTACCTGTACCTGTTGTTGTGCAGCTTAAGAGCACAAAGGATTCTATTATTGAAATCCGCATCCAACTTGACACAATGCCCCTTTGGATGGCTTTAATCAAACAGTCTTTGAGGGGGATTAGATTGGTACCATGATGTTGATGTTTCAAAGTATCAAGAGCCAAAGGTCGGTGCCATTGTTTCGCCGTTAATAAATGGCAATTTCGAAACGGCTCTGATGAAGGTTCCGGCTCAGTTGGGGCAGACCGAAAAACAAAGCAAATCGGCACCCGACTTTTGTGTGGTCCCTTGATGATTAGCGGCAGTCCGGATCCCTTTCGCAATTTCTTGCACCCGGGGTGGCCTCGATGGTTCAAGTGTGAACAGCAGAAACAATCATGATTATTCGGATAGTCCCTTGATTAAATAATCACTTATTAACTTTAGATGCTTGGGATTAAATCTGGGTCAGTTTGTTGGAAATCGACAGGGTGCAAATCAGGCCATCGGTATGGCCACCACAGGCATTACGTGATTAATTATGCGTTTTAGTTGCAGATGTTAAACCTATAATAACTTATTGTGACTAACATAGATGGAGAATACGGTTTTTCGAATGAAAATACGCCCAGAAATATGAATAACATCACTCGCAGCTGCAACTAAATTTGTAACTTTGTGGGATGTAAATCAGGTGCTCTGGCCGGTCACTTGATATTCTTTTGAAGCATTTTTCTAAACGTTAGCAAGCTGTTCTTCGTATTAACATTTACATTAAAATAAAGGGCAATTAATTCGGCATTTAGAGCCGCATGTACCCATAAAAGCTAAATGTTTGCTGCAGCAACCCGGATTTTATTCGATAGACTTGAAACCCTATCCTGAGTTTCCTGTAAAATCGATTATACATTCGTTTAATTGCGGGGGATTTGAAGAAGTGTGCTTTGTTATATGACGCGGGAATTGTTAATGTTTGGGCAATTCTCAAACCTGCAGGTTTATAAGGAGATTTTCTTGGAAATTAGACGATTATCAAACGTGGCTGCTTTTTTTTATCGGCAAGCGAGTTCATATTTAATAAATAAAATTTAGTTGTTGGTTGTCTCAGCAGCAATTGTTCACTTTTTCGTCAGCAAACTGCTGCTTCAGAAAACAGCAAAGCGAAGAACCCAAGGACGGCACTAATGGTACTTGGGCAACAATCCTGCGTATACGCCCGCCGGGTTTTGTCTTTCTTCATCATTCGGTCGGGTTTTTGCCCAAAAGGAGCCGGCGAATAAATACCTGAGGACCTATCATTTTTTGTCGGCGGCCTCACTTCGCTCAAAGAGCGAAAACAATGCCTGCGGCCGTTTTGGGCTAGTCGCTCACTGTCTTCAGCAGCCAGTTCACATACTTTGCAAAATGGTTTTCAGCGAACTTTCCTATCCGGAAATATAAAATTTCCGCTTTTTTTGCAAGTACATTTTATTAGATTTTTTCTTTTTCAGGTAAGTCACTGAACGCACTAAACGCACTCGATAATACGTAAGTAACGTCGTAATTAATTAAACTATAATAATGATAAAAATATTATATAAAAACGCGGAGCTTTGGTCTGAAGATTGTTGAAGAAAAAATGAATTATTTCCGCAAAATTATTCCTCAAAGAAATGAGGGTAAATACGACAAATCCTGAAGAAATATTGGTTTAGATTTTGAAATTATCGCGGATTTCATCAAACTTGAATGAAACGTTTTCCCGCAACTGTAGGTTATTCAAAAAAAGCCCCTACTTCTAACCTAAAGGAAGTAACAACTTGAAATTTTGTCAGTTTATAGGCAACATTTGAGTCTAAAAATCCTCAAGCTTCTATTTGAATTACAATAAACTCGAATTTTTTGCGGGCTTTGTAAATGTTGGTCTGAAAATGTACGTTTTCATTCAATGCATGCTCATCAAAAAAATGTCCAAATTCGAAATCAGAGCAAGTAGCAACTTGAAATTCTCACAGTTTATAGAAGATACTTGAATTGAAACATGCTTAAAATTTCATTTGAATCAGGCTAAATTTTATTGTTTCGAAGTTTAAAAATGTTGGACTAAAAATGAACGATCTTCTGCAACTGCAGGCTATCAAAAAAAGGTTCAACTTGTAATCTAAAGGAAGAAGCAACTTGAAATTTTCACAGTCTATAGATGAATCTTCAATTTAAACACTTTCTTGAAATTTCATTTCAATAAGACATAAATTTTATTGTTGCGAAGTCGCGCAACTGCAGGATACCAAAAAAAGTATCTACTTCCAATATAGAAGAAATAGAAACTTGAAATTTGGCCAGTTTATAGGAAACATCTGAGTATAAAGATATTGAAGATTTCATTTGAATTATAGTAAATCCTAATTTTTGCGGACTTTGCAAATATTGGCCTTAAAATGAACGTTTTCATGAAACTGCAAGCTCATCAAAAAAAATCCAATTTTGAATCTAGAGCAAGTAGAAACTTGAAATTTTCACAGTTTATAGAAGATACTTGAATTTAAACACGCTTAAAATTTCAATTGAATCAGGCTACATTTTTATTGTTGCGACGTTTGCAAATGTTGAACTAAAAATGAACGACCTCATGCAACTGCAGGCTATCAAAAAAGTCTCAACTTCCAATGTAAAGTACGAAACAAATTGAAATTTTGTCTGTTGATAGGCAACATTTGAGTCTAAAAATCCTTAATATTCCATTGGAATAACAGCAAATTACAATTTCGCAGACTTTGTAAATGTTCTGAAAATGAATGTTTTCACGCAAATGCAGGTTCCTAAAGAAACATTTCCAACTTCCAATTTGGAGCAAGTAGCAACTTGAAATTCTCACAGTTTATAGAAGATACTTGAATTTAAACACGCTTAAAATTTCATTTGAATCAGGCCAAATTTTTATTGTTGCGAAGTTTGTAAATGTTGGACTAAAAATGAATGACCTCCTGCAACTGCAGGCTATCAAAAAGTCTCAACTTCCAACGTAAAGTAAGAAACAACTTGAAATTTTGTCTGTTGATAGGCAACATTTGAGTCTAAAAATCCTTAAGATTCCATTGGAATAACAGCAAATTACAATTTCGCAGACTTTGTAAATGTTCTGAAAATGAATGTTTTCACGCAAATGCAGGTTCCTAAAGAAACATTTCCATCTTCCAATTTGGAGCAAGTAGCAACTTGAAATTCTCACAGTTTATAGAAGATACTTGAATTTAAACACGCTTAAAATTTCATTTGAATCAGGCCAAATTTTTATTGTTGCGAAGTTTGTAAATGTTGGACTAAATATGAACGACCTCCTGCAACTGCAGGCTATCAAAAAAGTCTCAACTTCCAATCTAAAGCAAGAAACAACTTGAAATTTTGTCTGTTGATAGGCAACATTTGAGTCTAAAAATTCTTAAGATTCCATTGGAATTACAGCAAATTACAATTTCGCAGACTTTGTAAATGTTGTTCTGAAACTGAATGTTTTCACGCAAATGCAGGTTCCAAAAGAAACATTTCCAACTTCCAATTTGGAGCAAGTAGCAACTTTAAATTATCACAGTTTGTAGAAGATACTTGAATTTAAACACGCTTAAAATTTCATTTGAATCAGGCCAAATTTTTATTGTTGCGAAGTTTGTAAATGTTGGACTAAAAATGAACGACCTCCTGCAATTGCAGGATATCAAAACACGTCTCAACTTCCAATCTAGAGTAAGAAACAACTTGAAATTTGGTCTGTTGATAGGCAACATTTGAGTTTACAAATCCTTAAGATTCCATTGGAATAACAGCAAATTACAATTTCGCAGACTTTGTAAATGTTGTTCTGAAAATGAATGTTTTCACGCAAATGCAGGTTCCTAAAGAAACATTTCCAACTTCCAATTTGGAGCAAGTAGCAACTTGAAATTCTCACAGTTTATAGAAGATACTTGAGTTTAAACACGCTTAAAATTTCATTTTAATCAGACCAAATTTCATTATTTCGAAGTTTATAAATGTTGGACTAAAAATGAACGATCTCCCGCAACTGCAGGCTATCAAAACACGTCTCAACTTCCAATCTAGAGCAAGAAACAACTGGAAATTTTTTCAGTTTATAGGCAACATTTGAGTCTAAAAATCCTCAAGCTTCCATTTGAATACTGTAAATATTGGTCTGAATGATGAACGTTTTCATGTGCAATACAGGGTCCTAAAGAAACATTTCCAACTTCCAATTTGGAGCAAGTAGCAACTTGAAGTTTCGACAGTTTATAGGACCACTTGAGTCTAAAAACCCTCAAGATTTCATGGGAATTACAGTAAATTCTGATTTTTAGAAACTTTCTAAGTCTGAAAATGAATGTTTTCAACTGCAGACTTTTCAATAAAAGTTCCTAAGTTCTACTCTAGAGCAACTAGCGACTTTAAATTTCGACAGTGTATAAAGAACACTCGATTTTAAAAACTCGCAAATTTTCATTCAAATCGCATAAGGCACTAATTTTTTGCGTATTTTGTAAATGTTGGTCTGGAAATGAGCGTTTTCACGCAACTGCAGGCTCAATAAAAAATTACAGCTTCTAATCTGGAATAAGTCTCAATGTGAATTTTTGACAATATATAAAAGACACTAAAAACCCTCAGATTTTGATTCAAATCGTCCAAGATGCAATTTTTTGCGGATTTTGCAAAAGTTGGTCTGAAAAACGAACGTTTCTTCACAACTGCAGGCTCTCCAAAAAAATACCTTAACAACTTATTTGCTTTGAGGGCCTAAAGCGCGTTATTCTTCCTCGATATGTTGCAACAATCCTTTAGTGGCCGGTACTTTAAAAGTCGTTTCCATTAAGAAAGGCTTGATTTGAATGTGGAAGGCAAAGGAAGCAGTTTAAATTCCACTTTAAAAAATTTCCTGTTTCATGTTCTTTAACCGTTAAACTTTTGTTCCAAAGAAAATGAAGAAAAATTCCGAAGTTAAACGAGCAATTCGCATTACAATACAGGGTTTTGAACGTCCGCGGAAAGTGCCAAACAGACAAACTTTTCAAAAAGCAGGAAAGTGCATTTACAGTAAAAAATACAGATGAAACGCTTCACAAAATTATTTTGTGAATCACGCTATATGTACCGGCAAGCAACTAGTAAAGATCATTGATAAATTGATAATTCACTTTGACTTAAAGACACAAAATACATGAATCGCATACGAAAAGCTCATAAATCATATGCGAGCTCAAACAAAGAACATGCATTAAAATATGCAAAGCTCGCATGGCCGGACAGTATTATGCATTATTTGGTGGCCTTATTTGGTATAGGCAATCCGAGGTACTTAAAGTTGGTACTGTTTGAATGATCGGTTTGTTTGAGGAGCTGTTGAGGCTTGTTGAGTGGAACCAACTGACTTCAACAACTAAGGAATATTCTTGCGTAGAAAGAACAACCCAGCTAGCTCTAACTGAGCTTATTAAATGGTTCGTTTGGTTCAAAGAAATGACCCGCAGTCATAAACAAGCATTTAAACCTCTTCTAATCTCGTTGCACGTATGGATGAGATCTTCGGAGCTAAACTAAGCTCCTTTGCCTTAAAATGATAAGAAACTTTGTAATTTGATTCTCGCATTCCACCTGCCAATATTTGAGCAGCCTAATGACGAAATATGAGTTGATAATCACCGGAAACAAGAAAAGTGCATCTCTCCTCGACTTGTAAAGTGAATCCCGTTAAATGGATACAGAGAGAAACAAATTACTCTCACGGTTCATTGATACGTATCGCCTGGCATATTTTTAAAGGGCATTTGCATATTTGATTGGGACTCGTTTATTCTGCTCACGTATCTTCCTATGTGGAATTATTTCTGAGATTTTACAGAAAAATTATTAGCTAGTGTCAACGACTTCTGCAGCCAATAGCTCTTCACTAGTAACTGCCATTTGTGAATAATAATAATCTTTGGCAAATTCAAGCAATTTGAAAATAAAACAAATATTAAATAACAAATTCCCGAGTGCACGTCGATGGCTAATCGATGGGCATGCATTCACCTCGTTCTCGCATCGAATGTAAAACAATGTTTTGCCATATCTTCTTTAGTATCTTTCATATTGTTTTTAAAAGGCGTATATGTTAATTCCAAGACAGGCCGCAAAAACGGTTCTCTTTCGCTTACAGACACATTGGTTGACTGGCTGAAGGGCCTTCAAACCGTGCATGGTTTTAATGCAATTGTCTGTTACAGCTTCCAATGTTTCCTTGCATATTCGATGATAAATTACGGTTGAGCAGTAAATGTCGCCACATTTAATAACATATCTTTCACTAGCTTAACAGTCCAGTTTTTGCCGTAAATCCATTAGCAAAGTAATGGTAATTGGTTTTTAATGGATGTGCATGTGCGAGTCGGCGATTTTTTTCTACCACGAACTGGTAATATTTAATTTAGTGTCAATCCCTGCGGAGAAGAACCCATAAGTTACTGTCGGCAGTGTCGAGGGTCAGTAATGGTACTGTAGGAATGCGATTATTTTCTTCTCGGTACCCTTGAATGTAATTGACTTTAGTTGGAGCTGCGAGTACAGCTGCAGAACCCAGTGAGTTTATTTCCGAAAATGCGTTTTCTTTAGCGGAAAATCCTGCGTCTTTTGACGCAAGAACTCGACGAACATTTTGGTCTTAACTGGACGATCAGGAATTTTGTAGCGGACTTCAAAAGAATTATTTAAACATTTTTAAATGCAGGATTATTGGAAATTTATTGAAATTAGCCGGATTTTTCAGCCATTTTCTCTCGCGCTTTGCTATCTGTAAGTTCTTCAACCTCTTATCTATTTTCCTGGAAATTCCTCTGAATTCGGCCTAGTAAAGATTACAAAAGTATATTAGTGTGAAACAGGAGAAACAATCCGGTGTAATTTGCCTGAATAGCGGTCTTGCAAATTGCGAAAAACTGTTAGTCTATATGTGGTTTCAAGACGAATTACTGCGACACATGTTAATCCTAGCAAACTGAACTTTTAGGTTTTTGGTTATTCGGAATTCAAACTTCTACATTTTTTGAAATTCGCCTTCGATTTCAAATGGTGGAATTGAAGATTTAGTCGAAAAAATTGCGCTGTTTTGGATCTAATTGATCAATATTTCACCTGCATCGAAAACTTTTCAAATGTTTCCAAGTGGATTCAGTTTTGAGGGCAACTGCAGGCCTTCTAATAAAAATTCGTTCCAAAGTAGCAACTTGAATTTGTGACAGTCTATAGAAGATACTTGAACCTAAACATCCTCAAAATCTCATTTGAATCATACCATCATTTTCTGAATGTTGGGTTCCAAATTAAAGTTTACACGCAACTGCCAACTGTGCAATAACAATTCGCAACTTGTAACTTTGAACAAGTAGAAACTTGAAGTTTTTACAGTCTATAGGCCCTATTTGATTCTAAAAACCTTCAAGATTTCATTGTAATTAGAGTAAGTTCTGGTTTTTGCGGATTTTGTAAATGTTTGTCGGAAAATGAACATTTTCACGCAACTGCTGGTTTTTCATAAAAAAATTGCAATTTCTAATCCATAACAAGCACCAACTTGAAATTTTCATAGTCTATAGGCGACACTTTGATCTAAAAACTCTAGAGATTTCGTTGGAATTGCGTAAAAGTCTGATTTTTGTGGATTTTGTAAATGTTGGTCTGAAAGTGAATGGTCTCATGCAAATGCAGACTCTCTTCAAGAAAATGTCCCAACTTATGCTCTAGAGCAAGTGGCAACTTTAAATTTCGAAAATATATAACGAAGATTCGAATCTACAAACCCGCAAATTTTCATTGAAATAGCATGATGCACCAATTTTTGCGGATTTTGTAAATGTTAGTCTGAAAATTGCTGTTTTCACCCAACTGTATACTCTGCAATAAAAATTTCTAACTTCTAATCCATAGCAAGCAGCAACTTGAAGTTTTCATAGTCTATAGGCAACACTTTGGTCTAAAAACTCTCGAGATTTCGTTGGAATTGCGTAAAAGTCTGATTTTTGCGGATTTTGTAAATGTTGGCCTGAAAGTGAATGGTTTCATGCAAATGCAGCAGACTCTCTTCAGGAAAATTTCCCAACTTCTACTCTAGAGCAAGTAGCAACTTTAAATTTCGAAAATATATAACGAACATTCGAATCTACAAACTCGCAAATTTTCATTCAAATAGCATGAGGCACTAATTTTTCTGGATTTTGTAAATGTTAGTCTGAAAATTGCTGTTTTCACGCAACTGTATACTCTACAATGAAAATTTCTAACTTCTAATCCATAGCAAGCAGCAACTTGAAGTTTTCATAGTCTATAGACGACACTTTGGTCTAAAAGCTCTTGAGATTTCATTGGAATTGCGTAAAAGTGTGATTTTTGCGGATTTTGTAAATGTTGGTCTGAAAGTGAATGGTTTCATGCAAATGCAGACTCTCTTCAAGAAAATTTCCCAACTTCTAGTCTAGAGCAAGTAGCAACTTTAAATTTCGAAAATATATAACGAACATTCGAATCTACAAACTCGCAAATTTTTATTCAAATAGCATGAGGCACTAATTTTTGCGGATTTTGTAAATGTTAGTGTGAAAATGACTGTTCTCACGCACCTGTATACTCTGCAATAAAAATTTCTAACTGCTAATCCAGAGCAAGCAGCAACTTGAAATTTTCATAGTCTATAGGCGACACTTTGGTCGAAAAACTCTCGAGATTTCGTTGGAATTGCGTAAAAGTCTGATTTTTGCGGATTTTTTAAATGTTGATCTGAAAGTGAATGGTTTCATGCAAATGCAGACTCTCTTCAAGAAAATTTCCCAACTTCTACTCTAGAGCAAGTAGCAACTTTAAATTTCGAAAATATATAACGAACATTCGAATCTACAAACTCGCAAATTTTCATTCAAATAGCATGAGGCACTAATTTTTCAGGATTTTGTAAATGTTAGTCTGAAAATTGCTCTTTTCACGCAACTGTATACTCTGCAATAAAAAATTCTAACTGCTAATCCAGAGCAAGCAGCAACTTGAAATTTTCATAGTCTATAGGCGACACTTTGGTCTAAAAACTCTCGGGATTTGCATAAAAGTCTGATTTTTCCGAATTTTTTAAATGTTGGTCTGAAAGTGAATGGTTTCATGCAAATGCAGACTCTCTTCAAGAAAATTTCCCAACTTCTACTCTAGAGTAAGTAGCAACTTTAAATTTCGAAAAAATATAACGAACATTCGAATCTACAAACTCGCAAATTTTCATTCAAATAGCATGAGGCACTAATTTTTACGGATTTTGTAAATGTTAGTGTGAAAATGACTGTTTTCACGCAACTGTATACTCTGCAATAAAAATTTCTAAGTGCTAATCCAGAGCAAGCAGCAACTTGAAATTTTGATAGTCTATAGGCGACACTTTGGTCTAAAAACTCTCGGGATTTGCATAAGTCTGATTTTTCCGAATTTTGTAATTGTTGGTCTGAAAGTGAACGGTTTCATGCAAATGCATACTCTCTTCAAGAAAATTTCCCAACTTCTACTCTAGAGCAAGTAGCAACTTTAAATTTCGAAAATATATAACGAACATTCGAATCTACAAACTCGCAAATTTTCATTCAAATAGCATGAGGCACTAATTTTTCAGGATTTTGTAAATGTTAGTCTGAAAATTGCTCTTTTCACGAGACTGTATACTCTGCAATAAAAATTTCTAACTTCTAATCCATAGCAAGCAGCAGCTTGAAGTTTTTACAGTCTATAGACGACACTTTGGTCTAAAAGCTCTCGAGATTTCATTGGAATTGCGTAAAAGTGTGATTTTGTAAATGTAGGACTGAAAGTGAACGGTTTCATGCAAATGCAGACTGTCTTCAAGAAAGTTTCCCAACTTGTACTCTAGATCAAGTAGCAACTTTAAATTTCGAAAATATATAACGAACATTCGAATCCAAAAACTCGCAAATTTTCATTCAAATAGCATGAGGCATTAATTATTCTGGATTTTGTAAATGTTAGTCTGAAAATGACTGTTTTCACGCAACTGTATACTCTGCAATGAAAATTTCTAACTTCTAATCCATAGCAAGCAGCAACTTGAAGTTTCCATAGTCTATAGACGACACTTTTGTCTAAAAACTTTTGAGATTTCATTGAAACTGCGTAAAAGTCAGATTTTTGCGGATTTTGTAAACGTAGGTCTGAAAGTGAATGGTTTCATGGAAATGCAGACTCTCTTCAAGAAAATTTCCCAATTTCTACTCTAGAGCAAGTAGCAACTTTAAATTTCGAAAATATATAACGAACCTTCGAATCTACAAACTCGCAAATTTTCATTCAGATAGCATGAGGCACTAATTTTTGCGGATTTTGTAAATGTTAGTGTGAAAATTGCTGTTTTCACGCAACTGTACACTCTGCAATGAAAATTTCTAACTGCTAATCCAGAGCAAGCAGCAACTTGAAGTTTTCATAGTCTATAGGCGACACTTTGGTCTAAAAGCTCTCGAGATTCCATTGGAATTGCGTAAAAGTCTGATTTTTGCCGATTTTGTAAATGTTGGTCTGAAAGTGAATGGTTTCATGCAAATGCAGACTCTCTTCAAGAAAATTTCCCAACTTCTACTCTAGAGCAAGTAGCAACTTTAAATTTCGAAAATATATAACGAACATTCGAATCTACAAACTCGCAAATTTTCATTCAAATAGCATGAGGCACTAATTTTTCAGGATTTTGTAAATGTTAGTCTGAAAATTGCTCTTTTCACGCAACTGTATACTCTGCAATAAAAAATTCTAACTGCTAATCCAGAGCAAGCAGCAACTTGAAATTTTCATAGTCTATAGGCGACACTTTGGTCTAAAAACTCTCGGGATTTGCATAAAAGTCTGATTTTTCCGAATTTTTTAAATGTTGGTCTGAAAGTGAATGGTTTCATG
The DNA here is from genome assembly GCA_024550625.1 of Dendroctonus valens. Classification (NCBI taxonomy): domain Eukaryota; kingdom Metazoa; phylum Arthropoda; class Insecta; order Coleoptera; family Curculionidae; genus Dendroctonus; species Dendroctonus valens. Next base: position 386,862 of record JAJTJO010000043.1, on the reverse strand, counting down.
CAAATGCAGACTCTCTTCAAGAAAATTTCCCAACTTCTACTCTAGAGTAAGTAGCAACTTTAAATTTCGAAAAAATATAACGAACATTCGAATCTACAAACTCGCAAATTTTCATTCAAATAGCATGAGGCACTAATTTTTACGGATTTTGTAAATGTTAGTGTGAAAATGACTGTTTTCACGCAACTGTATACTCTGCAATAAAAATTTCTAAGTGCTAATCCAGAGCAAGCAGCAACTTGAAATTTTGATAGTCTATAGGCGACACTTTGGTCTAAAAACTCTCGGGATTTGCATAAGTCTAATTTTTCCGAATTTTGTAATTGTTGGTCTGAAAGTGAACGGTTTCATGCAAATGCATACTCTCTTCAAGAAAATTTCCCAACTTCTACTCTAGAGTAAGTAGCAACTTTAAATTTCGAAAATATATAACGAACATTCGAATCTAAAAACTCGCAAATTTTCATTCAAATAGCATGAGGCACTAATTTTTCAGGATTTTGTAAATGTTAGTCTGAAAATTGCTCTTTTCACGAGACTGTATACTCTGCAATAAAAATTTCTAACTTCTAATCCATAGCAAGCAGCAGCTTGAAGTTTTTACAGTCTATAGACGACACTTTGGTCTAAAAGCTCTCGAGATTTCATTGGAATTGCGTAAAAGTGTGATTTTGTAAATGTAGGACTGAAAGTGAACGGTTTCATGCAAATGCAGACTGTCTTCAAGAAAGTTTCCCAACTTGTACTCTAGATCAAGTAGCAACTTTAAATTTCGAAAATATATAACGAACCTTCGAATCTACAAACTCGCAAATTTTCATTCAGATAGCATGAGGCACTAATTTTTGCGGATTTTGTAAATGTTAGTGTGAAAATGACTGTTTTCACGCAACTGAATACTCTGCAATGAAAATTTCTAACTTCTAATCCATAGCAAGCAGCAACTTGAAGTTTTCATGGTCTATAGACGACACGTTGGTCTAAAAACTCTCGAGATTTCATTGGAATTGCGTCAAACTCTCGGGATTTGCATAAGTCTGATTTTTCCGAATTTTGTAAATGTAGGTTTGAAAGTGAATGGTTTCATGCAAATGCAGACTCTCTTCAAGAAAATGTCCCAACTTATACTCTAGAGCAAGTCGCAACTTCAAATTTCTACAATGCATAAAGAACACTTGAGTCTAAAAACTCGTAAATTTTCATTCAAATCACACGAGGCACTAATTTTTCTGGATTTTGTAAATGTTATTCTGAAAATGACTGAAAATTTCTAACTTCTAATCCAGAGCAAGCAGCAACTTGAAATTTTCATAGTCTATAGGCCACACTTTGGTCTAAAAACTCTCGGAATTTGCATAAAAGTCTGATTTTTGTGAATTTTTTAAATGTTGGCCTGAAAGTGAACGGTTTCATTTACGATTCAAATCGCATTAGATGCTGATTTTGGAGGATTTTATCGATGTTAGACTAAAAATGAATGTTTTCTCGCAACTGCAGGCGCGTTAAAAATGTATTAACGTCCAGTCCATAGGAGGAAGAAACTTAAAATTTAAACAGCACATAGACGGCATTTGAATCTACCAACTATCAAAATTTCACTGGGATTGCAGTGAATTCTAATTTTTCCGAACTTTGCTAATGTTCAAGTACGAGCTTTCTCGCAACTGTAGACTCTCCACTAGAACCTCCTAAATTCCACCCTGAAAAGCAAGTAGTAAGCTGAAATTGGAGCTAAAAATCTGAAAAATTCTTAGACAAAAAATGCCTCAAACCCTCACCCCCTGTACATTATATGAACGAAGCGTTTCGAACCTGTGGCTATGGAAACACACTGTCAAACACTCAGCAAATAATCGCCTTGTGACAGTTCAACAATCATCGATCAGCAGTAAAACGTGCGTAAATGAATTGTTGCGTAGAATGTCCGGATAACGGGTTGAAAAACGACAGTGCCAAAGCGGTTTGTCCAGTTTTAATTCGGCAGAAAATTCCACGACCGCCCAACGCCTTCATGCTGTATGCGAATGAGCATAGGAAGACGTTGGCTCATTTATTTCCCGCCGATTCCAACAAGGAGATCAGCAGACGGCTGGGACAGAGCTGGAAGGATCTGAACCTGCAGGAGAAGAACAAGTACTTCCAGAAGGCGAAGGATATCGATCAGGAGCATAAGAGGAAGTATCCCGGGTATGTGTATAATCCCAAAGATGCCCGCATGAGGAAGGCGATTCGGACCAATTTAAGGGATCGGTCAGTAGGGGCTTCGCCCATGCTCTCCAGACCAGCTGGATGCTTGGATCAAAGTCTGCTAATGGGTCAGAAAGAAGGACCCATGTGGAATGGATTATGCGATTTATCGGTCACTGGCTATAACGTGGAGGGTTCAGTTGAAACGCCCCAAGCAACAAAGTTCCATCAGGAGGACGCTGGGGTAAAGCCTTTAAACTTCTACGACTCCTGCGCTTTGCCTGTTAACCTAATAGAAAGCAGTGAGGAGGAGAAGATGCTATATGAGAAGGAAAAGGCCAGCTTGGAAGCAGCAGAAAGCTACACCAAAGTGGGCCAATATGAGGAGCTGATGAAGAGCCGATATCTGCCGATTTCCACCACAGAGTTCATCAAGGACCCGGAATTATTCACCAACAACGCGGACTACCATAAGGAGTACATCATCAAGTACTTTAACCACATTCCCGACTACGAAACCTACAATGTCACCACTGAGGATGGAATTAGCTTTCCCTATGTCACCATTCCGAACCTCATTGTCCGTCAGAATGGCCAAGGAGTTTCCTACAATTAGTTCCCGTTCCTTTCTGTTTAAGATGCAACAAATGTAAACGTTTCCCTAAAATTAAACCATTGCATTCATGCCAAGGGCCTTAAATCAACAGCTTCCAATAGATCGGAACCGTCATTAGATCCCAGCATGGAAGCATCATCGATTATTTATAGCGTTGTTCTTTGAAAGCGACTTTAAACTGAAAATTAATACCGGAGAGCGTGATCGTGTCTCTCAGGCCAATTTGAATATGATTAAAAGAAAAACGAGATTTTTTCTGTGTGTGACTATGAAAAATGGTCAAGCTGGTGCGGGCCAAATGAGGAAGTTGGGCAATGCCTTAATTGCGACTGTAACAGGTTTTTGATCGTTCAGTTCGTTAATTTGAAACAAGAATGCACTTTGTGCAATTGCAATGACGCAAACTACATTTGAGTCATCGGCCTTACTTCCAAAACGGTAATTTTTCGAATTTGTTTTTATCATGGCTTATCAGCATTTACTATACATGCAATATAATTTATATTTTTACAGTTATTATTTACAGCTTGCAGCTGCATTTAAATCGGTGCCAGTTACATAAGTTGACGCAGGAAATTACTCAACCTCGGCACAGGATATGTAATGAGTAACACTGATTGTATTTCATACAATATAAAGCCTCAAAAGAGCAGCTCTCGTTTGAGCGATTGCTGTTTGACCTCTGCCATCATTCAACTTCTTCTTCCTACTTGACTCAATTCATGATTAGGAAGAATGTGTGCATCTTCACTGATTCAGATGTTCTCCTTGACCTCTTCTCAAGCCAGGCTCAGTGCAGTCTATTGATTATTGAAAAACAACTTTGAAACGAAAAACACGCCTCTTGCATTTAACTAACGAGCTGGTTGCATTTAACTGGTAAGACATTTATTAATTAATACACGTAAACAGGTTGACTGAAACTGCCTACCCCCTTTAACAATGTGATCTTTAATTGAATCTCGCTTGAAACCACTGCGGTATTGTTGGTTACTTAATTAAATTCGATGTAAAAATCCTGCTCGACATCGGTAATAATGGCAATAAGCAATAATTAATGCGGCAAGAACGGTTTTGAGACTAGTCAATGTCCTTTGATGAAGCTGGAATTGCCGAAGATTGATTGCTAACATTTTCCTACTTAATTAGGCAAATGTCTGTTGCAAGGGTATCAGAAGGGGGACCCTTAAAAGGCTTGTAGAATAATGTTGAAAAGGAGCTGCAAATGTCATGATGGAACAAAAATGAAAAAAGGGAAGCAAACTGGCTTTGCGCCTTTGAGGAAAACATTTAATTTTGAGCCCACATTCGCGTTTCTTAGTAGATGAATCATTGGTCTTCCAAAAGTTACTTAAGTCGTTTAAGGTCATAGGCAAGTAAATGGTACATTTCTGATATCCTAGCAGGTCGAGTGCCATTAAGAGCGTTCAAATGTTCCAAGATTCCCACATGGCCGTAAAAAAACGGCCAGTAAATCAAGATAGTTGATATGAACAAGAAGAACCAACCACTCCCACATTTTCTAGTATGTAAACCGTGACCAAATGTGAATAAGCGATCGACTTAAATCAGACTAGACGTGAGACAGACACCGAATCACTTTCCAATGCCGTGCTATAATAATAACGATTATTATGTAATCGTATTTGCCCGGTTTGTAAACATTGTCCGGTTGCGAATTTATCAATGAAAATTATTACCATGCCGTTGGGAATTTATCAAAATAAACCGGGGTTTTTTTTTTGGCGGCTTCGAATGTCGGGGCTTTAACCTCGTTGTTTGGGTTTCGGCTAAAAGATCAATCAAAAGGCCTGAATAAGCGTTGTCTTGTATTACAATACACGTTGAACATATCAAGGAAATGATTCTTTATGTCTAAACTCGCTATCAATTTGCCAACTGCTGATATGATGGGGCTCATATTAGATGAGAAAGACGTCGTTTAAAGAGCGTTTTCTTTTTCATGGTCTCATGGCCTGGCAACATGAAGCCTCATTGTGACACTTTATGGCGTTCTTTCGATCCATCAGCTATGATCACTTCACGTCGATCGGACCAATACGGTTTGTCGATCAGAACGTGATTTCGTGACTGCACAGAAAAGAACCACCAGAGCTAAAGGCCGGTACGCTTTAATGAAAAAAAGATATTATCTTTATGCCTGTTGAGAGCTTGATTGATTGCCTGGCCACTTCAACACTTATTAAATGCATATTTGTCCTTTGTACCGCTGCACATCGAGCTTCAATTCCTCAAGGTCTGCGTCAAGGATTCCATTTTTCAATTATTTCCATTAAGTAGCTTTTTTCTTCAATTTACCTACCATCAACCATGCTGGCTTCCAGCCTGCTTAGGAACGGTTTACGATGGTTTTCTTCGAAATTGTCTTCATTCACTCGAAGGTTTACTGAGTCAAGAAGTGAACGAATAAATTAAAGCAACAGTATCAGAAGACGTGACAATGAAGAACTAGGGCTCCACCCTCTTTCAACTTTAGGTTCGTTTTTTTTGACTGCAAGTGTCTCAGTTAAAACACGCATTTCTCCCAAAGAAGACTTTGCTTTAATTCTTCGAGATCTACTGTAAGGGTTCAAGGTACAGACCAAGAAGACAACAGCAATCTAACAATAACAGAAAAAGTGCTAATAAAGAACTAGAAAAATAAAGCTTTAACATTTGAATCCTGTTTCTGGTTGGAAGTTTTTGAATATCTCCCACAAGTTTGCTTGAGTTCCTGAAGATCTTCAAAAGATTTTCAAATTATTTCCATTCGACTTTCACGATGACACGCTTTGAATTTGCCTCAATTCAATCGAAGTTCGAAGGTTTATTGGGTAAGAAGTGAGCGGAAATACGTTTCGACTAACCAAGTGGTAATGAAGAACTTCAAGATTGAAGTTTCAACTCATTTCTATCTCCCTTAAGCAGCCGGTTCTTCAATTTCTTCCCATATTGCCGTACAGACTGCTGTTGAAGGCTTCACAGTGAGAATGAGTAAAAAACAGAGCAGAAACATTTTTTACTAATAAAATAAAGCAAACAAAACAGAAGAGATAGATTTAATTCCTTTAAGCAGCTTGTCTTTATGCAGCCATTTCTTCAGTTTCTTCCCATATTGACATCTAGTCTGTTAAAGATCGCTTCACGATGGCATTCTTATAAAAATAAGAAGACAACAAAAATACATTGCGATTAATCAAATGAAGCAAACAGTAACAGAAGAAATGGTGAAACACTTGAAGATGGAGGCTTTAAAGTTTGGGACATTTTTTTTAGTTGCAAGTGTCTCAATTAAAACGAGTAATTTTTCTACAGAAGTGTTTGCTTTAAGTTCTTAAGATTTTTGTCAAGGATTCATGTTCGATTTCTTCGTTATTTCTATTAAACAGCCTTTCATTCAATTTCTTCTCTTCTTATTATAGGATTTTTGAATTATTTCCAATCGGCTTACACGATGATGCTCTTCAAATTGCTCTCTATTTATTAGAAGTTTTATTAGAAAAGAAGACAACAGAAACACATTTTAATGAATAAAATGAAGCAAACAAAACAGAGGGAATTGTAATGAAGAACTTGAAGACTGAGGCTTCAAAATTTGCATCGTTTCTTGGATTGAACGCTTTGCAATTAAAACGCGCATTTTTCCCAAAAACAGATCGAATTAATGCTTCAAGATCTGCGTAAAGATTCATGTTCGATTTGCTTCTTTATGCGAGTTATTTCTGTATATTCTCATATTGACATCCCATTCAATAGAAGATTTATAGAATAAGACGACAGAAAAAATCCATTTCGATTAATCAAATGATTAGACAGAAGAAATGGTGACACCTTGAAGATGGAGGCTTCAAAATCATCTTCTTGATCATTTTTTTAGTTGCAAGTTTCTCAATTAAAACGAGTAATTTTTCTAAAGAAGAGATTGCTTCAGTTCTCAAGGTTTGGGTTAAGGATTCATGTCGGAATTTTTCGTAATTTCCATTACGCAGTTTTTTTCTTCAAATTTTTCCCATATTGGCATCTAGTAATCTTCAAATGTGCCTGCATGCACTCGAAGGCTTTTTGAGCAAGAAGTGAACCGACATAAATTATGTCGATTACCAAGATCCTGACCAGACGCCTAGTAAAAAACTAGGCTTCTACCAACCCATAGATCAAGCGGGATTCAGAAAAGACTGCGCACCACCGCCCATATCCAGACTGTGCGGATACTGATGTAGGTCCCTATAAGGGATGTAGGTCTCTATAATTATATACAAGGTTCCTCTTCACCTTGAGTTCGTCGACTATCAAAAGGCATTTGACTCGGTAGAAGAATGGGCAGGAAGATAACACAAGACCTCAACACAGAAAAATTCCCATAAACAGAGGAGTTAGACAAGGAGACTCAATATCCCCCAAAACTTTTCACATTGGCTTTGGAAGGAGTTTTCAAGACCTTGGATTGGCAGTTAAAAGGTATTAAAATTGACGGGAGGCACTTGAGCCACATACGTTTTGCAGAAGACATTATCCTGTTTAGCAGCGATCATGAGGAACTTACCAACATGTTAAAGAAGCTAAAAGATCATCACAAGCAGTGGGGCTTCAGATGAACTTAGGTAAGAGCAATATCATGAGTCCTTATAACACCCAGGTCATCCTATACAACATTAATATTGACACAGTGGAGTGAAAACCAAACGGTGGAGAAAAGAAGGGGCGCCTCACCTAGGCAAAATATGGTGACCTTTCTCACATCCTAAGAAATCTTAAAACTCCAATTAATCGAGAGCAGAAGGTGTTTGAGAGCTGCATTTTACCGGTCATTACGTATGGCCTTCCCACAAAAAAATCCCAATCGCCTGAGAGTGTGTCAGAGAGCCTTCGAACGTTCAATGCTGGGTATTGGCCTTAGGGACAGAATAAGGAACGATGACATTAGAAGGACGGGAGTCTCAGACGTCATGGAAACGGTGGCAAGGAATAAGTGGAGATGGGCTGGACATGTGGAGAAGGACGATGTCGAGGGTCTAGGGACACAAAATAGGTGTTGGGAGGTCCCAGGCGAGGTGGAGGGACGACATCCAGAGACACGCCGGGAAAAACTGGATCCAAACCGCCCAAGATCGACTTCACTGGAGACCATTGGAAGAGACCTAAGTTCAGGAGTGGACGAGGATGGGCTAATAAGAAGAATACTAGAATCAAGTAACAAAAGAAGTATTAATATAGAGCTCGAAGATGGAAGCTTCCAATATTTGCATAGATTTTTTGGTTGCAAGTGTCCCAATTAAACCACTAGTTTTTTACAAAAAAGACACTAGTGCTGCAACAAGAAGACAACAGAAATACATTGCAATTCGGAATATGAAGCAAGCAGAACAGAAGAAGTGTGTTCAGAACAGAAAATCAGTGTTCGAACAATCGAATCGCAAAAACAGTAAAAGCTTGAACTTGCTCCTGATGCACCATGCATGAAAACCAAAAATATGAAAAAGGGAGAAGACGGATTGAAGATGGAACACAAAAAACTGAAAGACTAGAGGAAAAATAACACTAAATTTTGAAGAAAAAACAGTGATTAAAGCGATCTCCTGCGCCAATGAGCCTTTGAACCGCACGTGTGGGTTGACACTGAAGATGGGCGGTCGAAGGGATTAAAATAATTTGGGCACCGTCTCCAAAGGAGATCCATATCGACGCTTTATCCCCCGGGTATAAACTTGATTAATGCTTGTTTTGGTCACGGTCAAATCCAAATTGCGGTATCATGTTGGGGTTTCGATTGTTATCGATCGGCTATGGATAATACACGCACGAAGGGCCTTTAATAAATCACTGACTCTCGATTCTTCATTAAATACTCAGAATATGAAAGAGATGATAATTCTTGAAACTTCTTCAGACCTCATCGATTCCTAGTTCTTTCGGAGCGTCGTCAATGTTTTCGTTTCAATCATCGATGAATAGCCGATGAAGAGAGAAAGTGGGGTCAAATCAGGTGAACGCGGAGGACTCTGGTAATTAAGTAAATAACCCACAATTTATGCTCCTAGTTAAAAACCACCATGCAGTTGGTTATCTTAAGAGGCCCTATTATGTCCTTTCTAATTATCTTGTGGGCTTGAGTGAGACGCTGAAGACCATCAAATCGGTTGGTTAACTTCATAATGCCGGTGTCTGGCACGTATAAACATATCAGAAAAAGCTTTTTTTTACTCGAATATATAATTAGGTTATTAACGTTGAAGCTTGAGATGCTCAATTAGGGCTTTTTCGTGAGTGTCGATGACAAATGGATTGAACGGGGTGCGTGGAAAGAAGCAAACATGCACATAGAAGGTTTCAAGTGATTTACAGGTATTCGGCTGGTTCAGTTCTTTCAACCAGTGCAGTTAACCTTTCCGTTACTTACAAACGGCCCCTCCTGCGATTGTGCCCAAAACAATGGGCAATAACTGCAGTTAGGGGCACGTAAATCTATTATGAAATTATCTAATAGAACAGCTATTAGGTATTTACCGGTAATCACTTTGTTGCATTGTTGTTGGTCGATTGGATTGTTAGTTGTCCGATATTTCCCATTAGTATCATCAATCTCGCGAGGAAAACTGTTGTCGGTCATTTATGGCCGGCGATGTTAAAAAAGCACAATCAATTTACTTGCAAGCAAGTGCCTTTCCTTATTAGGAGCAATTTCTCACGGACTTGGTTACTTGGACATGTATGTGGTCGCTGTGGGCAGATGAAAGTGAGATTTGATTGCTTACCGATGTCTTCTTTCAGAACGAGCCTTAAGCGAGGCCTTGATGGGCTTCTTCAGTGTCGGACTTCATCGGCTGGACTTTTTTAAATCTGCCGGAATTAATGAAGGATTGAAACGTTGCAAATTGCAAAGCCACTTGAATGCAGAAAAACTATGATTTAAAAAAGTTTTTTTTTCAAATTAGTTACGGCTGCTGGAGCGGATTTTTTGCATTATTTTGCAAAAGCTGATAATGATCTACTTTTTATTAGGAGTTGGAATTAGTTTTAAAGGTTTTTTTTTGGAAATTGAAGGCTTTATTGAGCAAAAATGGTTACAAATCGGGGTAACCATACGATTTTTTACATTTGGCGTTATCGTAACGGATCCACTTTTCATCGCCAGTGACGATGCGATGCAAAAAAACTTTTTGGCGCGACTTTTTTCCATTCTAAATGCAGCGAAATCTCCACTTAAAACATCGGTTTGTTTAAGCATGACAAGGGGGGCGCGGAGTGTTGTGCGGGTGTTTGAAAGAGCGCATAGAGCACGACCGTGTGGCCCAGATTGAATAATAATTTAGCGGTAACGTGAGCCGCTTGGTTATTCCACTGGTCGACGTTAGTTGCCGGCAGTTTTTTTCATAATTTCTTATTGGCGCGAATGCCAAGTAGGTATTTAGTTTTATTCAAATAAATTATCTAATTTTGTGTGTGTGTACATAATTCCAAGTGGCTGAAAAATACTGTAGAATCTAAAATAAGGCCAGACGTTTCCGACATTCACGGCATCATCAGGGTCGTCGTCAACAATTAAGTACCACCGCCTAGAGTATCAAACAAAACATGTTCAGAAACGGAGTAAAACAGTCCAAATTAGTCACAGGACATTAAGTTAAAAGTCAGATTTGTAAAGAACCAAACATTAATCATTTTAAGGAAAAAATATACTAAAATAAAGGAAAATTGTTGTTCCACCTGGTCATCCACTCATTAAGCGGAAGCATTTATGGGCATTTTATTGGCTTTTTGGTAGTAAAAATACTTTAATTAGATAAAAAAATTAATTTGTTTTTAGCTCTGCTGCACTAGCAGAACTAGACTTCTTCACCTGCCGCTAGTGACAAATGCCAAACAATGCGTGGTTTTTGATGGAAAATACCGTAAAAAACAGACAATTTGACTTTTATTTTTTAAATTAATCTCATCTTGTCCCTCTGTTTTAGGGAAAAATTACAAAACATCTTTGCGCGTTTCTTAGTGGATTTCAAAGTTCGAGTAAAATTCCGACATTTAAAAACTTGAGACTTCGAAAGAAAGTGGTAAAAGGCGCATAATCGGTTTCAAAATTATGTTGAACTGGACTAAAATGAAGGAAATTGAAAGTTTTTTTTTTATCGAAAACGTACATTAAATGTCCAAAAAATTAAAAAAAAAACGTTCGAAACTTGCTTGTTTTGAAGAGCCTTATAGGGCGATAACTTTACTAAGTTTGTGGTACAGCACTTTTGAAAATTGCTTTATTAAAACCACCTTGAACGATTTTATATTGCAATTTGCGAAATAAAAATCCCACGATTAGATAAAAAAAAAGTCTTCAAAGGAAAAAGCATGTAATTAACAACAAACATTACAAAAATAATAAATTTTAGTTAAAACAAGAGTAAAAAACATATAGAAAACTCTCAATACTTTTTACGGCTAAAAACATTCACGTCCTCCCGATTCATCATCGGCACGTTCCATGCAGAAATCGGCCCTGAAACCGAATACTAACTACAACAAACGAAATATGCCGGTAGATGACAAATTACCTCATTAATTAATTAATTAATTAATTTGCAGATAAAATAGATCATCGCTCATTATTTTAAATCGGCTTAGTCTCCAGCCAACAGGCGAGATGCGTGTTTGTAAATCGGCGTGTTTATTAGCGATTTTTACTGCGATCGATTAGAGGAACAGGGATCGATGATAAAATTAATTATTTAAATTTAATTCGGTTTGATTTGATCGGGGCCTGCCAGGTACCTGCCGTGTTTGCCGATCTTTGTCGCAGGAAATCAGCACGGCGAAGAGATGTCCACCGAACTTTATCGAATTTGTCCACACCTGAGCTCACCTGGGACTTTCTATTGCGTTTGTTGCACCATCGTAGTAGGAGGATGATGAAAATCCTGTTAAAGACTAACGTTTATGCGTACTGAACTTAAAATTTTTCATTTCTAGTCGTTTAAAAGATATTTAACACCGAAAAACGAAGAAATCTGATTCAATTCGATAAAGTTTCTTGAATAAATCTTCACTCGTGTATTCGTTCTTGTAATTCCTCAAGGTTTTCGAGGCCTTAAAAAAATAGCTTTTTAAAGGAAATAAATGTGTTAAATCTGGAAACCTGGAAAACCATTCATCTGGCCGGAAATCTCTTGTGCAAAGTTTTGTCTTGTTGAACCCAAATGTTTCTATTCCGGCTTGACACGTAGGTATCGGAAAACACGCTGGACAAATTCGGAACCAGTTCTTCCTGCAAGAATTCCAAAAGTTCCGGTTCATTGGTGTTTCTTTGGAAGAAAATCGGTTTTATGACTCCATCCAAACATTGACTTTTTTTGGTTGTTGAGTCTGGCTTTCCCTCATCCATGAATTTGTTGATTAGTCAGAATCCAGTGCGTTTTATATGTTTAAAAGCATTTCTGTCCAGTAGATTGATCATTTGTTGGCAAAACTTTTAACCCGGTTCTAAAGTACATTTAAGTCTTCTTTCCTGTTCCTTTGACCTACTGTTTATTGACGAATTTCCAAACGAATCGGATTAGTAAAGCACGAATTTCTCCGCGTATTGTTTCGTTGTTGTTCAATATGGACAGGTAACTGGTAAATTCACGGTCGCATTTCTGAGCTCCTGCTCGAACCGAAACGGTAAAAACAGCGAATTTTAACCTGCCTGCAGTGGAATTTTAGTAAACCAGAAAGTATGATGAGAAAATGAGAGGGAAAGAGCCCTGGAAATCTTCAGATTCACCAAACTGGGCTGAGCTTTGAAGGGAGCGAAAAATTAGTGTGTTTTGGAGTCCCAGCATGACGCTCTAAAATCTGATTCATTTTTTCAAAAAAATCACTTTGCTACACACATCAATTTGATTATTTACTTAGAAAATGTGCTTTGAGGAGAATCAGTCGATTTGCCAAGTTTATAATACATTTTACGTGAAAAGTCAGTAGTCGATCGGTTTGTAACATCTGGTTTTTCTTATAAATTGATCGTATCAACAAAGCGCTTTTGGAACAGAAATTGGAGATTTTCTATGGAAATTTCAAACGATTGGGAAACTAAAGTGATTTAACTGGAACTCGATTTTTTCTGTAACAGCTTCTGCAGCCGGAGGGAACGATTAGGACCTTTCAACTCACTTCCTAGTAAAAGCAACATCTCAAACTGAAAAGGCATTGAAGAAACACCATTCGTTTGGTGAAGACCCGATATATTTGAATAAAATCCCCCTAAAAAATTACTCCATCAAACCACACTTTCCGCACTTTCTCTCATTGCGTTCCATTCATTCATTCAAGGTTTATCGTATTAAGAAAGCAAGTTCCCTTTTCACGTCGGCCCACTTTGCGGTCAGGTCCCCTGGCCTCAGGTTGGGGTCATTATTATGTAACCCTTAAAAAGTGTCATTACCACCTATTAGGATTCGCTTTTAACATTAGGTTACATGGAGCAGGAGCGCAGCTCGACGAAGAGATTTTGGTTGTTGCGGATGGCGGCGAAAACAAACGGCGGAAAACGGATACACATTTACCTACCGGTTTCAGCTCGATTCGAAGCGGTTTGATTGCACTACAAGAGTGGCATGAGGCGAGGAAATGATACATGGAACTCGTTGATGCTGGAGCTTGAACATGTTGGTATTGCTACTTCTTCAATTGAAGCTTCTGGATCTGAGACTCATCATTCAAACTAGCCGGGAAAAGTATAAGGGTTTTGAAAAAAAACGGCTTTGAAAATGTTGAGAAAACGTCCGAAACGATTTTTCAACGAAATTTGCCGTTGCTAGTTACCGAGTCAGGCAGGTGCGTGGCGATAGCTATTCTAATGGGTAAACAGTGGCGATAGTACGTACTTTCCACCAGGGAGTAGAAGACAAAATTTCACGAAAAATGCCGCAAAAACCGAAGACATTAAACCCAGCTGATTACCAGATTATACAAGGTGACTCATAATTTTATTGGGGGTGATTTTCAAAAAAATTGAACGCGTTTAACAACATAGAACCTGTGAAAATCGAATTAAATTTTATTTCCAGCTCGATCACCCTGTAGCTTCTGAGACACAGTTGAAATAATCTTATTATTGAAAATAGCGCGTTTACAACTAGGTTAACTCCGTAGGACCTACACTTCTTATTCCATACACTTTTTAATCTTCCTTAACCTTAATCAATGAATGAATGGTCAGGACAACACAAGCGAGACCCACAATACACACTAGAAACACTCACAAGCTCTCGAAGATTTGCACCAACTTATTACTTTGGTCTCATGTACTTCTCCTGGACATCCGCATTTTAAGTACTGATTATCAGCGGTTTTTCCCACAATTTTAAACGCATTTTGACTACTTACACTTATGTGTGCTTGTTTTCTTTCCTTTAATACCATTAATTCGTTTATCTTTGCATTATGAAGCCAAGAAGGCAGGCAGATTATTAAATTATAAAAACCGCACTTAAACAGTATGAATAAAGAAAGAAGTAACAAACAGCTAAAAAAACAACCGTAAAAATTGCTTGCTTGTTCTGGGGGTCCCCCAACCTTGTGCGGGGTCGACATTCGCACCGACCTCTTCTGCAAGTTACCAGGAGATCCGAAAAGTCGAAGAGATGAACGGGCGTCCCAAGGTGCGTAGCACGCGTAAATTGCCAAAAAAGAACATTTCCACTCTTTCTGTCCCCGGTGTCGCTCATTAACCCGATTATCGGCGTTAAAGTGCTGCGACAGGGCCCGTTTGATCGACGAGTTGAGCGGGTGCCTTTCTCTGCACCAGGTGGAACCTTCACAAAAATCCTCAACAATTAGGTACTGGGGCATGCTTATCGCGTTCCAAGCAATGGCAAAAATCCTCCAGGTAACTGTGCTTGGACAGCACTAATTGGCCTAGATGCCGGATACAATTAGTGGCGAACACCATCGGATCAGTTCGGATATCGGTTTCAGGGTTGAAGTACTGAGGCCGAAGAGTTATCGAAGGCGATTGTTGGATAAACACAGTTCGGTTGATTTCATTTGAACCACAACGAATATGCATGCTCGGTTGCATTAATGAGCCTCTCGAAGCGCCCAGATGGCTAAGTTGAGGGTGTTTTATTATGTGAATTGATTTTCTTCATTTCGCTTTATTCTTCGTTGGCGATTTCTATATCAGAGCTGCTTTAGCCTGCACATTTCTTAAGCTTGCTCTGCTAGAAAAGCAGCGAAAGTTCTTCTAACTAAACTTCTTTAATTCTTCTGATTTAAACTGGACATTTATGTAAATTACTATTTCCAACATTAAGGAATCTTCAAAGATTGAATTAGGTTATTGACAACTTCGGAGCAAAATCCAGAATATTTTTGTGTTTTTTTTTATCGAATTTTTGATGATTTTTGCATTTAGCTGCGACTTTAGTCACTGTATTTCTTAGGTCTGCCAGGTTCAATAAAAATAGCTTTTTTTAAACGTTAGTTAGCCACTTTTTACAAGGTGTTAAAGAATGCACTTTGGGGCCAAGAAGTAATTGAAGAAGAATGAAGCACAACTAAAAAACTCTTCTATCTGAGGTTTGGTACCTTGTCCACATTCTGAGTACTTTTTCATGCTTAAAACCCTTTAGCTACATCAGAGGGTTTTTAGCCTCCATATTTCTTGAGCTCATCTCAGGTAGCTCTGAAATCTGCCAGAAAAGTGGTAAATCTTCTTCTGAAGTAATGCCCGGTATACGTTGTATTGTTAGCAAAAACACCCGTTTTAATTTCGTATTTCCAAAAACAGACAACTTTTGGAGTTTTACAGCACAAGATTTTTGTGCTTTTCATCGAATGTTTAATGATTTCTGCATTTAGCTGCGACTTTAGTCACTGTATTTCTTAGGTCTGCCAGGTTCAATAAACATCGCTTTTTTTAAACGTTAGTTAGCCACTTTTTACAAGGTGTTAAAGAATGCACTTTGGGGCCAAGAAGTAATTGAAGAAGAATGAAGCACAACTAAAAAACTCTTCTATCTGAGGTTTGGTACCTTGTCCACATTCTGAGTACTTTTTCATGCTTAAAACCCTTCAGCTACATCAGAGGGCTTTTAGCCTCCATATTTCTTGAGCTCATCTCAGGTAGCTCTGAAATCTGCCAGAAAAGTGGTAAATCTTCTTCTGAAGTAATGCCCGGTATACGTTGTATTGTTAGCAAAAACACCCGTTTTAATTTCGTATTTCCAAAAACAGACAACTTTTGGAGTTTTGGAGCACAAGATTTTTGTGCTTTTCATCGAATGTTTAATGATTTCTGCGTTTAGCTGCGGCTTTAGTCACTGTATTTCTTAGGTCTGCCAGGTTCAATAAAAATCGCTTTTTTTAAACGTTAGTTAGCCACTTTTTACAAGGTGTTAAAGAATGCACTTTGCGGCCAAGAAGTAATTGAAGAAGAATGAAGCACAACTAAAAAACTCTTCTATCTGAGGTTTGGTACCTTGTCCACCTTCTGAGTACTTTTTCATGCTTAAAACCCTTCAGCTACATCAGAGGGTTTTTAGCCTCCATATTTCTTGAGCTCATCTCAGGTAGCTCTGAAATCTGCCAGAAAAGTGGTAAATATTCTTCTGAAGTAATGCCCGGTATACCTACGTTGTATTGTTAGCAAAAACACCCGTTTTAATTTCGTATTTCCAAAAACAGACAACTTTTGGAGTTTTGGAGCACAAGATTTTTGTGCTTTTCATCGAATGTTTAATGATTTCTGCATTTAGCTGCGACTTTAGTCACTGTATTTCTTAGGTCTGCCAGGTTCAATAAAAATCGCTTTTTTTAAACGTTAGTTAGCCACTTTTTACAAGGTGTTAAAGAATGCACTTTGGGGCCAAGAAGTAATTGAAGAAGAATGAAGCACAACTAAAAAAATTTTCTATCTGAGGTTTGGGACCTTGTCCACATTCTGAGTACTTTTTCATGCTTAAAACCCTTCAGCTACATCAGAGGGTTTTTAGCCTCCATATTTCTTGAGCTCATCTCAGGTAGCTCTGAAATCTGGTAGAAAAGTGGTAAATCTTCTTCTGAAGTAATGCCCGGTATACGTTGTATTGTTAGCAAAAACACCCGTTTTAATTTCGTATTTGCAAAAACAGATAACTTTTGGAGTTTGGAGCACAAGATTTTTGTGCTTTTCATCGAATGTTTAATGATTTCTGCATTTAGCTGCGACTTTAGTCACTGTATTTCTTAGGTCTGCCAGGTTCAATAGCCACTCTACAAGGTGGTAAAAGTTGCACTTTGGGGCTAAGAAATAATAAAGAAGCATGAAAACAACTAAAAACTCTTCGTTCTAAGTTTTGGTAGCCTGACCACGTTCCGAATATTTTTTCATGCTTAAAATCCTTCAGGAACACCAGAGTGTTTTTAGCCCCAATTTTCAGTTACATTCTTAAATATTATGTTTGGTTTATTTATAAAATTTACTTGGTTTCTTAAAAATATTGTTGTTTTTTATTAATTTTTAAATTAAAATCCCATTTTCAACACTAGCAGGTGAGTATGGAAAAACCATGAATTGTATAACTGCCGTTTTCATCAAATTTAAAGTTTCCTGCACTGTTTTCTCATAAAAACATTTTTTAACTGTGGGATAAACACTTTTTTGAACCCAAAAAGTCGCATTTGTCCGCATTTCTTTCTCCTATCACTTCCACTCTGTACATATACAGTAATACACTATTTAAACACTCACTAAATACATTTTTTAAATAATTAATTTAATTATATTTTCTTTTGTTGCAGGTCGCCGCTTCTTTTCGCCGTTATATTTGTCACATTTTTCCACAGCGCTTTTAGTAGGCATGTAAGTAGTCAATTAATTATCCCTTTATTTGTTTATCGCAATTCTCCATTTCACACTGATTCTAACTGTAAGATTGCCAGTTGCTGCTAAAGGCAATTTAAAAAATCTTTAAGTAAATGCCTGTTAATCTACATATTCTCCTTATAAGTCTCGTATAACAATCAAACGATTTAGATTGGCTTGCGCTTGAGTGGTTATTGAATTATAATTATCTTTGGATACGGTGTGAGCACCTATTTTTAATTATAACGGTTATTTGGTGTAGGACTATTAATAGTCGTATGTTCCAGATGTAAAGTCAAAAGGATCAAAGAAAGAAAATCTGGAGAAATGTGCTAATTAGTGTTAAAGAAAGGCAAGATTATTTCATACAAAAATTAATAATGTTTAGAAGGCAAAAAAACGAAAATATTTTTTTCAATTGAGCAGCAATTTGAAAATGCAAAATGCAAAATTTCAGTCCGATATCTTGCAAACTGCTATATCCAGTTGCAACTGAAACTTCAGCAGAGATAGAGATGCCCGAAGAGTAAAACTATCAGAAGAATAAGGAAATCAAAGAGAAATAAACTAAAGAGAAAATCAAGATTTGCACTTATTTGTGAACTATTTTATATTAAATATCTTCAGTCTCGTATGGAAAAAAAATGCCGATAAACTGCAAGAATGAATTTAAACGTTATTGAATAATAATTGTTTTCCAATGACTACCGCATTCAATTATCATCGGATTGCAGTTAGATCAGATATCGAGATACTCGCATGATTGCAATTAATCGTTGCAGTTCCAGACAGTAGCAAAAATCAACGGAGCGTGCATCTTAAGCCAGAAAGAATTCCTTTTAATCGGGCAAGCGAACCGTGTCGAGCTGGCTGGCTGGCTGACCAAATCAGAAGAACACTATTGTAGATCTATCAACAGTTTTAGTGGCTGCATGGGTGCAACACTCAAATCAATTTATGAACAGGCATGCAAAGATGAACTAGTTGGTTTGTGGGAAATCCGAAAAAAAGTTATTGCAGCTCAAAAGAATGCGAATGTATTTAACAATGAACGAAAGTGACCAGAGTGTAAAAGAGCAAATTCTATCGGGCTAACTGAGCACGGTAGTTGGTTGGTGAGGCTTTGGTCGTAACTTTTCGTTTAATCAAAAAGATTTACGCTTCATCGCATTCCAATAGCCTCGAGCTAGTTTTTAATGCAGAAAAAGGTTGTAAAAGATGATTATTGAATACTTGCCGATAAAAGCCGGCCGAAGGCCTAGAGCTTCAGATAAAGCCATTTTCTTCTGTTTGAACATGAGCATTTCATGTAAGTGAACTGATTTGGTTACGAAAGGGACGATCGAATTTATCACTCTATAGTTGAGGGAATTTTGTCTTCTAAAAGGTATTAGAAAGTTAAAAAATTTGGTTGCAGTTGGCGCAAAAAAGGTTGAAAATTCAATACTAAAAACAATGCCTCGTTTGGTTCAGCGTATCCAGAATCATCTTTTGGAGCATGACTATGTCTGTTGGCTAAAGAAAATTAATTGGCAAATTTCGATGTTATACGAATTTAGTTCCTTAGTCATGCTCTTAGTCAATACTGCAACGTCTAATGCTGCATGAGCGACCAAAGTTTAACGGTTGTAGATGCATTTTCTATTTTGAGGCAAAACTAAAACCAAAACCAAAACGAGTTAACCTTCCGCATTATCCATCCATCGGGGCACATTAATTCATAATTCCAGTTCAGAGCCCCTTTTCCTTTGATAATGCACGCACGTGTTGTGAGGTGCATTAAAGTGCGATTATCTGCTGTGTGGGGTCCTTTGGATCCTTCGCGACCGGAGTACTTTCAGCCATAAAAAAGTCAATTAAGATAATTGTAGTACTCCGCTCGTTCAGCTATAAATTCCCAATGATTTATTGACGACAATGTGGGTACGCACGTTTTTCATTTTTTCCGGCTTTGGAAGTTCAGCAATTTGCAGGAAAAGTGAGAAAACCCAAAGCGATTCAAATTGATTGTTGTTTTTTTTAGCGAATCAGACACTACAGAGACCGATTCAAACGGCAGCAAGGCGCTCACTTGTACCTGCCGGAAAGTTATGTAACCGAAGGCGGCGAAGGTCCAGACTTGGGGTACTGGACCGAATGGTCGGAACCGAGTCCATGTTCCAGGACCTGTGGGGGCGGAGTCAGCAGCCAGTTCCGCCAATGCCAGGAGGGCAACACCTGCCAGGGGCCCAATCGCAGACATTTCTCCTGCAACACTCAGGTAGGCACCACATCCACAGATTCCGGTGTTAATAACCTTTATGGCGATTGTCTGGAATGTTTACTACGCTCGGTAGCTCTAAAATTACTCGAAACTATTCCAGATTTATGCGTGCCGCCCATAAAGTTGAATATAAACGTTAATCGGTGCACATGTTGCTATCCAGGAATTGTCTAAACATGTTAATTTGCAAACTCTGTTTGTTTGAACTGGCAAAGTTGGAACACGTGTATGTGCAGATCCAGGATTTATGAGTCGGCACTAGGGAACCATTCCGGTTCAGTTTAAATTGAAGAATTCGGTAGCAGAAAGTAGTGAGTTTTTCGGGCTTTGAGGCCGTCGTGGGGAAGAGTTTCTTCCTGACGTTTCGCCAGCACGAGTGGCTTGCATCTCATCAGCAAAGCTCTTTTCCACAAATACTTTTCGGCATTTTCAAAGTTAATGGCCAAGGGTTCTCTAGCGGTTTTTTTTAATGTAAAAACACAACATTTTTACAGGTAAAACATCCAAAGAACAGAAGCTGTAATTAATGGGAAACTGTCCAATATTTCGATGATTTAATGGCATTCGGTTCGTGTAAACAGTCGAAATTCGATTTACTTCGACCTATTTATCCACTGGAAAACGTTCGCGTGCTCCTGAAAAAATAACGTATCCGATTGTACAAATAAATGATTTTTAATTTTCCGTTCTCCGTACCACGTTTATGATGGGTTTTATGCACATTCTAATGGACTATGCGTATCCGCTTATTACTTTGTACGCTATAGAAACTTGATATAGCGCTGTTTTTATGCAATATGATCTTTTAATGTAGTTCTTGAGTAGGAACTGGTTTTGAGCGAATGAAATGAAAAAGTTGGATTTTTTACTCTTCGTGGAGGTTTGTCTCATTGCGTAACCTCATCAAATTAGGCGGAATGTTAGAGAAACAATAATATAAATCAAACAGGGTGATTCAGATTTAATATTGATATTTTCGGGAATCAATAGAGCATCATCAGAATCAATAATAATGTTCCTACATGATATAAAAATTCTCTGGTCCCTGGTCATGATACAGAGATCGGGTAGGGACATTATCCTAACCTGTTCTATTGGTTCCCGCAGTTATCAAGATTAAACCTAAATCACCCTGTATAAAGTCCCAAATGAGGATCCTAAGAATTTTTATGGGTTTGCATGACGAAATTGGTGATTAAGGAGCTGAAATATTCAGCGAGCGGCCCGTCGGTCCTCATTAGAGTTAATTGAATGCCAGTTATTTAGCTATTTGATTACAGAGATTATCCATTTTGCCTCCATAATTTGTTTGCAAGAATAACATGTTTCGTGGAAGTTATTAATTTAGCAGGTTTTCACTCTAAATCTTCCGTTAATTTTTTCATGTCCCATCTCAGGACTGTCCAGATACTGGAGACTTCCGAGCCCAGCAATGCTCCGAGTACGACGAAGTCCCGTTCGAGAATGTCAAATACCAGTAAGTTTTCTTGCAACTGTCTTCAGAGAATTTTGCTTCCAAATGAAAATGTTCCCAGATGGGTGCCATACACTAAAGGTACCGAATGCTTGCGAACTAAACTGCATGCCCAGAGGCCAGAGGTTCTACTACAGACATGCCGAACAGGTGGTGGACGGTACCCGATGCAATGACGAAAACCTGGATGTGTGTGTAAATGGACAATGCCAGGTAAAGTGGGATTTAATCCAGGTTGGGATGGTACTTGTGAGAGTGATTTCAGCCAGTAGGGTGCGACATGATGTTGGGGTCCAATCTCAAAGAGGACGAGTGTCGGATATGTGGAGGCGACGGCAGCACCTGCAACACCGTTACCAACACTTTGGAGCTAAACGACATGCAAGTCGGTAAGTTTGAGGTGGCAGTTTGGGCGATTGGAAGTTCTGAGTTGTCCTTTCAGGCTACAACGACATTCTGCTGATTCCTGGTGGAGCGACCAATATTGTGGTCGAGGAGGTTGCGAACTCAAACAACTACCTGGGTGAGTCAGTCTGAGTCTTTCTCTTGAAACAGGGTTTTTCATTGTTTGGAACTGTAGCTGTGCGAAATACTTCCGGACATTACTATCTGAATGGAAACTGGAGAATCGATTTCCCCAGAGCTCTGGACTTTGCCGGCAGCAAGTTCCACTATGAGCGCTACCCGCAAGGCTTCGCCGCTCCTGACAAGATTTACACCTTGGGGCCCATAGACGAACCTCTTTTCATAGTGGTAAGCCATCGGCCATCCTACGAACAATCTATGGCCCATTCTCAATGTGCTTCCAGCTTTTGTTCCAAGACTCCACTGTGCCCGTTCAGTACAAATACAGCTTGCCCACCAACATCCAGCCTGGATCCGAATACGAAACCTACGCCTGGACCTTTGATGAGTACACTCAGTGCACCGTTACTTGTGGAGGAGGTAAATGCTCCCAGTTGAGTCCAGAATAAGTTTACAAAGTTCGTGTCTCCTTAAAGGCATTCAGCACAGGAACGTATCCTGTGCCGGCCGGAAAACTCTGGAGCCAGTGGACGAGACTCTGTGCGACGCATCGAGAAAACCGGAAACTTCCAGAAAATGCAACGAAGTGGCCTGCGATGCTCAATGGGTTCCACATCCATGGGGAAACTGCTCAGTTCCGTGTGGCGAAGAAGGTAATTCATTCAGCAAGATTAAGTGATTGCGGCATTAAACACTTTGTTCCGATGCCAGGTGGAATCCAGTCCAGGGAAATTTCCTGCCAGCAAAGGGTTTCCAATGGGTACCTGAGTTTAGTGGATGAAACGCAGTGCCAAGACCCAAAACCGCCTCAACAGCAACTGTGCAATAAGGGAGTGACTTGTGCCACTTGGCACTCTGGGCCCTGGTCACCCGTAAGTTTATTTTAATATTTAGCACGCGACCACGACTGTAAGTAGTAGAAAGCACACTACCCTGCCATCTAAGTAAGTTACATTTTACGCATTGGAAACCAAACGCCCTTTACCTGAGCATAAAACAGAAGATTCAAATGCTTTTTCCTTTCCTCCAGTGTGATCATCTATGCGGCGATGGAAAGCAAATTCGTCAAATACGGTGCTTCATTAGGGACGAGAATGACAAAATTCAAATCATGGACGATTCGACGTGCGAAGCCATTGAAGATAAGCCAGCCGAAGAGCAGAGCTGCTTCAGTCGGCCATGTGAAGGAGTGGATTGGATCAGTTCAGAATGGAGCGGGGTTAGTCGCGAAAATGCCTTAAGGTGTTTTGAAATTAAAAAAAATATATATTTTGCAGTGTGACTCTGTTTGCGGCCTTACCAACGAGAACCGGAAGATATTCTGCGCGACAGCCAACGGGCAAATCTTCGAAGACGATCTGTGTGAGGAGAGCAACAAACCGGAAAGTGTGAGGAAATGTGAGGCCAACACCAATGAAACGTGCAACTTCTTGTGGTATGCTTCACAATGGAGCGAGGTACTTGTACATAAAAATACACGCGAAGAAGAGTGAAACCTCAAAAAAATTGTTCGTTTACAGTGTTCAGCAAGATGTGGCAAGGGCATCCAAACAAGAACCCTCTTCTGCGGCTTGGCCACAGCTGAAGGAGTGAAAAAAGTGGAAAACGACAAATGTGACCAGTCAAAGTCTTTCGACACCATCCGTAACTGTACTGGCACTGAGGATTGTGATGGGGAATGGTTCAGCGGGCCATGGGGCGAGGTAAGTAATCCAACCCAATCAAAAACGCTGATTTTACTCCACTGGTGCTTCAGTGCTCGAAACCTTGCGGAGTGGGTGAAAGAGCCAAGAAAGTCGTTTGCATCAAAGCCAATGAAGTGGTGGACGTGTCGCATTGCGATGCCGACAAGATCATATTTGGGCAGGAGGACTGCAACAAGCAACCATGCACTGAAGGTAAGCAATTCTCTCAGTCAGTTAGAAGGCGGCGATTTCATTTACAAGTCCTGCAGACTCTGAGCTTCCGGTCGATAAGGACACTCCATTGGAGCTGCAGGAAACAACAGAGAGCGAAAGTGTGGACTCAGCAGAATCCACCATTGCAACTGATAAGGAAAGTGAAGGTAAATAGGCAAACTACCTGCGAATAGATATGCTCATTGTTCCGTCCAAACAGACACCTCCTCGTCTTCCGATATATCGGAGATCACTAAAAGCATCGACTTCACCACTGAGCCTCAGGCTGAAGAATCAAGCAAAGAGGAGGAAGATGACTTCGAAATCGTGCAAGCAGATTCGTGCGACGATGGGGAATGGGTGGAAATTTCGGTCATGGGTGTACCCGAGGTAAGGAAATTCCCGCGCTAGAAAACCAGTAGCTAATCCTAGTCATAATCCATCGGCTGATTGAAGGAAAAAGAAACTGAAGTCTCAGAACTAGTGGAATCCACTTCAGCTGGTACCACTGATGGCCTGGAAACGTCCTACTCGATATACGACGTGATGCAGAGTGATAGCCCTACAAGGGACGAAACCGATTTTGTAGAAAGTTCAGCAGAAGGAGAAAGTGTGGCAACAACTACATCCAGCTCCATCGAACCTGAAGAAGGATCTGGAGCATCTGAAACGCCAGAATCCACAGATTTACCCACAAGGTAGATGTCAAGGAATGCACAAAGACAACTGATTACAATATTTTTTCAGTAGCCCATCTGTGCAAGGGTCAGACGTAACTGAACCGGTTTCATCTACTGGGTCTTTACCTGAAACTACAACGGATCTTATCGTCGTTAGCAGTACTGCAAGCGGATCCACGGAAGATCCATCTTCTGATGCGTCCTCCAGTTCCAGTTCCACAGAATCTACTGGGGACGACTTATCCAGTATCACCAGTTCCGAGGGCACTGAAACTACTACTGAAGTGGGCAGCAGTACATTAGGAGAGTCAACTTCAGGTAATTTTTCTGCTTTGAGTTTCCTTCAAACATCATTCCCTGTGTGTGGAGCACTCTATTCAACTCTTCCTCGACGGGGCTTAAAAAGTTCGTGTTCACTCAATCAACTAAAAAACGCATTCGACAAAAAAGTCTTAGAACAGTGGAAAACTTTCTCTTGTAGCCACGCCATTGGACGAGTTAGGGCCGCATGAATGTCAGGCAGATTTCGACGAATGCTCTATTCTCAAATGCTCAAACGAAATCGAGCCTTATATTAACGAAAGGGCCTGCATTACATGTCGGTGCAAAGGTACTGAAAATCAATAGTTTTCCTAATTTAATTCTGGAGCCTTTCGACTAAAAGCAACAAAATGCCATACATATTCCTCCACAATTATAAATGATTCTTTCAGAATCTGCTTCGACGGAAACTACCGCAGACAAAAGCTCCACCACAGAATCAACAGTCGAAAGCAGCAGCACAACAGAGCTGAGCAGCACAGTAACTATTACAACTGAAATAACTGAACTTTCTTCGACTTCTGAGAGTGTGAGCACGACTGAAACATCAGAAGCCACTAGTGATAGTTCAACAACTTCAGCAGCCAGTAGTGAAACTTCTGAAACATCGACAGGCACTGAAAGTTCTAGCACTGAAACAAACGAGGGACTTAAAAATGAGCCGGATCCAGACTTAACTCCACCTCCAAGAGCTCGGGTGGAAGACGATAGTGAGACTGGCTCAAGCAGTGAAGCAACCACTGAAGCAACTGGTGCGTGCTGAGTGAGAATGATCACTTTCCCTAGTTGTTGCTGATTGATTTTTTTTGCAGAAATCAGTTCAACTGCAACAGAGGCCAGCTCTGAAGTTTCGACCACCGAGTCCTTAACAGGGTCCACTGAGGGGGCTTCCGAGAGCACAACAAGTGAAAGTACCACGATCAGTGCTACTGAACAATCCAGTGAAAGTTCCACTACAGAAGTTAGCGGTTCCACCACGGAAGTCAGCGGTTCTACTACGGAAGTCAGTGGTTCCACTTCAGAAGTCAGTGGTTCCACTTCAGAAGTGAGTGGTTCCACTGAAACAACCACAGAATTCACTGGGAGTACTGAGTTTGATATATTTTCCTCAACCAGCGAAAGTACCAGTGAGGCAACCAGTGAGTATGCCATGCAATTTAATCGAGTGAGTTAGATGCTAAGCAATTGTTTCAGCTTGGCCCACCACGCACATTACCGAACTATTCAAAAAGAAGCAAAAGATGTGCAAGAGGAAGAAGATTCTTCAATGCAAAGAGAGTGCCTATGGATGCTGTTGGGACAACATTCATGCGGCTCAAGGGCCGTTTGATGAAGGGATGTCCAACGCCCAAAACCTGCAAAGAGTCCACATATGGTTGCTGTCCGGATGGAGTGTCGGCCGCACTTGGTATGCATAAGAGTCGAGAATTGTCGAAAACCGTAACGAACCCCTACTTATTTCAGGGGCTAAAAATCGTGGCTGCCCGGGAAGCCACTGCAACGAGACATTATTTGGCTGCTGTTGGGACAAAAAGACGCCAGCTGAAGGTAACGAGGAAGAAGGTTGTCCAGCCAAACCGCCTGCTTGCCTTGAATCCAAATGGGGATGTTGCAAGGATAATTCCACTGGTACGATAAGTTAAACTGTAATCTATTGGTGTATTGCACATTTCAATTCAGAAGCAAAGGGTCCGAACCAAAAGGGCTGCGAACCGGAAGAAGTCACAACCATCCAGCCTACCACCGTGCCCAGTACGACTCCATCTACAGAAGAATGCAAACAAGCTGACTATGGCTGTTGCCCAGATGGCTCAGTGGCGAAAGGTGAGGGACAACTTACTCTCAGGTTTCGGAAAGATTGCTAGTAATCGTTGTCCAGGTCCTCAATACCAAGGATGCAAACTGCCATGCTCCAACAGTACCTACGGCTGTTGTCCCGACCAAGAAACGCCAGCTCATGGGTATAGAGGCGAAGGATGTTGTCTCACTTCGACGTTTGGTTGCTGTTCCGACGATCTCACTCCTGCCCGAGGCCCCAATGGAGATGGATGTGAGTGCCAAAGTTCTCCCTATGGATGTTGCCCAGATCAGAAAGCCGCGGCAAAAGGTTTGAATCGTTGTCGATTCCAACTGGAAACAATCTACTTCAATGGCGCTTTCAGGCTACAACAATGCAGGATGTGGATGCCAATACAGCGAACACGGTTGTTGCCCTGATGATGTTACAGAAGCTGCAGGTCCGGATTACGAGGGCTGCCCATGCCATACTTTCCAGTTTGGTTGCTGTCCTGATGGCGTGTCGATTGCCCAAGGCCCACATCAACAAGGTAAATTTTGAGCTACATTTTTCAAACTTAGATTGCAAAACTTTTTAAATTAATTTCAAGCCTCAAACCTGGGTGCATCGGTAAGACAAATAGTAAAATATTGCTTTGAAGCCTCAACTAGTGAATTTTTACTGCTATTTCGTTGCTAGGATGTGACTGCAGATCGAGCGAATTCGGGTGCTGTTCCGATGAAAGAACAGCAGCAAATGGGCCCAACGAAGAAGGTTGCACTTGCGACATTTCCAAGCACGGTTGTTGTCTGGACGGTGTCACAAAAGCCCAAGGAAGCGACTTTGCCGGATGTGAAGAAATCCCAGTCGACCAACAAGGTACATTGCAAGAAAAATGTTGCTCTTCCCGATGGCTTACTGTGGCTTTTACTTGCAGCATCCTGTTCCCTGCCTAAGGAACGCGGCACATGCAGAAACTACACAGTCAAGTGGTTCTTCGACATGGCCTATGGTAGCTGCACACGATTCTGGTATGGAGGGTGCGATGGAAACGAAAATCGCTTCAAAACGAAAGAAGAATGCGAAGGCGTGTGCGTTAAACCTCTGGGAATTGGTGCGTTGATACCTGGGCGCTTTATATGGATTATAACGTTGTTAATACTGCTTGTAGAAAGATGCAACTTGCCGAAAGTCAATGGTTCGTGCGCAGGGTACTTTTTGCAGTGGTACTACGACAAACAGGCCCATCAATGTTCGCAGTTCGTCTATGGAGGCTGCCTGGGCAATAACAACAAGTTTGAAACGAGAGAAGAATGTGCCGAGCTTTGCGCTAAAAATGAGGCAGCAGGTAAGCACGATCTGAATTCAATCCTATAACTATCTAAGGAATATATGGGCGAAAAAACTACTCTTCTTAAAGATCCATGCGACCAGTCGAAAGCAGAAGGTCCGTGCCGGGGCCAGTATCGGCGCTACTTCTTCGACAAAACGTCTGGACAGTGTCAGCCGTTTGCCTACGGAGGCTGCAGAGGTAACACCAACAACTTTGCCACCCTTGAAGCGTGCAATCAACGATGCGCAACGCCTGGCAAGAAACGAGGTAAGTTCTTCAGTTGAAGCCGCATTGCACTGTAGTCGTACCAACTAGACAACTAGGGTGGATGGGGTAGTATTTAATAAGACTTGGTGCCTGTTAGATTATTGCACGATTCCAAAGGCTGAGGGTAATTGCACGGCTCAAGAGGCTAAGTGGTATTATGGTTCTAATGAGGAACGTTGCCTGCCCTTTTATTACACGGGCTGTAATGGTAACAAAAACAGTTTCGATACTAAAGATGCATGTCTTGCCGACTGTCCTAACGATATCGGTAAGTTGGATGGCGGTACTCATAGCCCCGGAATGTGTTCAGATTTTACTAACAAATCCCTCTCGTGGTTGTGAATTCAGCACTGATTGCCCGCGAGTTTATCTTAACGAACTTAGTCATCTGAGCATTCCAGGGGTTAGTAAGTAACAGCACATGGATTAACTTAGTTATAATTCTAACTTGATGCACACAGTTAAAAACACATGTCACTTACCGGCGGATATTGGGGAATGCGGCAATTATGTGAGTCGTTGGTATTGGGACACCAGGTACAAGAGATGTAGTCAGTTTTACTTTGGCGGATGTGGTGGTAACGGAAACAACTTCCAAAGCGAACAAGAGTGCCAACAAGAGTGCGCTGGCTCAGAGCAGCCGCCGCCATTGGATGTGAGAGGGCGGCAAACTGAGGCCCCGCCCACTCAAGTACCGTTAGTTACACCTCAGGTACCTAGTCCTACATCCAGACAGCCCACACTGGAAGGTAAAAACTCTCCGAATCCTTTAACGTGCTTCCAAGCCGAGGCAATCAATCAACCAATTCGAACATGTTTCTTCAGAGATCTGCTCATGGGAACCGGACCAAGGCCCGTGCTCTAACGAAGAACTACACTACTACTACGATACAGTGGATGGCACCTGCAAGAACTTCACTTATGGCGGCTGCGGAGGCAACTATAACAACTTTGAAACTGAAGATCTATGTCTTCAGTATTGCGGCTCCATCCGAGCGCTGCCTCCAGTTGTTCAGCCTGCGGTAACCACGCAAGGCCCACCATCAGTTCCACGTAAGTCTCTGTGCTTCATTGTTACATCGAAAAACTCTTAGGGACTTGGTTTTACTTAGCTTTTTAGTTTCACTTTACTTATTAGTTTCCTTGCAATATCTATTCGAAGCACTTAAAAATTAGCCGAGCAAAAAGTTCGAGAGTTTTAGCCATCGAAAGGTGACATTTTTCATCAGATGTGGTGAAAGTTTCGTTTCCAATCTCTTTCCCGTGACTTTTAGAGCAATTTTTGAACTGAAAGCAAAGCGTGTTCAAGATAGCAGCTCTCCAAAAGATGAAACTGGTGAGTGTTTCGAGTTTTCGGTATGTTGGGCAGCCGTGACTTATAATGTAAAAACTCCAAAAACTCAGCAGTTTCTAGAAATGGCTTCGCAAGCCCATCTCTTTTGATATCTCCAGAAGTTTGTTGGTACATCTGTGAATTACCCCTGTATGTTGCTCTCTTTTTAATAAGTAAAGTTTTTTGCAGAAGTTATTGTTTATGGATCAGAATGTTACCAAGACCAAGACGCTGGAAACTGCAGTGATCAATACCAAGCCTACTACCACGATAGAGTCACTGGACAATGCCAGCCGTTCATTTATACAGGGTGTGGAGGCAACGAGAACCGCTTTTACAGTGAGGAGGATTGCCTTCGACGCTGTGGACCTTACAAAGGACAAGGTGAGTTGCACTAAGGATAAAAGCAGCAGAAACACTCCAAACTCTGACCAACTGGAGACTACATCAAACGCCTCCCAAAATCAACTTCTCCTACCTAACCAAAATCACAAAAAACTCATCAAAATGTGAAAAAGAACTGGAATTATTAAAAGAACAAAACATTATAGGTCACCAGCATACAAATCCAAAGGAATATGTACCAAAACTGCCACAAAAATATACAAATCTAGTTGCAGACCTCTGCTAGATTACGGAAACTTACTATACAGACAACAGAAGAAATTACACTGAGACTAATTACGAAAATGAGACTTAACAATTATTTTTAGTGTATTTTTCAATATGTAGGTACATGTATACTATAGTTTTTTACACTTTTTTATATACAACACGGGCAGAAGAACCTATGGGTCGACAGCCTTTTTCTTGGAGACATAAAGGTTGTTTTTATAATTTTCTTCTTCAGATACATGTAATATGGAAAGTGATCCTGGACCATGCAAGCAGGCCCAAACCAAATACACCTTTGATAGAACCACTGGAAGCTGTAGACAGTTTGTCTACGGAGGATGCGAAGGAAACGGAAACCGGTTCAATTCAGTGGAGGAATGTGAGGGGCATTGCGGACGTCGTGAAGAACCCAAATCGGTTCCAACAGTTGCAGGTAAATAACACTGAATGAAAACTGGGAACCTCCTGTGGCTTTCTACCTCCGAACTAGCAGCTAATTTTCCGTTCTCTCAGAAGTGTGCCAGTTAGCGGCCGACCAGGGCTCATGTCCGGATCTTAACCACAAGCGCTGGTACTTTGATAACACCCAAGGCGAATGTAAAGCTTTTATCTATAGCGGCTGTGGGGGCAATCAGAACAATTTCAAAACCTTCCAAACGTGTCTCGACTATTGTAAAGATTTCTTGCCTAACACCGAACCTTGTAAGTGGCTTTTCGATCGTCCACGCCGCATCCATGCACCTTAATCATTAATTCTTCATCAGCTATTGAAACGATTCAACTGTAAACCAGCCGCAATCATTTTTCTCTCATTTTCGCACAAATTCGCCAAAGAATTTGGATTCGTGATCATTCAAATTGTTTTTCAACTAGCTGTTGTGGAACCTGGTGTTGGAACCCACGAATGCCAAGCGAAGTTTGATGAATGCACTTCCCTAAGATGTCCATATGGCATTGAAGCGTATGTGGATGAAAATGACTGCAATGGGTGCAGGTGCAGGGACCCATGCAAGGACATCGACTGTCCTGGCGGAACCCAATGCGGCATCGATTTGAACAGGAACAAAACCTCAGCGACTGATGCCGATTTTATTGCAGTTTGTCGCGAAGGTAAGTGGAGGAATACAGGATGCTTTCCAGATAATGGCGATTTGTTGTATTAGTGGAAACTCATTTTTCAGCTTAATTTTTTAATTAAATAATTTAAAGAAGCGCATTTTTTCCACCTGGCTCAGGTGTAGAGGCATTTGAAGCAGTTCCAGACTCTGATGTCAGCTGAAGTGTAGCTGAAACTCTGGACCAAGAAAAGCAGTGTTTTCCTTCCCTCTACATGCCACAGTAGGGTTTTCAGCCAACAATAAAAAAAACTGTTTTTCTTCGTCCATAGTTTCAGCTACATTTTAGCCCACATCAGGGATCTGGGAGTGTTCAAACTGCCTCTACTTTATACAGGGTGTCCAAGATAACGATTCATTGCATGGGGATCTGGATGGAAAATACTTGATTTTCGAAAATGCCATGTATTTGTCCCCCTAATTTAAGCGACTTCGCATCTCTTACGGTTTCAGAGATTCCATGCAAGGTCCTTATCTTGGACAACCCTGTACAGTTTTAAAGTGCCTTTGAACCAACTGCATACAACATCGATTAGACTGTACTTGCTACATAATGAATGCACTGATTTTGTAGAAAACAAACCCGGTCACTGTCCTTATGCTAACAGCAGCAGTTGCGACACTGAATGCCGAACGGATGCCGATTGTACGTTGCACTTGAAATGCTGCACTAGTGATTGTGGTACTGTTTGCGTGGAACCTCAGCGGCCTTCGGAAATGGTCACTCAACCGACCGCTCCCGGTTACACTACCGCTCCTCTGGACATATGTGAGTAGATTTGCTATCATGGGAAGGAACTGGTCGAGTGGGATGATTTCCAGACTACCCGCCCAGAATCGAAGTGGAAACGTACGAGCCAGAAGTGACCGGTCTGCTGGGAGATCAAGCCATTCTTAACTGCGCAGTTAGCGGGAACCCGAACCCGAACATCGTTTGGAGCAAGAACAACTTGATTGTAAGCGAACTGGGCGCGCGAGATGGTTTGGACGTTTGAGTATTCACTTGGATGTTTTAGATTGATGGCACGCAGCCAAGGTATCGCATCCGCCTGGACCAGACTCTTCAGATCATTACCCTTCATAAAACAGACGCAGGCATTTATCTCTGCACGGCCGATAACAGTATCGGACGTCCCATTCAAAACCAAATCAATCTGTTGGTGTCAGGTATGTTCTCCGTCTAACTAACGGTGGTGGCACTTTGGATGTTATAAATCTATCTCTATCTCTAACATTGTAGTAGATGTACTTCTTTCAAAGTACTTCTTCAATAACAAACTTCTTTACAAATAACATCTGACTGCTCGGCGCATTTGTTTCTCTAGCGTAGCCCTAACATGTAGCTTTAACCTTCTCAGATACGCCGGTAGAAAGGCCAGTGTCCATTCTAAATGGACAAGATCCCGAACTACTGGTTAACAACATAGTGACCGCATTTAACTCTCCTGCCACCCTAAACTGTTACGCGATGGGATGGCCCGTTCCGGCAGTAACCTGGTGGAAAGAGGACGAGCTGATTCCATTGAAAAATCGGGAATTCGAAGTGACCAAGGACTATTCGCTGCTGATTCACTCGGTGCAATTGCGCAACTTGGGCGTCTACACGTGCCAGGCGTACAATGGCATGGGCAAAGCGGCCAGTTGGTCGGTGACTGTAAGGGCCAAAGGGCCCTATTACAGTACCAATCCGCGCGACATCAAATACCTGCAATATGTGGTGAATCCTCCTGAGCCCAGCACAGTTCGCGTCCCGATTGAATCGTCTACACTGCGTCCAGATCCGCCGTCTCAGCATGTGCCCTTTTACAGACCGACTCCTCAACCCTATATACCACCCGTTTACTCCACCGAACCCTTACCGGACATTGTAGATCCCAATGAAATATTCCCTCAAATTCCAGATGCTGCTGGCTATATACCGGAATCTGTGTACAGTGGTAATGTGTTTTCTTTTTCTGTAGTTTAAAGCATGCTAGTTACTAAGTTCTTCTTGCAACGAGACTAATCTGCCGAATTAACCGTACTGAGGGTTTGCCGCTAATTTGGGTTGTTTTTTAGTTCCGGTAAGGGCCAATATAACTACAAACGAGCAAACGCACGCGACTGGGACGAACGTCCAGATTCGCTGCGATGTTTACGGGTACCCTCCACCAGAAGTCAAGTGGTACAAGGATGGCGTACCGTTATCTTCGGCTGGAAAAATATCAATTTCAGGTACTTCCCAGCTCAAATATGATGCAGGCATTGATAATTTGATGGGGATTATTGCAGATACGCACACTTTGACCATTCAGGAGGCAGAGAAATCAGACTCGGGCAGGTACCAATGTGAGGCCATTAATCAGTACTCAAAAGCATCTAGTACTCTGGACGTGATAATAGAAGGTAAGAAGCAGGGGAACTTTTTCATATTCTTATTGCTCCATATTGTGTATCTTTTTGCTAGGAATGTTCATCGATCCGAGCTGTACAGATAATCAGTTCTTTGCCAACTGCAAACTGATCGTAAAGGCCAACTTCTGCAACCACAAATATTATGCAAAGTTCTGCTGTAGATCGTGTACAGAGGCGGGACAATTGCCCTTCAACACTAGCAAACAGAGCGCTCTGGACACCAACACCATCTAACACCGTAAATCGTCCCTTAGCTGTACTAATAAATCATTAGCGCCAACACTTTTTTATTTGCAGCTTTGTTAGCGGTTTTACGAGAGATTAGTGTTGTCGATCTTATCTAGCCAAGTAGGTAATGCTAGTCGGACGCTGTTGTAAATGATAGAACATTATGGTATTTTTAATTATTGTACTTAGGTTCTGCCAAGTGGGCCATTATAGTAATAAGATAAGAGTCTGGAAAGGGTCCAAAAGATAGACTAAAAATCGCATTGACTATCACTTGCAAACGCCTCTAAACTGGTGCGTTTTTCGGGCTTTTAGGCCGCGGTCCGAAAAAATCCCGAGAAGCTCACCAGTTTCGAGCCATGTCCTCGAAAGCCTCACTTTATATAGAAACTAGTTAACTGGAAACACTATTAGTAACCATTGTTGTGTATATTTTCCTGACTGTACTTCAATTTATTTCAAAAAATTCCTGGGTTTCAGTCAATTTTATTGTTTATTATTTAAAATGTTACAAACACGTTTCGGTGTCTTTCTCCACCATCATCAGTTTGTGTGTATAGTTGTTTCTACCTTCACATTTGACTCTGATGACAAAACTGATGATGGTGGAGAAGGACACCGAAACGTATTTGTAAAATTTTAAATAATAAACAATAAAATTGACTGAAACCCAGGAATTTTTTGAAACTATTAGTAACATACTGGAGTATTGAGTTTGATTACTTTTTCGCAGCTACAATAACAATAACGAACACAGAGTCAAAGCGTTTTTTGTCTCATCTTCTGGTACCGCATCGCCTTGTATAGTAAATTAGATAATTACCCAATTCATTACAATGCCAACTGACACTGGTTCTCCGAAGACATGAATTTTCCCATCCACTTTCGTTTGGAAACTGTGATATTCACATCATACTCCAAGTTCTGCCTGTACACTGTGCATCTCTCACTGATTAATATAAACGCCTCCTCTCGAAATAGTGCAATTGCTGTCGTGTACATATAATTTTAATGTTAATTTATGATTGTAATGTAAAAATGTGTTCACTTCATTGTAAAATGCTAAGAAATAGTTCTTTTTAATTAGATATTTGTGTTTTTTTTTGAGAGATAAGCAGACGATAATCCCATTTTCAAAGCTTTTAGCTGAATTGCGGAAGAAAGGAATACGAACGAAACATCGAACAAGAAGAGTTCCAGATACTAAACTTGCCTGCATAGAAATCGGCCCACTGTAAACTTTTGACTTTAACTATATATTTTTTAAACTATTCATCAGATTAAAAAGCGATTTACAACGGCTCGTGATGACCGCTTTATTGTGTCAACAACATTAAGAAATCGTCACCTTAATGCCGTTCAAGTACAACGACAGCTCCGTGAGGTGCGAGTAGTGGCTATTAGTCAGTGGACAGTAAGGCGAAGACTGCAGGAAAATAAGCTGACCCCTAAAAGACCTGCGAGTGGTCCAAAACTTACTCCAGTTCATCGGCAAGCAGGCCTGCGTTTTGCATGGGATCATCTGAATTGGACGTTGGAACAATGGGCATCTGTTCTGTTCTCAGATGAGACCAGAATATGCCTCCATGGTAGCGACCGAAGAAGGAAAGTGTACCGAAGACCAAGAGAGCGATTTGCAGATTGCATCTTTGAAGACCAGAGTGCTTATGGAGGTGGTTCCTGTATGATCTGGGGTGCAATTTCTATAGGAGCACGAACCGAC
The DNA here is from genome assembly GCA_024550625.1 of Dendroctonus valens. Classification (NCBI taxonomy): domain Eukaryota; kingdom Metazoa; phylum Arthropoda; class Insecta; order Coleoptera; family Curculionidae; genus Dendroctonus; species Dendroctonus valens. Next base: position 351,301 of record JAJTJO010000043.1, on the reverse strand, counting down.
CCTGAGTTCATTCGTAGGGGCGACCGTGTTCACGGAAGAAGAGGTTTAACGGCTGTTAGATATATCGAGGATATTTAAGCAATTCATGTGGTACCTTACGTCGACTACATTGGAGACGAATTTACCTTTATGCATGACAATGCCAGGCCGCACACCGCAAGAATCGTGCAAGATTACATTGCAGAAGTCGGTTTTCGGGTTATGGAGTGGCCAGCATACAGTCCTGACCTAAATCCGATCGAACACTTATGGGATGATCTAAAACGAAGAATTCGAGCTAGACTTCATACCCCAAACTCGATCCCTGAGCTTATTGTTGCAGTAGAAGAAGAGTGGTTTAACATCCCTCAAGAAACAATAGCAAACTTGATTAGATCTATGCCTAATCGTATGAGAGAAGTTATTAGGGAGTAAGTAAGAGAGTTAGAACAAAATGATTAAAACGAAAATTGAAAGGTTCTTTCCAGTCCACTTCAAAATATTCCTGGGGTTCAGTCAATTTTATTGTTTATTATTTAAAATGTAACAAATACGTTTCGGTGTCTTTCTCCACCATCATCAGTTTGTGTGTCTAGTTGTTTCTACCTTCACATTTGACTGGTTATTTTGACTGTCACTAAATAACCAGTCAAATGTGAAGGTAGAAACAACTAGACACACAAACTGATGATGGTGGAGAAAGACACCGAAACGTATTTGTTACATTTTAAATAATAAACAATAAAATTGACTGAACCCCAGGAATATTTTGAAGTGAATTAAAGTACAGTCAGGAAAATATACGTAAGTTCTTTCCAGTATATTTGTATGAAGACAAAATCAGTAAACAGGATCAGGCAAAAAGTCACAGCAACGCAATGCTATCTTTTTTCTAATGGAACAACCAGGATTTTATTCAAAAATTGAATTCTTTTCCTCGTTCTGAACAAAAATCGTATAACACATTACATGTTTAAAGTTAGTTTTGGAGATATCGAGTTGTCAAAATTATGTTTTGATGTAATTCGCTAAATTATTCATTTAATTATATTTTATTAATTCATTAAATTTTCCTTTATGTAAACAGACTGGAAATAACCTTTCAATTTTTGTATAAATAATTTTATTCTAACTCTCTTAGTTTAGGAAATATCTCACCATTTCCACACATAAAAGCGACCCTGTATTTCATAATGTTGATAAAACCAGGCAAACAATCAAAACCAAGTTTTAAAGTAAAAAAAAAAACTTACCAAAGTGACTTCAGTGCTCACGTGAATTTGGAGAATGTTCTGAAATGGTATGCAAGGTAATGGGGGCAGTGAAGGAGCACGGGAAACCTAGAAGGAACAGAAAAGAGTGTGAGTGCAAGAAATAGCTTGGCGGTAACACTATCATCCATTTTATTAAAACCCAAATTTATACAGCATCATTACGTACTAAAATATGAATGTGAAAAGAACAGAAGCAGAAAAATAATTAAGTGACTTACATAAAAATATTTACAATAATAATGATACTGTGGTCACCTGGTCTCAGACCAGCAGGCTTAAATCGTTTCAACTAGAAATGAACGCGCTACGAAAGCATACCTAGTATAGTGGTGATACTTTTGAAAATTTTGAATCCACCAAACGTAACATGTAGTTGGAACAAGCAAGACGGAACGCTTTAGGAGAGTCTCCGCCGCACACTCATTGCCTCGCTAGACTTCACAGTAACAGGCGACTTTGACCAAAACAATTCGTCCGAACGTTTATAAATATGATAATAGGTAGTCATGTGTATTGAGCACGACTGGTATGACAGTTAATACAATTTAACAACACAGTTACATCCTAGCTAACCTAAGCGTTGAAAGCCTAAATAATACTAAATCGTTTGTCCGAGCGGCGCTTGCCAGCCCGGACAAGATCGGGAGAAGGGAGAGATGAGCGTCCGTTAACAGGCAACCAGGACGCCGCCCACCCACTCCCTCAGACCGCAAATGACTGACAGCACTAAGGCAACTGTAGTTTTCAAAAATGGAATGTATGAAAACGTTATTGCGGACAGCTCTGCTTCATCGGGGTAGTAAAGTATGCTCTGACTTCCTATATAAACAAATGGTACGTGACACTGTCGCAAAATCTATTACTCATCATATTAGTTAAATTATCCTTAATTAATTCATAAACTAGTTTGTGCGCAGGCGATCCGCGCATGCATATAGTTATAACCTATAAATATATTTAAGATCGACTCCGCACAAGTATTATTTTATATGGCTGCGTTAAAAGCAGCAAGTGTTCTAGAAATAGCAACATTTGTACAACAATCGATAGAGAACGACGTCATTCAAAACAGGGGAGTTTTGGCCTGATCTCGGTTCTTTCTTGTTGTTGATGTTGATGTTGTTAATATTGATGTTGATGTTGTGTGCATGCGATCTTAACACGAGGTCCCTGCTATCTAGACAGCGACCGGCGGCGGCCACCAGGTGGCAGTATAGGGCTAGCTGAGGCGATTAGTAGTAGGTCTCCTGCTCCAACCACCCTCCAGGGTTACGTCTTATGTAGAACCTTCTCACCTCGTCGTAGATAAAGATCGAGAGCATGAACGGAATTGCCGGCAACCACCACACAAACCTGCAAATTCACTCATTAGCATCATCTTTCTTCAGCTCCAGTTCAAATATTATAATAACAAGAAAACAAAATCATTCATAAGAATGACGCCAAATTTGTAACCATTCTGTGGAAATAATATTTTAATATACAGGGTGACCTAAAATGAGTTTTGATACTTTTATTTGTTGCAAACTCTTTCTCAATGAGCTCGTTGCAAAGCTCGCTTTCCTGCGAAGCATTTCTAAACGTATTTTGCTTCAAAAGAAATCAAAATTCCAACACCGAACCTTGTAGAACTTGAAAACGAGTTTTCATTTTCAAAAAATCAATTTCCGTCAAAGATTTCAAATATTTTGGCTTGAAACCTGAAGCACAATTTATCACAAAACATTCTGCTTCAAAGGAAATCAAGATTCTTCAGCAAAACATTGTCGAACTTAAAAAGCGAATATGTTCATTTTGGTGAATAAAAAGGTAGGCAGATTTACGAAAAATCAACTTTCGCCGTAGAATTAAAAGACTTTAGCCTGAAATTTGTCTTATGTTGCAGTTTATATGTATATTCTTTAAGCTGAAAATGCTCAAAATACGACATTTATTGGAAGGAAGCGTGCTCATTGAAAGCACGTTTAGATCCGAAATAACAGCTGAAAAGTTGATTTGCTTTGAAGCAGAAAACCTTTTTAAACGTTCTGTGAAAACATCAGGCAGAATTATTTGAAATCTATGACTACGAAAATAAAAAAAACTCGTTTTGTAAGTTCTACAAGATTCTGGACTAGAAAAGGTTGATTTCCTTTTAAGAAGAATACTTTTCTTTGAAAGTCTTTGAAATCTACGGCGGAAGTTATTTTTTTGCAAATTTGTCTACCTTTCTATTTCTTGAAACTTGAAAATATGTTTTCGAATTTGAAACTCTAGAAGAGAGTTCGAGACTCTTAGAAAATTATTTCGTTTGAAGAAAACTACTTTTGTGAAAGTTTCGTGAACATTTTAGCATTAATTTTCAGGCTAGTCTTTGAAATCTACTGCGGAAGTTAATTTTTCGTTAATTTACCTACCTTTCTATAACCAGAATAAAAAAAATTTTTCGTGTTTTTTTGATCGCCCAAAAAAATTGATTTGCTTTGAAGCAGAATCTTTTTCTGAATGTTCTGTGAGAAATTCAGCTTCCAATTTGAGGAAAAAGTATTTGAAATCCACCACGGAGATGGATTTTTCGTAAATTTGTCGGATTTTCAATCGAACCAAAATTACGAATTACAGATTTACGAAAAATCAACTTTCGCCGTAGAATTCAAAGGCTTTAGCATGAAATTTGAAGTTAAATTTTTCACAAAACATTCAGAAAAGTAGTTTTCTTCAAAGAAAATAAATCATTTTCTAGCGCACAACCTTGTAGAACTCGAAAAAGGATTTTCTTAATTTTGGTTCGATTGAAAATCCGACAAATTTACGAAAAATCCATCTCCGTAGTGGATTTCAAATACTTTTTCCTGAAATTGGAAGCTGAATTTCTCACAGAACATTCAGAAAAATATTCTGCTTCAAAGGAAGTCAAGATTCTTCAGCAGAACATTGTCGAATTTAAAAAGTGAATTTCTTCATTCAGGTCTATAAAAAGGTAGGCAGATTTACGAAAAAACAACTTTCGCCGTAGAATTCAAAGACTTTAGCCTGAAATTTGAAGCTAAATTTTTCAGAAAAGTAGTTTTCTTCAAAAGAAATAAATCATTTTCTAGCGCATAGCCTTGTAGAACTCGAAAAAGGATTTTCTTCATTTTGGTTCGATTGTAAATCAGACAAACTTACGAAAAATCCATCTCCGTAGTGAATTTCAAATACTTTTTCCTGAAATTGGAAGCTGAATTTCTTACAGAACATTCAGAAAAATATTCTGCTTCAAAGGAAGTCAAGATTCTTCAGCAGAACATTGTCGAACTTAAAAAGCGAATTTATTCATTTTGGTGTATAGAAAGGTAGGCAGACTTACGAAAAATCAACTTTCGCCGTAGATTTCAAAGACTTTAGCCTGAAATTTGAAGCTAAATTTTTCACAAAACATTCAGAATAGTAGATTTCTTCAAAGGAAATAAATCATTATCTAGCCCGCATAACCTTGTAGAACTCGAAAAAGGATTTTCTTCATTTTGGTTCGATTGAAAATCAGACAAACTTACGAAAAATCCATCTCCGTAGTAGATTTCAACTAAATTTTCCTGAAATTGGAAGCTGAATTTCTTTCAGAACATTCAGAAAAATATTCTCCTTCAAAGGAAGTCAAGATTCTTCAGCAGAACATTGTCGAACTTAAAAGCGAATTTGTTCATTCAGGTCTATAAAAAGGTAGGCAGATTTACGAAAAATCAACTTTCGCCGTAGAAATCAAAGACTTTAGCCTGAAATTTGAAGCTACATTTTTCACAAAACATTCAGAAAAGTAGATTTCTTCAAAGGAAATAAATCATTTTCTAGCGCATAACCTTGTAGAACTCGAAAAAGGATTTTCCTCATTTTGGTTCAATTGAAAATCAGACAAACTTACGAAAAATCCATCTCCCTAGTGGATTTCAAATACTTTTTCCGGAAATTGGAAGCTGAATTTCTCACAGAACATTCAGAAAAAGATTCTGCTTCAAAGCAAATCAATGTTTTTGGGCGATCAAAAAAAAACGAAAATTTTTTTTATTCTGGTTATAGAAAGGTAGTTAAATTAACGAAAAATTAACTTCCGCCGTAGATTTCAAAGACTTCATTCAACAAACATTCAGAATTTCACATTCAGAAAAATATTCTGCTTCAAAGGAAGTCAAGATTCTTCAGCAGAACATTGTCGAACTTAAAAAGCGAATTTGTTCATTCAGGTCTATAAAAAGATAGGCAGATTTACGAAAGATCAACGTTCGCCGTAGAATTCAAAGACTTTAGCCTGAAATTTGAAGCTAAATTTTTCACAAAACATTCAGAAAAGTAGTTTTCTTCAAAGGAAATAAATCATTTTCTAGCGCATAACCTTGTAGAACTCGAAAAAGGATTTTCTTCATTTTGGTTCGATTGAAAATCAGACAAACTTACGAAAAATCCATCTCCCTAGTGGATTTCAAATACTTTTTCCTGAAATTGGAAGCTGAATTTCTTACAGAACGTTCAGAAAAATATTCTGCTTCAAAGCAAATCAATTTTTTTGGACGATCAAAAAACACGAAAATTTTTTTATTCTGGTTATAGAAAGGTAGGTAAATTAACGAAAAATTAACTTCCGCAGTAGATTTCAAAGACTAGCCTGAAATTTAATGCTAAAATTTTCACGAAACTTTCACAAAAGTAGTTTTCTTTAAACGAAATCATTTTCTAAGAGTCTCGAACTCTCTTCTAGAGTTTCAATCTCGAAAACATATTTTCCAGTTTCAAGAAAAAGAAAGGTAGACAAATTGGCAAAAAAATAACTTCCGCCGTAGATTTCAAAGACTTCATTCAACAAACATTCAGAATTTCACATTCAGAAAAATATTCTGCTTCAAAGGAAGTCAAGATTCTTCAGCAGAACATTGTCGAACTTAAAAAGCGAATTTGTTCATTCAGGTCTATAAAAAGATAGGCAGATTTACGAAAGATCAACGTTCGCCGTAGAATTCAAAGACTTTAGCCTGAAATTTGAAGCTAATTTTTTCACAAAACATTCAGAAAAGTAGTTTTCTTCAAAGGAAATAAATCATTTTCTAGCGCATAACCTTGTAGAACTCGAAAAAGGATTTTCTTCATTTTGGTTCGATTGTAAATCAGACAAACTTACGAAAAATCCATCTCCGTAGTGGATTTCAAATACTTTTTCCTGAAATTGGAAGCTGAATTTCTTACAGAACATTCAGAAAAATATTTTGCTTCAAAGGAAGTCAAGATTCTTCAGCAGAACATTGTCGAACTTAAAAAGCGAATTTGTTCATTCAGGTCTATAAAAAGATAGGCAGATTTACGAAAGATCAACGTTCGCCGTAGAATTCAAAGATTTTAGCCTGAAATTTGAAGCTAAATTTTTCACAAAATCTTCAGAAAAGTAGTTTTCTTCAATGGAAATAAATCATTTTCTAGCGCATAACCTTGTAGAACTCGAAAAAGGATTTTCCTCATTTTGGTTCAATTGAAAATCAGACAAACTTACGAAAAATCCATCTCCGTAGTGGATTTCAAATACTTTTCCCTGAAATTGGAAGCTGAATTTCTCACAGAACATTCAGAAAAATATTCTGCTTCAAAGGAAGTCAAGATTCTTCAGCAGAACATTGTCGAACTTAAAAAGCGAATTTGTTCATTCAGGTCTATAAAAAAGTAGGCAGATTTACGAAAAATCAACATTCGCCGTAGAATTCAAAGACTTTAGCCTGAAATTTGAATCTAAATTTTTCACAAAATATTCCGAAAAGTAGTTTTCTTCAAAGAAAATAAATCATTTTCTAGCGCATAACCTTGTAGAACTCGAAAAAGGATATTCTTCATTTTGGTTCGATTGAAAATCAGACAAAATTACGAAAAATCCATCTCCGTAGTGGATTTCAAATACTTTTTCCTGAAATTGGAAGCTGAATTTCTTACAGAACATTCAGAAAAATATTCTACTTCAAAGGAAGTCAAGATTCTTCAGCAGAACATTGTCGAACTCAAAAAGCGAATTTATTCATTCAGGTCTATAAAAAGATAGGCAGATTTACGAAAAATCAACTTTCGCCGTAAAATTCAAACACTTTAGTCTGAAATTTGAAGTTCAATTTTTCACAAAACATTCAGAAAAGTAGTTTTCTTCAAAATAAATAAATAATTTTCTAGCGCATAACCTTGTAGAACTCGAAAAAGGATTTTCTTCATTTTGGTTCGATTGAAAATCCGACAAATTTACGAAAAATCCATCTCCGTAGTGGATTTCAAATACTTTTTCCTGAAATTGGAAGCTGAATTTCTCACAGAACATTCAGAAAAATATTCTGCTTCAAAGGAAGTCAAGATTCTTCAGCAGAACATTGTCGAACTTAAAAAGCGAATTTGTTCATTCAGGTCTATAAAAAGGTAGGCAGATTTAGGAAAAATCGACTTTCGCCGTAGATTTCAAAGACTTTAGCCTGAAATTTGAAGCTAAATTTTTCACAAAACATTCAGAAAAGTAGTTTTCTTCAAAGGAAATAAATCATTTTCTAGCGCATAACCTTGTAGAACTCGAAAAAGGATTTTCTTCATTTTGGTTCGATTGAAAATCAGACAAACTTACGAAAAATCCATCTCCGTAGTAGATTTCAAAGAAATTTTCCTGAAATTGGAAGCTGAATTTCTTTCAGAACATTCAGAAAAATATTCTGCTTCAAAGGAAGTCAAGATTCTTCAGCAGAACATTGTTGAACTTAAAAAGCGAATTTGTTCATTCAAGGCTATAAAAAGGTAGGCAGATTTACGAAAAATCAACATTCGCCGTAGAATTCAAAGGCTTTAGCCTAAAATTTGAAGCTAAATTTTTCACAAAACATTCAGAAAAGTAGTTTTCTTCAAAGAAAATAAATCATTTTCTAGCGCATAACCTGGTAGAACTCGAAAAAGGATTTTCTTCATTTTGGTTCGATTGAAAATACGACAAATTTACGAAAAATCCATCTCCGTAGTGGATTTCAAATACTTTTTCCTGAAATTGGAAGCTGAATTTCTCACAGAACATTCAGAAAAATATTCTGCTTCAAAGGAAGTCAAGATTCTTCAGCAGAACATTGTCGAACTTAAAAAGTGAATTTGTTCATTCAGTCTATAAAAAGGTAGGCAGATTTACGAAAAATCAACTTTCGCCGTAGAATTCAAAGAATTTAGCCTGAAATTTGAAGCTACATTTATCACAAAATATTCAGAAAAGTAGTTTTCATCAAAGGAAATAAATCATTTTCCAGCGCATAACCTTGTAGAACTCGAAAAAGGATTTTCTTCATTTTGGTTCGATTGAAAATCAGACAAACTTACGAAAAATCCATCTCCGTAGTGGATTTCAAATACTTTTTCCTGAAATTGGAAGCTGAATTTCTCACAGAACATTCAGAAAAATATTCTGCTTCAAAGGAAGTCAAGATTCTTCAGCAGAACATTGTCGAACTTAAAAAGCGAATTTGTTCATTCAGGTCTATAAAAAGGTAGGCAGATTTACGAAAAATCAACATTCGCCGTAGAATTCAAAGACTTTAGCCTGAAATTTGAAGCTAAATTTTTCACAAAATATTCAGAAAAGTAGTTTTCTTCAAAGAAAATAAATCATTTTCTAGCGCACAACCTTGTAGAACTCGAAAAAGGATTTTCTTAATTTTGGTTCGATTGAAAATCAGACAAACTTACGAAAAATCCATCTCCGTAGTGGATTTCAAATACTTTTTCCTGAAATTGGAAGCTGAATTTCTTACAGAACATTCAGAAAAATATTCTGCTTCAAAGGAAGTCAAGATTCTTCAGCAGAACATTGTCGAACTTAAAAAGCGAGTTTGTTTATTCAGGTCTATAAAAAGGTAGGCAGATTTACGAAAAATCAACTTTCGCCGTAGAATTCAAAGACTTTAGCCTGAAATTTGAAGCTAAATTTTTCACAAAACATTCAGAAAAGTAGATTCCTTCAAAGGAAATAAATCATTTTCTAGCGCGCATAACCTTGTAGAACTCGAAAAAGGATTTTCTTAATTTTGGTTCGATTGAAAATCCGACAAATTTACGAAAAATACATCTCCGTAGTGGATTTCAAATACTTTTTCCTGAAATTGGAAGCTGAATTTCTCACAGAACATTCAGAAAAATATTCTGCTTCAAAGGAAGTCAAGATTCTTCAGCAGAACATTGTCGAACTTAAAAAGCGAATTTATTCATTTTGGTGTATAGAAAGGTAGGCAGATTTACGAAAAATCAACTTTCGCCGTAGATTTCAAAGACTTTAGCCTGAAATTTGAAGCTAAATTTTTCACAAAACATTCAGAATAGTAGATTTCTTCAAAGGAAATAAATCATTATCTAGCCCGCATAACCTTGTAGAACTCGAAGAAGGATTTTCTTCATTTTGGTTCGATTGAAAATCCGACAAATTTACGAAAAATCCATCTCCGTAGTGGATTTCAAATACTTTTTCCTGAAATTGGAAGCTGAATTTCTTACAGAACATTCAGAAAAATATTGTGTTTCAAAGGAAGTCAAGATTCTTCAGCAGAACATTGTGGAACTTAAAAAGCGCATTTATTCATTCAGGTCTATAAAAAGGTAGGCAGAATTACGAAAAACCAACTTTCGCCGTAGAATTCAAAGGCTTTAGCCTGAAATTTGAAGCTAAATTTTTCACAAAACATTCAGAAAAGTAGTTTTCTTCAAAGGAAATAAATCATTTTCTAGCGCATAACATTGTAGAACTCGAAAAAGGATTTTCTTCATTTTGGTTCGATTGTAAATCAGACAAATTTACGAAAAATCCATATCCGTAGTCGATTTCAAATACTTTTTCCTGAAATTGGAAGCTGAATTTCTTACAGAACATTCAGAAAAATATTCTGCTTCAAAGGAAGTCAAGATTCTTCAGCAGAACATTGTTGAACTTAAAAAGCGAATTTGTTCATTCAGGTCTATAAAAAGGTAAGCAGATTTACGAAAAATCAACATTCGCCGTAGAATTCAAAGACTTTAGCGTGAAATTTGAAGCTAAATTTTTCACAAAACATTCAGAAAAGTAGTTTCCTTCAAAGAAAATAAATCATTTTCTAGCGCATAACCTGGTACAACTCGAAAAAGGATTTTCCTCATTTTGGTTCGATTGAAAATACGACAAATTTACGAAAAATCCATCTCCGTAGTGGATTTCAAATACTTTTTCCTGAATTTCGAAGCTGAATTTCTTACAGAACATTCAGAAAAGTATTCTGCTTCAAAGCAAATCAATTTTTTTGGACGATCAAAAAACACGAAAATTTTTTTTATTCTGGTTATAGAAAGGTAGGTAAATTAACGAAAAATTAACTTCCGCAGTAGATTTCAAAGACTAGCCTGAAATTTAATGCTAAAATGTTCACGAAACTTTCACAAAAGTAGTTTTCTTCAAAGGAAATCATTTTCTAAGAGTCTCGAACTCTCTTCTAGAGTTTCAAACTCGAAAACCTATTTTCCAGTTTCAAGAAATAGAAGGGTAGACAAATTTGCAAAAAAATAACTTCCCCGTAGATTTCAAAGAATTTAGCCTGAAATTTGAATATTAAATGTTCACAGAACATTCCAAAAAGTATTCTGCATTAAAGGAAATCAACTTTCCGAAGCAACATTTTAATGAACTTGAAAAACAAGTTTTTTATTTCTGTACAATAGAAAGGTAGACAAATTCGAGAAAAATCAACTTCCGTCGTAGTTTCGAACACTTTAGCCCAAAATTTGCGTATAAGTTTTTCACAGGACATTCAGAAAAGTGAAGAAGATTTGTGAAGAAAAGTGTCCGAAAATGCCTTCATTCAGAAAAGTATTCTTCTTTAAAGAAAATCAACCTTCTAGTCCAGAATCTTGTAGAACTTGAAAAAACGAGTTATTTTTATTTACACACAAATTTACAAAAAATCAACGTTTGTCATAGATTTCAAATAATTCTGCTTGAAATTTGAACCTGATGTTTCCACAGAAGATTTTTAAAAGTTTTCTGCTTCAAAGCAAATCAACTTTTTAGCTGTTATTTCGGATCTAAACGTGTTTTCAATGAGCACGCTTCCTTCCAATAAATGTCGTATTTTGAGCATTTTCAGCTTAAAGAATATACATATAAACTGCAACATAAGAGAAATAACCAGCGAAATATTGCTCATTGCGAAGAAAACACAAAATGAGAGTTTAGTGTGAATTATTGGCAGTTTTTTCATGTAAATTGGCATTAAAAAATGTTCTCTCCAATCAATAACTCTGCATCTGACAACAGTGCATTGTTAATTAAAAAAAAAAAAGAAAAGAGATTCTTACTTAAGCGGGAACATGCGAAGTCCCTTGTCCATTCCTGGTGTGTACGACAGGAAGCAAGCCAGAGCGGTTTCGAAAACGAGTCCGAAATTTAGAGCCCAGTTTCTCATGCCCTGATGGACAATTCGAGTTGCGTCTGGTTTTGCAGACGATCAAATCTGCCCATTGCACAATCACAATGGAGACAAAGAACGCGGTATGGCAAGTGTATTCCAAAACTTTTCTATCCTTGTAGGTCTAGAAGGGATATAAATTTCCATAAGTAAACAAGCCTGCCTTTTAAGGCGAATAAATCCGACTTACCCATTCCTGTCCATATGAATCAGGCAAATCATTGATAGCTTTCGAATCCCACTGCTTTCTGATACCAAACAGTTTCATCGGCAAAAATCCATTCTCAGCCATAATGACAAAGTAGACGAAGAAGCCGGCAGCTGCCTGGATCATTCCGATTTGTCCATAAGCCATTGAAATCAATCTAAATGAGAAAAACAAACACACCACATTAATATGAGTGAAACAGGGCCAAAGCCGCGAATTTTAAGCAAACTGATGAAGGAATTTGCTTAAAAATCGCTCACACACATAAAAAACAACGAGCATTTGCTCATAAACTAGCATGCCACATGCAAAGCAAGCCCCAATGCTCACTTTTCCGAGTATTCAACACTCGGCCTAAAGTTAGCGATACTTCTGCTTCAATTTTGTTGGAATCAAGAAGTTGCGTGGACAATAGTTCAATTGAGTGTTACTTTGAAAACAGCAAAAATCAAAAGCGCTGTAATAAAAAACCAATAAAATAGATAGAAAAAAACGCTCCGTCTACTTGGTCAGGACTGAAAATCCAAGGCTTCGTGCGGGCAAAAGTCACAGAGACATGCTGCAGCCAGTAACAATACCTCTATACAGTGTTTTGAATCGTTCATTGAACTCCTTTTTTCTAAATTTTCTGAAATATACAGAGTGAATGAACAAAGATATGGCGTAAGCGGTCGGCCTGCGAATGCCCCCTATTTCACAATGTGGTTCCAATCGAGGCATTAGAAAATGCCAGGCAGAAAAGCAAACTTCTTGTGGAGGTTTTCCAATCAATTGAAAATTCAAACAAGGTGGCAAAACCGGGAAATCTTCACCACGGGATCTACTTTTTATGAAAAAAATATGCAAAAACTGTTTCGTGATTCCCTGGTGATTTCTGGTAATTTCTGCACGAAAAGTTGCTTTGTTTTCGGGCAAAATTGTTTTATAAATTGCGAATTTCCCGCTAAAATGTGGCTGTTATTGAGCCCCCATTCAACTGAAAAGTCAATTGATTTTTGCGTTTGAAGCCAAATGGTTTGTTTCGTACACTGAAAAAATTCTAAAAGACTAAATATTGAGCAAGAATTAGCTCTAATCTTGCTGTACTATTTATCAGCAATTTCTGAAAAAATTAGATGATTTCTGCACAAAAAGCTGCTCTAGATCTAAAACACGACAAAATCGACGGTTTTCGCTCAAAATTAATTTAAAAAATGCGAATTTATCGCTAAAATATGGCTTTTATTGCGCAGCGGAACATGAAAAGTAACAGAAATAGTCACATAACATATTCAACTGCAAATCAGTCAAATGATTTTTGCGTTTGTAGCCAAACTGTACTTTTGTGAACGTAAAAGGTTTAAAAGTCGAGATCCTGAGCAAAAATTGGCTCTAATTTTTGCTATTTCTGAAACAAGACAATCAAACTATGGATGATTTCCGCACGTAAAGTTGCTCTTGTTGGAACACGATAGAATGTACCATTTTTGCACAAAATTAAGCTAGAAAATGCGAATTTCTCGCTAAAATGTGCCTTTTACTGAGCAGGGAAATAAGAAAAGTAACAGAAACAGCACACTTTCAACTAAAAAGTCAATTGATTTCTCAATTTGAAGCCAAATAGTTTTTTTAGTCAACCCAAAAGCTCCTTAAAGTCCAGATCCTGAGCAAAACTTGGCTCTAATCGTGTTTTACTATTTATTTGCAATTTCTGAAAAAAGACTATCAAACTATGTATGATTTCCCCATGTAAAGTTACTCTTGTTGGAACACGATAGAATGCACGATTTACGCGCAAAATTAAGCTAGAAAATGCGAATTTCTCGCTAAAATGTGCCTTTTATTGAGCGTGAAATAAGAAAAGTAACAGAAGCAGCACACTTTCAACTAAAAAGTCAATTGATTTCTCAATTTGAAGCCAAATAGTTTTTTTAGTCAACCCAAAAGCTCCTTAAAGTCCAGATCCTGAGCAAAACTTGGCTCTAATCGTGTTTTACTATTTATTTGCAATTTCTGAAAAAAGACTATCAAACTATGTATGATTTCCCCATGTAAAGTTACTCTTGTTGGAACACGATAGAATGCACGATTTACGCGCAAAATTAAGCTAGAAAATGCGAATTTCTCGCTAAAATGTGCCTTTTATTGAGCGTGAAATAAGAAAAGTAACAAAAGCAGCACACTTTCAACTAAAAAGTCAATTGATTTCTCAATTTGAAGCCAAATAGTTTTTTTCGTCAACCCAAAAGCTCCTTAAAGTCCAGATCCTGAGCAAAACTTGGCTCTAATCGTGTCTTACTATTTATTTGCAATTTCTGAAAAAAGACTATCAAACTATGTATGATTTCCCCATGTAAAGTTACTCTTGTTGGAACACGATAGAATGCACGATTTACGCGCAAAATTAAGTTAGAAAATGCGAATTTCTCGCTAAAATGTGGCTTTTATTGAGCAGAGAAATTAAGAAAAGTAACAGAAACAGCACACTTTCAACTAAAAAGTCAATTGATTTTTCAATTTGAAGCCAAATAGTTTTTTTCGTCAACCCAAAAGCTCCTTAAAGTCCAGATCCTGAGCAAAAATTGGCTCTAATCGTGTTTTACTATTTATTTGCAATTTCTGAAAAAAGACAATAAAGCTATGGATGATTTCCCCACGTAAAGTTGCTCTTGTTGGAGCACGATAGAATGCACGATTTACGCGCAAAATTAAGCTAGAAAATGCGAATTTCTCGCTAAAATGTGGCTTTTATTGAGCAGGGAAATTAAGAAAAGTAACAGAAACAGCACACTTTCAACTAAAAAGTCAATTGATTTTTCAATTCGAAGCCAAATAGTTTTTTTCGTCAACCCAAAAGCTCCTTAAAGTCCAGATCCTGAGCAAAACTTGGCTCTAATCGTGTTTTACTATTTATTTGCAATTTCTGAACAAAGACTATCAAACTATGTATGATTTCCCCATGTAAAGTTACTCTTGTTGGAACACGATAGAATGCACGATTTTCGCGCAAAATTAAGCTAGAAAATGCGAATTTCTCGCTAAAATGTGGATTTTATTGAGCAGAGAAATTAAGAAAAGTAACAGAAACAGCACACTTTCAACTAAAAAGTCAATTGATTTCTCAATTTGAAGCCAAATAGTTTTTTTCGTCAACCCAAAAGCTCCTTAAAGTCCAGATCCTGAGCAAAACTTGGCTCTAATCGTGTCTTACTATTTATTTGCAATTTCTGAAAAAAGACTATCAAACTATGGATGATTTCCCCATGTAAAGTTGCTCTTGTTGGAGCACGATAGAATGCACGATTTACGCGCAAAATTAAGCTAGAAAATGCGAATTTCTCGCTAAAATGTGGCTTTTATTGAGCAGAGAAATTAAGAAAAGTAACAGAAACAGCACACTTTCAACTAAAAAGTCAATTGATTTCTCAATTTGAAGCCAAATAGTTTTTTTCGTCATCCCAAAAGCTCCTTAAAGTCGAGATCCTGAGCAAAAATTGGCTTTAATCGTGTTTCACTATTTATTTGCAATTTCTGAAAAAAGACTATCAAACTATGGATGATTTCCCCATGTAAAGTTGCTCTTGTTGGAGCACGATAGAATGCACGATTTACGCGCAAAATTAAGCTAGAAAATGCGAATTTCTCGCTAAAATGTGACTTTTATTGAGCAGAGAAATTAAGAAAAGTAACAGAAACAGCACACTTTCAACTAAAAAGTCAATTGATTTTTCAATTTGAAGCCAAATAGTTTTTTTCGTCAACCCAAAAGCTCCTTAAAGTCCAGATCCTGAGCAAAAATTGGCTCTAATCGTGTTTTACTATTTATTTGCAATTTCTGAAAAAAGACAATCAAACTATGGATGATTTCCCCACGTAAAGTTGCTCTTGTTGGAGCACGATAGAATGCACGATTTTCGCACAAAATTAAGCTAGAAAATGCGAATTACTCGCTAAAATATGGCTTTTATTGAGCAGAGAAATTAAGAAAAGTAACAGAAACAGCACACTTTCAACTAAAAAGTCAATTGATTTCTCAATTTGAAGCCAAATAGTTTTTTTAGTCAACCCAAAAGCTCTTTAAAGTCCAGATCCTGAGCAAAACTTGGCTCTAATCGTGTTTTACTATTTATTTGCAATTTCTGAAAAAATAATATCAAACTATGGATGATTTCTCCAAGTAAAGTTACTCTTGTTGGAACACGATAGAATGCACGATTTTCGCACAAAATTAAGCTAGAAAATGCGAATTACTCGCTAAAATATGGCTTTTATTGAGCAGAGAAATTAAGAAAAGTAACAGAAACAGCACACTTTCAACTAAAAAGTCAATTGATTTCTCAATTTGAAGCCAAATAGTTTTTTTAGTCAACCCAAAAGCTCTTTAAAGTCCAGATCCTGAGCAAAACTTGGCTCTAATCTTGTTTTACTATTTATTTGCAATTTCTGAAAAAATAATATCAAACTATGGATGATTTCTCCAAGTAAAGTTACTCTTGTTGGAACACGATAGAATGCACGATTTTCGCACAAAATTAAGCTAGAAAATGCGAATTACTCGCTAAAATATGGCTTTTATTGAGCAGAGAAATTAAGAAAAGTAACAGAAACAGCACACTTTCAACTAAAAAGTCAATTGATTTCTCAATTTGAAGCTAAATAGTTTTTTTAGTCAACCCAAAAGCTCTTTAAAGTCCAGATCCTGAGCAAAACTTGGCTCTAATCGTGTTTTACTATTTATTTGCAATTTCTGAAAAAAGACTATCAAACTATGGATGATTTCTCCAAGTAAAGTTACTCTTGTTGGAACACGATAGAATGCACGATTTACGCGCAAAATTAAGCTAGAAAATGCGAATTTCTCGCTAAAATGTGGCTTTTATTGAACGTGAAATAATAAAAGTAACAGAAGCAGCATACTTTCAACTAAAAAGTCAATTGATTTCTCAATTTGAAGCCAAATAGTTTTTTTAGTCAACCCAAAAGCTCCTTAAAGTCCAGGTCCTGAGCAAAAATTGGCTCTAATCGTGTTTTACTATTTATTTGCAATTTCTGAAAAAAGTCTATCAAACTATGGATAATTTCCCCATGTAAAGTTACTCTTGTTGGAACACGATAGAATGCACGATTTTCGCGCAAAATTAAGCTAGAAAATGCGAATTACTCGCTAAAATGTAGCTTTTATTGAGCGTGAAATAAGAAAAGTAACAGAAGCAGCACACATTCAACGAAAAAGTCAATTGAGTTTCAACCCAAATTGTTTTTTTCGTAAACCCAAAACGTTCTAAAAGTCCTGATTTTGACCAAAAATTGGCTCGAATCGTGTTATATAATTTGTTTGCAATTTCTGAAACAGAACGAATGAGAGTATTGATAATTTTTACAGGAAAAGTTGCTTGTGTTAGAACACAATAAAGCACACAGTTTTCAAGAAAAATTGATTTAAAAAATGCATTTCTCTCGGTAAAATGTATAAGAACCACATTTTAGCAGCAAAATATAAAAAGTACCACAAATAATATACATTTTTAATACAGAAGTGAGTTCGCGTTATTTGACCGCTTTTTCCCATTTCCGAACCAGAAGTAAAATTGCATTTTATCGGATTCTTTCAAAAGTTCAGCTCAGTTTTGCTTCACAAACCGTAGGGCAAAGTTAGTGAGGAAATTACCCTCAATCACCTCATTTTCCAGCCCCAATAATATTTTCTATTGCTTGGACATCAATTATTGCAAGCTGATATTCCAGCTTGCTTTAATTGTCCAGAAATTTCAAATACTTCGATCAGAAACATTGTGTAGAGCGCAAAATAGAGTCGCAAAAACGAAAAAGATATATATAAAAATTAGTTTCGAATACTACCATGGGAATAGTGATTCGAAGGTACCAAACCATCCATACAAATTAAAACCAATGAAAAACCAAGGAAATTAAGAAAACAAATCGATAATATCCAGAACAAACAAGAAAAATCATCCTAATCTACAGTTTTACGCCTAAAGTCAGGCGGATGCTTTTAGGTGCAAAACAATAGAAATCATTGAAATTAAACAAAAAAAACCGGTTTTTTTTACTCAAGAGCATACCCTCGTCTCTTACCATTGTGCGAATGGACACCCCAAACGACTGCGGAGTGTGTTCACATGGGATGCAGCTTAAATTTACAGCACATCTATAGTTTCTAGAGTCTAGTGAACAAGATCTAAGAGAACTGTCTACGGAACATTGAACAGAACAAGACCGGTGTTCTGCGATTCGCAGATTAAACTAGAACTGCTCTACAAAATGCTAGAACTGTTCAATTACACAAACTATACCTCGGCATTATAGAAATATCGTTACTCTAAAGACGTTACTCTAAGGAAAACATAGTCTAATGTTCTACTAAGTACCTACAATGGTGGGAACCATTGCTGATTGTTCAGAGGAACATTAATCGCATCGGTTTAATGGATTAATGTGTCGGCTGAACTGAAATGAGTACCCACCGAAAGGAAATCTGCGCGTCAAAGCCAATAAGCAACGTTGGTTACTTTGTCTTCTAATTTCACAAAAAAAAACAGTAATACTAAGCGAAAAGTGATGAATAGATAGTTAATAGCCGATCGACCTACAGTGAACTGAAAAATAACCGAAATCTGGTAATTTGAATAAGGCAAGGTTTTTTAAACAAATTTTGACTTTTCCACACACTTGTACTATCACCGACATGCAGGGTGATTTAGAACTATGGATCACACTTCTAGGGGTAGTTCAGTGCAACAATAGAACACATTTGAGTATAAAAAATGTTATTTCAAGATGTGCTAATCTCAGGCACCTCCAGGACCGGTTTCAGCTTCATCAGCTGCACTTCCTATAACGCTTTTTCATCAATTGCCTGGTTATCGAAAAAACACACTTAGAACTTTATAAGTCCAAAAACGAAAAACAGCACCAAACGCGACAATGTGCAAAAGTGAATTGTGAATAAAGTACTTGGGCCAACGCAACGAAATTCGCAAGAAATTCAAACAAAGTCTTCCTTTATCGCGTGCTGCAGAGGGCGAGTCGATCTATTGCCCCGTTATCGAAAAAATATATGTTAAATCTTGCAAGGAAAAAAACCCGAAAACACCACCAAAAGCTACAAAGTTCAAATATTTTTTTTGAAAAAAACTCTTAAATCAACGCAACGAAATTCACATAATATTCAAACAAAATCTTCCTTTATTGCAGGCTAATGAGGGCCAGTCGATCTCTTGCTCCGTTATCGAAAAAAACCGTTTTTGAACTTTGCAATGTAAAAAAACTAGATCGGCACCAAACGCGGCAATCTGCAAAAAGAAATTTTGAAAAAACCGCTTAAATCAACGCGACGAAATTTCGAACATATTCAAAGAAAGCCTTCCTTAATCGCTTGTTGAAGTCAGTAACTCGATCTCTTGCGTGGTTATCAAAAGAACGCATTTTGAACCTTGGAAGGCAACAAACCCGAAAACACCACCAAAAGCTACAAAGTTCAAAAATTGATTTTGAAAAAAACCACTTAAATCAACGCAATGAAATTCACATGATATTCAAACAAAATCTTCCTTTATTGCAGGCTAGAGAGAGCGAGTCGATCTCTTGCTCCGTTATCGAAAAAAACCGTTTTTGAACCTTGCAATGTAAAAAAACTAGATCGGCACCAAACGCGGCAATCTGCAAAAAGAAATTTTGAAAGAACCGCTTAAATCAACGCAACGAAATTTCGAACATATTCAAAGAAAGCCTTCCTTAATCGCTTGTTGAAGTCAGTAACTCGATCTCTTGCGTGGTTATCAAAAAAACACATTTTGAACCTTGCAAGGCGAAAAACCCGAAAACACCACCAAAAGCTACAAAGTTCAAAAATTCATTTTGCAAAAAAACCACTTAAATCAACGCAACGAAATTCACATAATATTCAAACAAAATCTTCCTTTATTGCAGGCTAATTGAGGGCGAGTCGATCTCTTGCTCCGTTATCGAAAAAAACCGTTTTTGAACCTTGCAATGTAAAAAAACTAGATCGGCAACAAACGCGGCAATCTGCAAAAAGAAATTTTGAAAGAACCGCTTGAATCAACGCAACGAAATTTCCAAGATATTCAAAGAAAGCCTTTCTTAATCGCTTATTGAAGTCAGTAACTCGATCTCTTGCGTGGTTATCAAAAAAACACATTTTGAACCTTGCAAGGCAAAAAACGCGAAAACAGCACCAAAAGCTACAAAGTTCAAAAATTCATTTTGAAAAAAAACACTTAAATGAACACAATGAAATTCACATGATATTCAAACAAAATCTTTCTTTATCGCAGGCTAAAGAGAGCGAGTCGATCTCTTGCTCCGTTATCGAAAAAAACCGTTTTTGAACCTTGCAATGTAAAAAACCTAGATCGGCACCGAACGCGGCATGCTGCAAAAAGAAATTTTGAAAGAACCGCTTAAATCAACGCAACGAATTTTCGAACATATTCAAAGAAAGCCTTTCTTAATCGCTTGTTGAAGTCAGTAACTGAATCTCTTGCGTGGTTATCAAAAAACCGCATTTTGAACCTTGCAAGACAACAAACCCGAAAACACCACCAAAAGCTACAAAGTTCAAAAATACATTTTGAAAAAAACCACTTAAATCAAAGCAACGAAGTTCACATAATATTCAAACAAAATCTTCCTTTATTGCAGGCTATTGAGGGCGAGTCGATCTCTTGCTCCGTTATCGAAAAAAACCGTTTTTGAACTTTGCAATGTAAAAAAACTAGATCGGCACCAACGCGGCAATCTGCAAAAAGAAATTTTGAAAGAACCGCATAAATCAACGCAACGAAATTTCGAAAATATTCAAAGAAACCCTTCCTTAATCGCTTGTTGAAGTCAGTAACTCGATCTCTTGCGTGGTTATCAAAAAAACGCATTTTGAACCTTGCAAGGCAAAAACCCCGAAAACACCTCCAAAAGCTACAAAGTTCAAAATTTTATTTTGAAAAAACCACTTAAATCAACGCAATGAAATTCACATGATATTCAAACAAAATCTTCCTTTATTGCAGGCTAATGAGGGCGAGTCGATCTCTTGCTCCTTTATCGAAAAAAACCGTTTTTGAACCTTGCAATCTACAAAAACTAGATCGGCACCAAACGCGGCAATCTGCAAAAATAGATTTTGAAAGAACCGCTTGAATCGACGCAACGAAATTTCGAACATATTCAAAGAAACCCTTCCTTAATCGCTTGTTGAAGTCAGTAACTCGATCTCTTGCGTGGTTATCAAAAAAACGCATTTTGAACCTTGCAAGGCAAAAAACGCGAAAACAGCACCAAAACCTACAAGGCTCAAAAATTCATTTTGAAAAAACCGCTTCAATCAGCGCCACGAAATTGGAAGTTTTAACAAATTAAAACACGAGGAAACACACGTTTGCCCATAACGATCTTAACGGGTTCTTATTTACTTAAACTGGTCTTCTATTGCCGCACTGAACAATCCCTGGAAGGTTAATTCCATAATCAGAATCAGCCTGTGTGATCGCCTCAATCGGAAATCGCTTCACAAACATCTTCAGTGCCGAGGTAACGATTGTGTTGGTGCCAGGCCATGACGACACCACTGCAGTCAGTACATTTACATCACAAGAAATTAAATCGGTACCAGAACCAACTTTTTGCCAAATATTCAACTTCAACAATCAGCAAAAACCATCAAAATCTTCATTTTCAAAAAAACAAAAACATTGACACAATAAAATGAACTCGAGTTTGGAAGATAGTGACTATTTTGTATAGTGCTCAGACACATTTTATTGATGTTTAACTATAACAGAATGTTACTAATGCAACAATTGATAATCTCGAATTCAAAAATTTCCAATTTGAAAAATCTGCACAAAAACGTGTTAAAAATGCTCCATAGCCTGACTGGAGGTTTGGAAAAGCTCAAAATCTCCAGTCAAGCCAGTGAGGTGACTTTTCATGCAAAACGGTGAGGCAAAAATTTAGCTCCAGTACCGAATGAAAAAGTCCTTGTTGAGTAAATGCAGTTTTAGACCCACCTGCGGTTAACCAGGTTGTCCCTGTATGGGTCGCGAGGTTGTCTTTTCATTATGTCGCTCTCCGGAGCCTCGTAGGCCAAAGAAATAGCAGGCACCTATATAGAAGAAAGCGCGCCAAGCGCCGCCAAACACACAGTTAGTAAGTTAGATGGTCATGCATATTTTTCGTTTTTTTTTTTTTTGATTCATGGTTTTATCGGTTTCTGGTCAGTTTAGTCGAGAATAGTGTGTAGAGAGGCATTAAGGAGAGTGGTCGATCTCAAGGCACGTACGGCTTGGTCCAGCTGCTGACTGGAACCAATGCAGCACGCGTGCAAATGATTCTTTAACCAAAACAATAACTGAAACGAAGCAGGAGATGAAAAAGCAATAAATCAATGATATCGATGATTGACCAATGAATGAGCTCAGAGCGTTGTGCTTGCTAACTACTCGCATCCAACAAAACAAATGTTCGCCTCGAATTGGTGTTACATTGCGTACAAAACAAACACACAAGCACTAAACAGTACCATGGAAGTGTTTCGCATTCGCGGTGGTTCTACAAAAAGCGTATGTAAATGATTGTGATTTTCCACACTGACATCCGATTGGTACTGGGATGTAAATGGGTACCCGCGGAACAAAGCAGAAGTTATCGCCAAGTATTCAGACAAAATCTGAACATTTACTTTACATACACACCAACACCTAAGTCGCCGTACATCTTTCTCCCCCAATTGGTTCCCCCAAAACAAATCACAAGGCTCTATATTACACTCGACCAAACCACTTTGATCACTCTCTATTTTAAAGCACTTTAATCTGGAACTGGACATAAACAGCAATCAAAGCCCTTTGGTATCGGCCACAATATCGATCACGAGTACATCATTTGAATGGTCAGCTCATTTTTTACCAGGAGTAGGAAAAGACCACGAGCACTTTTCCATTACCTTTCATTCACTAATTTATCTTTGAAAGGATCTCGAGGACGTCTCTTCATGATATCAGTCTCTGCACTCTCATAGGCCAAAGATATGGCAGGTACCTGTGTGTTCACCAAAAAAATCATTGAAATCCAAAATTCAACCCCGACTTAACACACCATGAATAAGAGGACAGAGTCGTACAGTGTGTAGATAAAGTAAGACGATTAAAATCCATTTCGTTTTTTTTTCTATCGACTGTTTCATTTTTTTTGCAAGAAAACCATAAAGCAATCGTGGCAATAACGGGGGGTGAAACTCTTCTTAGTGTAAAAAATAAATACAGTAATTTGAAATGACTATCGAAAAATGAAAACGCCACTAGTTCATATCTGAGATCGACAGGGTGTTTTCTCATCAGTTGACATTACAATGACCATTTATTTCAGAAAACTGTGAAAAGTGGAAAATACTAGAGTTGTCCAGCATAAATATAGCAAAATAAGGTCCAGTTATAACTGTTGATGATGTACGCAGCTTGTACTACTTGTGATACTCATTTTGGCTGTAGATTTGCCTCGTTAAGTGTTGGTCGCACTTTTTCCGGACACCCTGTATACAGGGTGTTGGTATGTAGATGCATTCCTTGCCAGGGGGTGATAGTGCAAGTAATTTCGGATATATTTCCTTAATAGACCATGCTCCGAAAACGCTCAGGTTCCGATCTACTGGGTGTTAGTTTTATTTAAAAAAATTATTTATTAATATTGCGGAAACCGCTTGGAATATTTTAATGAAATTTTTCAGGCTTAGGCACTTAACAACAATGCATGTTTTGTGATAAAAAATTTGCTTCTAGCTTTACCAGTGGCGTGGGCACAGGCACGTCTGTAGATAATTTTTAATAAAAAAATGTTACGCCACTGATTTTTCAACCAATAAACATGATGCTTCAAATTCCTGTTCAATTTTGAAGAGAAAAGGTCTCTTGACTTTTTTTCTACGACGTCCCGTTTTCGCGTAAACGAATTAAAATCGATTTATTGCACGCGAAATCAGGATTTTAGGTGCCTCAGCCTGTACAATTTCATTAAAATATTCCAAGCGGTTTCCGCAATATTAATACATGTCATTTTTTAATTAAAACTTTAACACCCTGTAGATCGGAAACTAAGAGTTTTTAGAATATGGTCTATTAAGGAAATATATCCAAAATTACTGCCTCAAAATCACCTCGTTCAAGGAATGCATCTACTTACCAAACACCCTGTATATTTAATGTAATCTCTCTTAAAAGTGCATAGGGTGTTTCATTTAAAACAATGGACTTAATTTCAAATTTTTACATTTACGTCTTTAATTTTTTTATTTCAATTTTAGATTTTCAAAATGTGTGTTATAATAAACAACTTTTGAATCCGCCACTTTCCACCATTTTTTTGAAACAAATAATTATTATCATTTAGGAAAAACTGAAGAGATTAATTCTGCAACAGTATCTGAAAGCCAATTTGGCAAAACTAAAGGGCTCAATTTTTTTTTTTTAATTTACTTTAAATTGGAAAATCCAGCAAGAAATTAGCATCGCATTAACAAAGGCATTAATCAAAGAAAACATCGAAAACGACTGGACTGACGCTGAAAATAAACACTCAACAGTTTACAGTGAGGATCAGCCAGAAAAATGGCAAAATAAGTGAACACTAACAGTATGATGAAGAATCAGTGTCTATGACGCTTTCCAGAAAAGAACACTAATTGCTAGGGTGACGTTTACGATGAACTTTGAATGGATAAGTTGCCGTTATTGCAAACCAAACTAAAAAGTTGCGCATCTAAAACGAATCATATCACTAGGAGTTAAAGGTAAGTGCTAAGCGAGGCAGCTACGCGACTCTGCGTGACTGAGGAAAAGTATCTGGGTGTGTAAGTGTCGGATCTGTATTGATCTAGATGGATAGATTCGAAAAATCACTATTCTATTAAATAAAAGTGGAATTTCTCGGTCATGCAGGCATCAGAACCGTATATGATTAGTAAACGAACAATAGCGATGAGTCCTCGTACGGAAGCACCCATCACCACCCTTGAGTATTATCAGCACAAACACGAAAAACTGTTAGTTGCCCCAAAAACTCCCACATAACACACACAGAAAAAAAATAAAATAAAAGAAACTACACCTAGCATTGACGAGTTTATCAGTAAAAAGGGTTTCTGGGCTGCCTCTTCATTATATCAGACTCAGCTTCCTCATACGCCAAAGAAATAGCGGGCACCTTATCAGGAAAAATAAAAAACAGAACGTGAAAGTAAATAATAGGAACCAGACATATAAAGTTCTTTTCCAATAAGATTGCTTTAAATCAGTTTCTCCAAAAAAAAATCATATTCTCAACACAGTACAGGGTGTCCCAATGATAGAGTGAAGTAAGTTTAAGCTTAACCTCACGTTAAATTCTTATGGTCTTTTGGTAAAGGTAGTAAACGCGCATATTTAATAAATATTCACGATTAAGCCGAGTGCGCCAAAAAGTTGCAGAGCATAAAAACTTTTTCTAATAGAACACCCAATGTTTTATTATACCGGGTGTAACATTTAACTTGAGACAATCTGAATATCTCGAATAATAAGCACTTTTAATTAAAGATCTTATTATTAAAGATTAGTTATTCGAGATATTGCGATGTCTCACGTTAAATGTTACACCCGGTATTTTTCAATTCTTATGTAAATTTAAATGTATTTTTGTACCGTTTGTATCGTGTTGTAGTAACGTACCAAATATAAACGTAGCAGTTTAAAAAAAATCGACTTTTCTGGTAATTTATAGCAGATAGCTATAGGAAGTATTTAGCCAGAATGAAATAGTGTCTTTTCGTGACTAAATAACACTAACAGTGTACGGGGGCGTGCCATTTAACAAGTGAGCTTTTCGAGCATGAAAAGGCGTTGATTTGGCTGCTGATTATGACCGCCCTGTAGATTCAAAGTCTCATGCCAAAATTTCAAACTTTTTTGTGTCTAAAGACGACGGAGAAATTTGCGATTCATCAACACCACGAAAATGCGAATTTCCTTCGAAAAAGCCGAACAAAAAAACAATCCAACTTTCGTTCATATTTTATACAGTGTGTCCAGTATAAAATGATGTATATGGGTATATTGGAAACCGTTAGAGTTACAGGGTGGACCAAATCGGGAAAAAGTTGCGCAATCAAGTGCCTATAAATAATCTGTCATTAACTTCTTTGAACTCGGAATAGTAACGGATATACAGGGAAAAAAAGA
This sequence comes from Dendroctonus valens, assembly GCA_024550625.1. Classification (NCBI taxonomy): domain Eukaryota; kingdom Metazoa; phylum Arthropoda; class Insecta; order Coleoptera; family Curculionidae; genus Dendroctonus; species Dendroctonus valens. The sequence goes on along the minus strand of JAJTJO010000043.1, from coordinate 325,185 downwards.
AAAAAGTGCGTTTTATAAAATCCTTTATATCGTGTTTATTATGAAAGATACAATAACGAAATTTTCAGGGTGGGGGTAAGAAATGAGCGTGAATTTGAAAATAAAGTAAAAAATAATCTAGGCCCACTATGTTCAATGAGGCCGAAGTCAACTTTTGTTTTTTCTTATGGGCGCCATATTGAATTTCTGCATTTTTAAATTCCCGTTTAAATATGCTCTTCAACCATGTATAACATGTGTATGTTCGGTCAAGATAAATAATTAAAATTAACAAAATTAAGATTTTATGGTGGTTTTTTTTGATCAGATGAAAATCCATGGCTAGTTCGTCAAGTTAGGCACCAAGTTAGGTTTGGATTTAACGCCTGGTTAGGTATTGTGGGTACCCACGTGATTGGACCATTTTTTTAAAATGAGAACTTAAATTCCGAGAGATATTTGAACCTCTTACAAACTAACGTAGCGGAAGCACTTATGGATGTTCCAGTAGCTACCCTGCAAAACTTGTATTTCCAACAAGACGGCGCGCCGCCACATAATGGACGTATTATCACAGAATTTTTAAATCACAAATTTCCCAACAAGTGGTTAGGCAACCTGGGACCAGTAAGATGGCCTGCGAGGTCCCCTGACATAACACCGCTTGATTTTTTTGCATGAGGTTTCTTCAAAAATGTGGTATACTGTAGGTCATACGAAACCGAAGAGGAGCTGAGACACGCTGTTATAGAAGCTGTTAACAGAATTACCCCAGAAATGATCAGAAAATCCTGTGAAGCAGTAATGAGACGATGTATGTTGTGCGTGCGAGAAAACGGTAGGTTATTTGAACACCTACTTTAATCCTAAAATGTTACTTGTTCTTTTGCAGTGTTCGATGTATGATCAATAATAATTTAAAGTAATAATTAATAGAAATATCAATGCCTACTACCATAAAATCTTAATTTTGTTAATTTTAATTATTTGTCTTGACCGAACATAAACATGTTATACATGGTTGAAGAGCATATTTAAAGGGGAATTTAAAAATGCAGAAATTCAATATGGCGCCCATAAGAAAAACAAAAGTTGACTTCGGCCTCATTGAACATAGTGGGCCTAGATTATTTTTTACTTTATTTTCAAATTCACGCTCATTTCTTACCCCCACCCTGAAAATTTCGTTATTGTATCTTTTATAATAAACACGATATAAAGGATTTTATAAAACGCACTTTTTTTCTTTTTCCCTGTAAATCCGTTGCTATTCCGAGTTCAAAGAAGTTGATGACAGATTATTTATAGGCACTTGATTGCGCAACTTTTTCCCCATTTGGTCCACGCTGTATCTTTAACGGTTTCCAATATCCCCATGTACATCATCTTATACTGGACACACTGTATAACAAAAATAAATTAAATTTACATAAGAACTCAAAAATAAAATAAAATATCGGGTGTTCCATTAGCAACTTTTCTGGACGCACTCCATACGTTAATACCTTCACAATATGACACTAAAACTTTGGAAACAAATAATACCGGTTAAGCGCAAACTTACTTTACTCTATGGTTGGAACGCCCTGTACATAAAAATGAACTTTATATGTACACAAACAAAAACACAGTAAAGTGAAAATTGAGTAAAGAAAGCCGAAAAAACTGAATAAAAATACATCAATTCGGCATAGAAGAAAGAAGAAGTAAAAAGAGTTTTGTCATTGAACGTACCTGTTACTCGAGCGTATTTTAGATAATTGAGAAAATGCTACTAATACAGTATTAAATAAAAAAAAAACAATGACTATTCTACTGACTGGAAATTAGGGAAATAAAGAATCGTGTCGCAAAAAAACATAATCCGAGCCTAGAATAATATAAGTGCAATTATGCGGAACAGTAGTTCTCAAAGTCTACATGCGAATAAATATAAGATGTTTATCTTCAATTTGATTAACTTTTTGGTACCTTTCGTTTACTAATTTATCGGCGTACGGATTTCGGGGGCGCCGTTTCATTATGTCCGACTCTGCTTTTTCGTAAGCTAGCGAAATGGCCGGCACCTTGTTACAATATGGTTGTGAGTACAAAAAAATCACTTTTTTTTGGAAATCTGATGCCTCATTGCATTGAAATGGCAACGATTATCCCAAGAATACGAATTGAAAACATTTTCTTTAATCCCCATTCAACTTGGATTGCTTATACGCCAAAAACATCTTGGCATATCGTTGCATTTTCTCAAATATCACAAAAAATCAACTCAAAAAAACCCAAAATAAACGAACAGGTCAAAGAAGCCTGATCATCAAACATCCAGTTTGTAAAAAAATTCTTTGACTGTTTGAACCAAATAAAACAAGTGACATAATAAAAAAAGTTGGTTTGAAATGGTACTCACCATGTCGGTTCCAAGATCAATGCAAAGAATGGTAACGGTGCCGAGTGGCAGAGGAATGTCGCACAGGATAAAGGCCAGGAATGGGGAAATTTCGGGAATGTTCGAGGTCAGAGTGTAGGCAATGGATTTTTTCAAGTTGTCGAAGATGAGTCGACCCTCCTCCACTCCCGTCACAATTGAGGCGAAATTGTCGTCCAGCAAAATCATGTCGGCAGCCTGTTTCGACACGTCCGATCCGGCAATGCCCATGGCGACGCCGATATCCGCCTTCTTCAGTGCGGGCGAATCGTTTACACCATCACCTTAAAGAAATGGAAAATATAAGATCAGAACAGCAGAACTACTAGCAAAAAAAGAGTAAGTGAATTAGATACTGCAAATAAATCTGAAAATTAGGACATTTCAACCCAAAAAGCTGCTGATGAGACGTAAAGAAGAACACTGAACAAAAGGAAGAAATACTGCTGGATTTCTCGGTGATACCAAATTCAAATTCGCATCAGGACCAACTTCCCAGGTCGAAAGAAATACTTGAATTAATATCGCAAAAGATGTTTTGGAAGAAATGTTCAGAGTCAAATTGTTTTTTTTTTGTGAAAACAGATGTGTAGGAATCAGCACTCAAGCTTAATTTGTTTCTGAGAAATTAGCAAAAAAGTTGGGTAAACACATGAAATTTTGGCTTAATCTTGCACCTAAATGTGTGATATTCAAATTTCCCTTTTCGTGTGAAAACTGCTACCATTTCTTCAACCACATTCTTCTAATTGGATCCGGCTTATAATTCTCTCTCCAACGGTAGAAAAACGAACTCCGTAACTCGAATGGTTCCTGAGATACGCTGAAAAAAGCGGAGTCATTCGATATCGCATTTTAAAAGACAACCACGCAAAATTAGAAGTTTCCCTGAAACTTTGGGCTTTTCTGTGAAAACTGCTAATATTTCCAAACTCAAGCAAGTAGCAATATCAAGTTTTGACCATCTTTAGAAGACACTTGACCTTGACGTGGCGTCCTAAGGCGGGTTTTTGGGGGTGAGTTTGAGGAGTGCAGCAGTTCTGATGCTCCTTCGCTGCCCTTCTGAGTCGTGAGTAAAAATGAGGCGATTTGGAGGTTTGAAGGTTGCACTCCCACGCCCGGTGGTGCGCTTTGGGTTTTTCCTTCTGGATCAATGGGAGATTTTTTGGGGACACTTCTGAACCTTTCAGGGCATGTATGTTAACCATATTTCGACCAAAACGTCCAAGCAAGAATATTTCGCGATATTTTACATTTTTATTTCTTCTCTTCCCAACGAATACCATCAGACAAGCCACCAAACCACTCCAGGACATAACAAAAGTTCAGCTGCCCCAAAAAACTTCCAGTCGAACCATTAAGCAACAAACACCATGTAAAGGTCCCAAAATAGACAAAGTACCTCAAAACTACTTACCGGTAACAGCAACAATAGGCGCCCATCCTCTGACAACCCTCAACAATAATCAGTTTCTGCTGCGGGGACGTCCTGGCAAACACAATCTCAGTATGGTACCGCAAGATCTCGTCCAACTGATCCGAAGACAAATCCCTCAGATCGGAGCCATGAACCACTGCAGCCTTAGCCTCTCGCGGGTTCACTTCGGAGACCGGGATGTTCAAACGTTGCGCAATATCTTCAATAGTCTCGTTTCCTTCAGATATAATTCCGACTGATTTGGCGATGGCTTTGGCCGTGATGGGATGATCGCCGGTAACCATGATGACTTTGATGCCGGCACTTCGGCATTTAGCCACAGCGTCCGGAACGGCAGCTCGAGGTGGATCAATCATGGACATCAGCCCAACAAATCGCAGTCCTTCCAACGGAAAGTTGGCGTCGTCACTGTTGAATTTATAACCAATTGGGTACTTGTCGGAAGGTAGCATAAAATCGCAGAATCCCAGCACTCGTTCACCCAACCCGCCCAGCTCTAAATACGCATTGTTGAATGCCTCCTTCATCTCCTCGTCCAGCACTTTCTCCTTGCCACAGATAAAGATTGTGTTGCAGCGCTCCAGAATGCGCTCGGGGGCGCCCTTCATTACCAAAATGTGACGCGGATCGTTGGGATCTTCATTCTCATGCACAGACACTTGATACTTATTGGTCGAGTTGAAGGGGATCTCGCAAACCTTCTTGTTCTTGCGCCGAATGCTCATCACATCGCCCAACGCCAGTTCCATACACTTAAGTAGCGCAGCTTCAGATGCGTCGCCATTCACTTCACGCTTCAAAATCTGAACGGCCTCCTGACCAGGCTTGAACTCAGCGCGATTGCAAAGGGTAGCGATACGAGAAAGCGCTTTGAATCCGGGACTGGTTCGATCGTATTGAACGCCCGACTGGTCCTCAGTCGTGTCGGCCTCGATGATCTGATTATCAAACCACATGTGCGCAACAGTCATTCGGTTCTGAGTGAGAGTGCCGGTTTTGTCTGAGCAAATTGTGCTGGTTGAGCCCAGAGTTTCTACAGCCTCTAAATTCTTAACTAGGCAGTTCTTTGAGGCCATCCGCTTGGCTGTGAGGGTGAGGCATACAGTGACGGTGGCCAGCAATCCTTCTGGAACATTGGCCACGATGATACCGATGAGGAAAATAACAGCATCCAACCAGTGATAACCCAGAATGAAGGCAATTAAAAAGAATGTCACTCCTAGGAAAACGGCTACGCCAGTAATAAGATGGATGAAGTGATGGATTTCTTTGGCAATGGGAGTTTCGCCGGTGTCGAGACCGGAGGCGAGACCAGCGATTCGGCCCATTACAGTATTGTCTCCGCAACTAATAACAACACCTTTGGCAGTGCCTTCAACGGCGTTGGTGGAGAAGAAAGCCAGATTCTTCGTCTCCAGTGGGTTCTCGTGAGTGAATTCGGGGCTCCGGCTCTGAGGCTCCGATTCTCCAGTCAGCGACGAGTTGTCCACTTTGAAGCCGCGTGTTTCAATAATTCGAATATCGGCAGGAATGCGGTCGCCGAATTTCACCTCCACGACATCGCCCAAAACCAAATCTTCGGCGCGAAGCGTCAACTTTTCGCCCTCTCTAAGTACAATTGCAAACTGAGGCACCATGTTCTTAAAGGACTCCATAATTTTCGAGCTTTTACTCTCCTGATAGTACGAAAATATACCTAAAACCAATTAATCACAATGAAAAAAAAAACAGCCCCAAAAATCAACGAAAAATAGACGCACCAGTAACGATAACAACGGCGGCCAGTACGATACCCAAGAACAAATTATCATCGTTGGGCTCTTCAACAGTACTCGCCTGGATTCCATAGGCTATGAAGCACAGGATGGCACCAATCCACAATAAGAGAGCGAAACCTCCGAAGAGATTTTTACAGAATTTTATCCATTCGGGCGTTGTTCTTGGCGGAGTTAGAGCATTGGGTCCGTCCCGTTCCAAATTTTCTTTTGCTTTTGCATGACTAAGACCCTATGGAAATTAAAAAAAAAAAACAAGTGAAAAAATGCACTGGTTCCTTCACCAAAACTATACCTACATTTTCTGGATGAGTCTGAAACCTCTGATAAAGTTCCTCGGGTGTGATTTTATGATAATCGATATCTAATTCCTGTTTTAGATCATCCAAATCTCCCGCTTTCCTTGGCTTTTTCTGCACTTTTCTCCGTGCCTAGACAACAAAACATATAAATTAGCTGAGTAAACTTGATATAGCGACTGAGTATACAGGGTGTCTCATCGGGAACTGTTTCGATCTACAGTGAGCGCCAAATGTATTGGGTATAATATGATGTTTATTTTTCGAAAAATCGCTCGGACCCGTCCGATTTTTGTTTTAAATTGCGCATTTTCTGAGCCAATTTTTATTTGTACAGGATGACCCAAAAAAAGGTTATGATATCAAGAGCAACTTTTTAAATAAAATGCTCAACGAAATCAACGTTGCACTGACAAATTTGGACTAACTTTGGAACTCGACAAATTCTGACTGCTTCGAGCGAATTGATTTCTGTTTGAAGCGCTATTTAGAGTAACTCTTTTTCGGTGAATCCGTGTTTTTGCACAAAATTAGTGTGTCAGATAAAGTTTCTATGAGGGTGGCAAGTTTGGCGTGTTCTCAGTTGCACAAAAAGCGATTTTTTTGAATTTCAACTGCACAAGCATTAAGATGGACCTCATGTCTCGAAAAAAGTTTTTGAATTTTTCGCCCATCTCGTTTATGTAATTTTTCTTTATTATTATCTTGTTTTTATGTGATCTTAAAAAATCAGCTTTTGGGTCTTGCACTGATATGATTCTCTCCTGAATCCATTTTCAAAATCTGGGGTTTATGTTGAAGCTAAAACTTCACAGTGGACTTGAGAAAATAATACAGGATTGCGTGAAATAAATGGAATTAAACTTCACTTAGTTGAAAATCTTCTAGGATCACAGATTTCGGGGGCAATTCTGATTTGGGTAATTTTTTGTGCAACCCTGTATATCGAATTTTCGGCTTAAATCGTCTAAAAATTTTTGGCTTCAATATGAGCTCTAGATCGTGAAACTCGGGTCAAGAGCAGAAAAGTGACCGCTGCAAAACCAAACAGTTGATTTTTGGAGATCACCCTGTAACTAGAACAGATAGCCTAAAAATCCATAAACCGTTTCGAGCTATTTGATTTATCTTCAAACCGTTGGTGATCAGATCCAAAAAAAACAATTTTTTTATTCAACTAGGAGCATACCGAACTTTACACAATTGTGCATTTTCTCATTTGCCACCCTGTAGAAAATTTATCTGAGGTGCTTAATTTCAACCCCAATATGTAGTAACAGAACACAAATGGGGCTCAATAACGCTGCAACCAGAAACTAAATCGCTTGAAGCAATCAGAATTCATCCAGTTCCAAAGTTAAGACACTTTTGTGTGGCATTTTTTATGTAGCATTCCCTATCTTTAACGGTTTTCGGGAATTTGGCGTTTGGAAATCGTCTAATGAAAAGCTTCCTCATCTCACACCTTTGGGTTACTTCTTATGGGGCTATTTAAAATCCAAGGTGTATGTAAATCGGCTGCAAAACGTCTGCCCAAAATTAGGCAGAAAATTAGGAATATTGAGAGAAACTTAACTCTCTTAAGCTAAATTTTAACTGGTTTATAAATTTGGGAGACAGTTTTGCTTGCGACTTTCAAACGCCAAGTTCCCGAAAACTGTTTAAGGTAAGTATAGGATATGCTACATAAAATTTGTAGAGAACTGAATAAAATTACAAAAAAAAGTGGTTTTTATTTGAAAAAGTTGACATTGGTATCATTTTTTTTAGGGTCACCCTGTACAAATAAAAATTGGTTTAGAAAATGCGCAATTAAAAACAAAAATCGACGGGTCCGAGTGACTTTTCGACAAATTAACACCTAATTTTCCACATGGACGGAGTTTCGGTTATATCGAAAGCAGGTATGCCACTTGTTTATTTTAAATCGAACACCCTGTATAGTTGTCGAGTTTCGAATTCGCAAGCCAAGATAAAAATCCAAATCTCGGTTTACGTAAGTTTCAATAAATGATTTTCACCTGCTCAACCACTTCAAAGCCATCTCAGAACGAAATCAATTGCTTATCAGATACGGTTTAGGTTTACGTACAGGTTTAGCAATGTTTAACAATCACTCAAACGAGACGATTTTAAACGAGCGATTAACACTTCAATTAGAGGATACGCAAACCGGTTTACAACAATAATTGTCGAGATCTATTTTGATTTTAGTATTTTAACTCGATAAATCCAGGTCGATGTGCATTATTCGGGGCCAATGGCGCACTTAATTGATTAAGAATCAGGGATGCAAATCAAGGATGCAAACAGAAAAAACGTTTTCAAGCGAATTGGAAAATGCATCTACTGGGTGATTGAGACAGCCAATTTAATCCCAACGTTTCACCTGCAGCTGTAAGCGCCGTCTTGAGTAATACCTGTACTAAACTGAGGTGATATGAGCGACCCCGACTAATACTCGCCCCTGAAAATGGTAGTCACTCCTGCAGGGGAAACGTTGAGGAAAAAATGGCAAAACTAACTGAGTTTCTGTGCATTGGATGATTTCCGTTTCTCCTTCACAATCGATTTTTCTACGCTGTCACAGCGCCGCTCCCAACTCTTGAGCTGATGGGAACAAATGCACAAAAATACAGAGTGTCAAAAAAAAGTTCCAGTCCCCTTCCATAAAGGGTGTTTGTCAAACAAGTCTACTTTTCGAGATTATAAACTCAACTGTTTTTAGTTTTTTTTTATAAAAACTCGGCTAATTGTTGGTTTCCCTAAAGGGATTTGGATAGATATAAAAACAAAAGAAAAGAGTTCACAGACCTAAATAAATGTGACCAAACGGCGGCAGTTAAAAAAAACAGGCTTTTGACTTCAGATCACAAGCTTAGTTTCTATAAAAAAATTAAAAATACCCTGCCTACGCCCAAGTAGGGCACTCAGTAAGCCAAAAGAAAACTGTGTTCTTTCGCCACTCTTTGTATTCGTGTTTTTTTTGACACTCTGCACATATAAAACGTATACCCAAAACCACCAGCAGACTACCACATCTGTGTGTAAAAAATACCTTTGGTTGGCCGTCGGCTGTTTTGTTGTCGTCGTAATTGGCTGGAACGGTAGCGACCCGGTACGAATCAGAGCGGCCATGCTGTAAAACAAGCACAATCTAGCTAAGCTAAAATCGAGCAATATTGCAATGAACCATCACCAACCTTGCGTTGAAGATCTCGTAGCTGTCGTCGCCACCACATCGCTAAGCTACCGCATCAGCTATTTTACAGCCAACGGTTCAAACTTAGCGCTGAGTGCGACTTCGAGCATGAATGGATCAGCTACAAGCTTCTCAACTCCACAGGAGAGAAGAAGCTGTAGCTGATGCGAAATAATGAGAGATGAGGCAGTCTACAGAATATTCAACTTTTTTTAGAGAAAATTGTTTTGAATATTCTGAAGAGAACTAATGAGCCACATACCAAAAATAACTCGTCTAGGGTGGTAACTATAAACTGAATATACCACACAGGGTTATTAAACAACTGCTACTTACCAGATGCTGAGTAACTGTGAATGGCTTTACGGTTGAAATGGACCACTGTGTATTATATTTAAATGGAAAATTTATACATATCCGTTTAATATCCGATATTTTTGGCAGAAAATCAACAACTCATAGCTTTCCACGTAAGTATGAGGAAGCGTAATTCCATGTAGACGTTGGCAACGATTTCCCGGGATAAATATGAACTGGAAACGTCTGGCAAACATTAATAAAATCGGGTAAAGGCTGTGACATTCAGCTCAAACTGCTACACACAATAATCCATTTCCAAATACCGAATTAAAGCCTTTGCTGTTGTAAAATAACCCTGTATGGTCGAATCTAACGTGACACCTTGGAAGAAATCGATGCCTTCGGTGAAAAAATTAATGAACCGTAGCGTTTCGATTACCATGCGTATCATTTTAGATCGGAATATCGAAAAAAAATAACAATCGAACACTATTAAACAAAATAATGAAAAAACAGTGCCATAATGACTGGGTTGCATCACTACCTGCCGCGCTAAGAGCATGCTGCATGACAAAGTTATAGATTTGACGCTATTCTCAACTACTGTGTATATTTTCCTGACTGTATTTCAATTTAATCCAAAAAAATTCCTGGGTTTCAGTCAATTTTATTATTTATTATTCAAAATGTCACAAATACGTTTCGGTGTCTTTCTCCACCATCATCAGTTTGTGTGTAAGGCTGTTTCTACCTTCACATTTGACTGACTGACTGAGAGTCAAATGTGAAGGTAGAAAGAGCCTTACACACAAACTGATGATGGTGGAGAAAGACACCGAAACGTATTTGTGACATTTTGAATAATAAACAATAAAATTGACTGAAACCCAGGAATTTTTTTGGCTATTCTCAACTCTTTGGGTGACTCTACTGTCGATCTTTTTCGCCAAAATACAGCACATTAAATCTGTTTAAAAAGAACCGTTTTTAAGAAGTGATTGTTTTAAGTTGGGAACTTAACAAAAAACGATTTTTTGTGTGAAATTTCAACTGAATTTTCTCCGAAAAAGTACCGTTACGAGCCTACATAGCTATACAGGCTGTCGGGAAATTAGTGTGCAACTTTTGACCGCATATTCTACGATCCGAAATAGAAATATTTTCCATATAAATGCTTCAATTCAAAGTCATTTTTCCTGCAAAAGTAGTTCTCGCTTGTTTATAGTATATTTTTTTTAATTATCCGTTAAGAACAAAATTAATCCAAAGCGTCTAAAAAATAGGACGAAGTTTGAAAAAAAATTGAGGGCCTACATTTCACTTTTTCACTGTCGATATCTCGAAACCGGTTGGTCTGAGACGTTTCGATCAAGGGTACCTTTTTTGCTCAACATTAATAAGGGAACAAATGAAATCATAACTACTCCAGTATACACGGTGTCCAAAAAGTTAGACCCATTTAAATGCAAACGTTCCCTGCAGGTTCAAAACCATTAACAAATTTACATTTTTTGCGCCCAAAATTTCCGGGCAACCTGTAGAAAAACCGCTCAAAATTTCAATATTTTTGTTACTGTTGGACTGGAAATTTTGTCATTTCTTATTCTTGTTTTATCGTAAATTCATAAATAAAATGATTGTGATAAGATGCATCTGTTGGTTCCAGCAACGGTTGAATTTTGCTCAGTTCTCCGCCACACATAAAACTGCTGATAACCGAATGTGCAAATAATCGTATACACGGTGTCCAAAAAGTTAGACTCATTTAAATGCAAACGTTCCCTGCAGGTTCAAAACCATTAACAAATTTACATTTTTTGCGCCCAAAATTTCCGGGCAGCCTGTAGAAAAACCGCTCAAAATTTCAATATTTTTGTTACTGTTGGACTGGAAATTTTGTCATTTCTTATTCTTGTTTTATCGTAAATTCATAAATAAAATGATTGTGATAAGATGCATCTGTTGGTTCCAGCAACGGTTGAAATTTTCTCAGTTCTCCGCCACACATAAAACTGCTGATAACCGAATGTGCAAATAATCGTATACACGGTGTCCAAAAAGTTAGACTCATTTAAATGCAAACGTTCCCTGCAGGTTCAAAACCATTAACAAAATTACATTTTTTGGCCCAAAATTTCCGGGCAGCCCTGTAGAAAAACCGCTCAAAATTTCAATATTTTTGTTACTGTTGGACTGGAAATTTTGTCATTTCTTAATTCTTGTTTTATCGTAAATTCATAAATAAAATGACTTGTGATAAGATGCATATGTTGGTTCCAGCAACGGTTGAAATTTTCTCAGTTCTCCGCCACACATAAAACTGCTGATAACCGAATGTGCAAATAATCGTATACACGGTGTCCAAAAAGTTAGACTCATTTAAATGCAAACGTTCCCTGCAGGTTCAAAACCATTAACAAATTTACATTTTTTTGGCCCAAAATTTCCGGGAACCCTGTAGAAAAACCGCTCAAAATTTCAATATTTTTGTTACTGTTGGACTGGAAATTTTGTCATTTCTTATTCTTGTTTTATCGTAAATTCATAAATAAAATGATTGTGATAAGATGCATCTGTTGGTTCCAGCAACGGTTGAAATTTTCTCAGTTCTCCGCCACACATAAAACTGCTGATACCCGAATGTGCAAATAATCGTATACACGGTGTCCAAAAAGTTAGACTCATTTAAATGCAAACGTTCCCTGCAGGTTCAAAACCATTAACAAATTTACATTTTTTTGGCCCAAAATTTCCGGGCACCCTGTAGAAAAACCGCTCAAAATTTCAATATTTTTGTTACTGTTGGACTGGAAATTTTGTCATTTCTTATTCTTGTTTTATCGTAAATTCATAAATAAAATGACTTGTGATAAGATGCATCTGTTGGTTCCAGCAACGGTTGAATTTTGCTCAGTTCTCCGCCACACATAAAACTGCTGATAACCGAATGTGCAAATAATCGTATACACGGTGTCCAAAAAGTTAGACTCATTTAAATGCAAACGTTCCCTGCAGGTTCAAAACCATTAACAAATTTACATTTTTTTGGCCCAAAATTTCCGGGAACCCTGTAGAAAACCGCTCAAAATTTGCAATATTTTTGTTACTGTTGGACTGCAAATTTTGTCATTTCTTATTCTTGTTTTATCGTAAATTCATAAATAAAATGATTGTGATAAGATGCATCTGTTGGTTCCAGCAACGGTTGAATTTTGCTCAGTTCTCCGCCACACATAAAACTGCTGATACCCGAATGTGCAAATAATCGTATACACGGTGTCCAAAAAGTTAGACTCATTTAAATGCAAACGTTCCCTGCAGGTTCAAAACCATTAACAAATTTACATTTTTTTGGCCCAAAATTTCCGGGAACCCTGTAGAAAAACCGCTCAAAATTTCAATATTTTTGTTACTGTTGGACTGGAAATTTTGTCATTTCTTATTCTTGTTTTATCGTAAATTCATAAATAAAATGATTGTGATAAGATGCATCTGTTGGTTCCAGCAACTGTTGAAATTTGCTCAGTTCTCCGCCACACATAAACTGCTGATACCGAATGTGCAAATAATAGTATACACGGTGTCCAAAAAGTTAGACTCATTTAAATGCAAACGTTCCCTGCAGGTTCAAAACCATTAACAAATTTACATTTTTTGCGCCCAAAATTTCCGGGCAGCCTGTAGAAAAACCGCTCAAAATTTCAATATTTTTGTTACTGTTGGACTGGAAATTTTGTCATTTCTTATTCTTGTTTTATCGTAAATTCATAAATAAAATGATTGTGATAAGATGCATCTGTGGTTCCAGCAACTGTTGAATTTTGCTCAGTTCTCCGCCACACATAAAACTGCTGATACCGAATGTGCAAATAATCGTATACACGGTGTCCAAAAAGTTAGACTCATTTAAATGCAAACGTTCCCCGCAGGTTCAAAACCATTAACAAATTTACATTTTTTGGCCCAAAATTTTCCGGGCATCCTGTAGAAAAACCGCTCAAAATTTCAATATTTTTGTTACTGATTGGACTGGCAAATTTTGTCATTTCTTATTCTTGTTTTATCGTAAATTCATAAATAAAATGATTGTGATAAGATGCATCTGTTGGTTCCAGGAACGGTTGAAATTTTCTCAGTTCTCCGCCACACATAAAACTGCTGATAACCGAATGTGCAAATAATCGTATACACGGTGTCCAAAAAGTTAGACTCATTTAAATGCAAACGTTCCCTGCAGGTTCAAAACCATTAACAAATTTACATTTTTTTGGCCCAAAATTTCCGGGAACCCTGTAGAAAAACCGCTCAAAATTTCAATATTTTTGTTACTGTTGGACTGGAAATTTTGTCATTTCTTATTCTTGTTTTATCGTAAATTCATAAATAAAATGACTGTGATAAGATGCATCTGTTGGTTCCAGCAACGGTTGAAATTTTCTCAGTTCTCCGCCACACATAAAACTGCTGATAACCGAATGTGCAAATAATCGTATACACGGTGTCCAAAAAGTTAGACTCATTTAAATGCAAACGTTCCCTGCAGGTTCAAAACCATTAACAAATTTACATTTTTTTGGCCCAAAATTTCCGGGCACCCTGTAGAAAAACCGCTCAAAATTTCAATATTTTTGTTACTGTTGGACTGAAAATTTTGTCATTTCTTATTCTTGTTTTATCGTAAATTCATAAATAGAATGATTCTGATAAGATGCATCTGTTGGTTCCAGCAACGGTTGAAATTTTCTCAGTTCTCTGCCACACATAAAACTGCTGATAACCGAATGTGCAAATAATCGCGGTCTGCACATTTGCTCCAATGTTTATCACAATTCTGTGGTTTACTAATTTATTATTGTATAATATGCGTAATATCCATTTCCATTTCATGCTTTTGTGTGCATCGAGTAGCAAGAATGCTAAGATGACAAATTTTCACTAGTGAAAACCATACTTTCGGTTCGATGTTTGTTTGATAAAATTCTGTTTTGTTTTCCTATTTGTTTGGGCAATTCAATTTGTCATCCTAGTAGGTACTTTTGGTGTGATTAAAAAAAAGTCATAGAAAAATAGTCGGCACCCAAACCTACTTTCATCCCCAATAATTTTTTTAAGTGGGGCCAAATTTTCAGTGGAATACCAAACGTGCAAGTTTTCAGTAAACGGTATTTAAGGGGACAGTTTTCATCTCTGAAGCTTCAGACCCCCTAAAGCATCAGACCCCCTGAAGCATCACACCCCCAGTTAACAAGACACGCCCCCTTGCAACAGGACACGCCCCCTGCAAAAAACACCTCTTCAGGATGGGCAAAGAAGAACGAAGTTCGATTTGAGCCACTCTGAGATACAGGTTCTAATGATTTTCCACTTTTCCCGAGATATAAAGCAGCATGTTCAATTATTCATCCCATGACGATTGGGAATTTCGGTTGACGCCTGGGGAGGAATAGAAAGGGTTTTTAGGACTCGAGATATTTTCGACTGTTTTCATATAGATGCTCTAAATGTTCCAGTTTTATATTTTTTGACTCGAAAACTCTGAAAAACCCTAATGAGTGAGAGAAAGTTCTCGAGGCTTTTAATCCAAAAGCTCCTTATAATAGGTCTGTTCGGGGAGCAGTTGGAAACCTTCAGCAACTGCTCCCCGAACAGACCCATAGTTTCAGTGTCTTTATACAGATTTATCAATTTTCTATTCGGATTATATAACGGATTGAAATATTTTGAATTGTTGCAAGTTTCAACGCCAATTACCTGAAACCGGATGCTTTCAAGACTCGAGATGCGACTTTGAAATTGGGAATTTTACGCCTTTACTGTTAAAAAACCAAGTCAAGAGGTATTTTTTGCAAAAAATTTGCTCTTTACTTTTACTCTAGTAATTCGAATTTATTGAAAATGTCCCCACATTTATTTTCGAATGAAGAAAGACAAAAAAAATGAAGAAATGCACAAGAAAATTTTAACATTTTTTGAGTTTAAAATATGTATTTCTTAACGTGCCTAAATAAATACAGTTTCATGTTCAAAATTTTAGAAAAATACTTCTTTTATTCAGAGATGCAATTTGAACATTTCAAATTGGATCTCAAAAACAGTTCAAAAAATCACTAGCGGTTGCGATGTGAAATATCTCGAAAACGGTGAGGAATTTCGACTTGGAACAAGTACACATTTTCTGTTCAGGAAATGTTGCAGAACTAAATATTGCTAGCAAAAAAGCCCTATTTAAAACCCATAAAATTTCTGATGTTTTCCTCCAGACTATTGCAGCTAGCGCCCTAGGAAATTTTGATTCTTCGATCTTAAAACCGCCAAATACAATATTTTTTGATATTGGTAAAACTGGTTAAGAATCTATTAGAAAAAAAAAATTTGATTTACACTTTGACACCCCGAATCTGGGAATCTTTTAACTTTTGGATAAGACAAATTGTCCCGAAACGCGATATTTTTACATAAACAAAATTGTTGTGTATATTTTCTTGACTGTACTTCAATTTATTTCAAAATTTCCTGGGTTTCAGTCAATTTTATTGTTTATTATTTAAAATGTTACAAATACGTTTCGGTGTCTTTCTCCACCATCATCAGTTTGTGTATATAGTTGCTATCAACTTCACATTTGACTGGTCACTTCCACAGAGTGAAATTTTGAAATAAACATAAACAAAATATCAGTGAATTTTGTCTCATTAGCTTAAAAACCACTCTGTATAATTGTTTATACGCTTTCTACATCCACTTTTCCAAGACAAAGAAGTTATTATATAAAAAAAATTAATTATAAATTAAAATATTCCTTGTATATGCACTTCTTTCCTCATTCATTTTCTCTTTCAAGCGCGATTATAAAAAGCTCATTTGATTTTGTGATCTACTTGTTCTCATCGGTATTCATATACTTTCTCTCGCTTCTTGCAAGAATTTTTCATTGAACAATTAATTTTTAAAAAAATTTAAAAATTTTAAATTAAAAAATATATAAAACGTTTATTAATGTACGGTTAACATGATTAAACATGATTTGTCCGATATACTTGAGAAAACGTATTTTTGCATTTTGCACCTTGCAACTATAGTGCTCCAGTTCCAATAACTCCTTAAAAACAGGTCCCAAAAACCCTTTTCGATGTTAGAAATGTTCCTTAAAGCCTGGACCCGAAACTCTCATTCAAGATGGGTGTTAAAACGAAATCGATATTTTTGTAGGTTTGTGGGATAGAAGTTTTTCATTTCCACTTAGTTTTTATTGTTGCTTTCAATGTCTAAGCGCCAATTGATGAAAAATAGTTTCATAAAGGTCCTAACAACTAATCCGATATGTTCAACCGTTTCGGAGAATTGACGTCTTTCATCTTCAGACACTGAGACTTTGATCGTCAACTTATAATAAAATAAAAATAAGATAAAAACTCAAAATAAAATTCAACAAATTTGGGGCCCTGGTCGCGTTTGAACGTGCGATATTCGAAAACATTTTAGGGCGTACTCTAGGGGCGTGCCAAACTTCCACTCGATATCCTGAAAAATCGGTCAAACAAAGTATTGGTTTAGATTCGCTCGGGCGTTCCGTCACCGAAATTACATCACACTTTCATTCATAAAGGGCTAAAACTTGCATGCATTGATCTCAATGCAAAAATGAAGAAAAATGCAAACGAACAGCTAGATCTTTCATCCCAGAATTTTTCCAATAAGTTCAAGATTCTCTTTTGCACTGAAACTGGAAGAACCCAAATCTACCAGCAGAGAAACGCATGACTGAAACGCAAATGGGCGCTGAAATCAAGCGGAAGATGAAGAAGAAACTGCCTGAAACTGAGGAGGGCTTTCCGGCTTTTGGGCCGTAGTGGTAAGGACTTTCTTCTTGACGATTCGCAAGCACGAACGGCTGCATCTTCAGAACTGGCCTGCTCGACGGCCTAAAAGCCAGAAAAACTGACCAGTTTGAAGCAATGGCGGCAAAAGTCTACTTTTTTGATTAAGCCGGCTGTGAAGAAAATGTATAAAACCCACTGAGTTACTAAGACTGTGCAGACATCGAATAATGGAAATGAACAAAATCTTTGTACAAATTCTTGTACAAAACCTCCCTGAAGGGTTCCATTTAAAGTGTAGGTTTGCCCAATAGAAGACAAAAGACCAAGGTTCAAGGTTGTCATTGGGCCATGCCCATGTACCAGTAGGGCGCAAGACTGATATGGATTTTTTCTGGAACTTTGAATCCTCAACATATGAAACCCTCTGCCTGAAATTCTTAGCATGTTAAAATGCGGTTTTGACCAGCCCCAGCTTAAATTTTCTTGGGGCTGAGATGAACAACTCCCCCAAAACCATCAGCCAGCTGGGAATTAGTTAGGCAATTAGAGAACAATAAATAGGGAAAAGCTAGCATGGATCCACAATTACACAATGGCCGAATTATAGAAATATCCAGGAGGAGATCGATATCGACGCCGACCGGGCCAGGCCAAACATGCCCCACTGGCCCACCAAAGAGACCGAACAAAATGCGGAAAAGAACACTAAGAGCTACCTAGCAAACGTACCTCCCCCATGGTGGCTGGCCCTCGGCAGAGAGATGATAATCCGGGGTAAAATTGGTGTTAAATGCAGAAACTCATATGGTGGCAGCTATCTTTGGACCTTTCACTACAAACGCACTGCTGGACGGGCGCGGACCCACTGAAAAGCGTCGAACGCGCTACTGACGCGGCGCCTATTGAGCCCTGACGTCACACTGCGGACCCCGCGTGTCTGCCAGCGGCGACGACGTCGGCGTCGAAGGAGAAGGCGCACGAATCCCCCAGGAACCTCCACCATCAGGACCCAGCGATGAGCTGGAGCTGGAGCTGGAGCTGGAGCACCCAAATCCAATTGAGCTCACGAACGGTTGAGCGCTCTTTTCTCTCTTTACACAGCAGACTAATTTTTGTATAAAAATCACACATTCACGTGAATTGAATGAATGATGTGATTTCACTTGAAAAGTACCGGGAAAAAAACGTCCGAAATCATTTTAAAAACAATTGTAGTCATTTCGATTTAAAAGTTTAAAACCTGTTTTCTTACCACGGTTTTAAACTTATACAGGGTGATTCCTTCTTATTCTTTTTGTGCCTTGTGGCTTAGCCGCACGTTGGCGATTGTCTGTACTCTTCATACAATCTATACACCCGATGGTACACCCGTCCCGTATGTTTCTTTAGCCAGGAGGGTTGCTGTCTTCCTTCCTGCTGTCTCGACGTCCCTCTATTTTTCCTTAGTTTAGGAATATAATATTTGCCTCCTCTAAGGATATGGCCGAGGTAGGAGACTTCTCTTTCTTTAACGACGTTAAGGAGTTCTGGTTCGCAGTCTGCAGTTCTTCATATTTCTTCATTTGTGGCATGTGCGGTCTATGGCACGCGCAAGAGTCTCCGGAGAGTCCACATTTCAAACGCCTCGATGCGGTTCAGGGTTCTAACTTTGAGCGACCACGTTTCTGCGCCGTATAGTAAGCTGGGTCATATGGAACACTTTACAACCGAGTTCAAGCCAAAATCTAAGTGTTAGCGGGAGACAGCGAGCTAATAGGAAGTTTTTGCGTTTGAAAAATGTTGTTTTTGCGTAATTCGTTCTAAGTTGAACTTCTTTTTCCAATTCAATTTTCAAATCGCTGCTTTTCAGAAAATTAAGCATTTGTGTCTCAAAAAGATATTTTTTTCCAAAAAGTTCCTGGTATGAAAGAATGAAATTTTGCTCAATCGTCAAGTGCGGTTTGGTCGATTTAAAGCCAAATTTTCAGCTCCCCATCGGCGTTAAAACCGGACTTAGACGCAATTTCCAAATCGCTGCGTTTCAGAGAAATAAGCATTTGTGTCTCAAAAAGATATTTTTTTTCCACAAAGTTCCTGGTATATTGAAAGAATGAAATTTTGTTCAATCGTCAAGTGCGGTTTGGTCGATTTAAAGCCAAATTTTCAGCTCCCCATCGGCGTTAAAACCGGACTTAGACGCAATTTCCAAATCGCTGCGTTTCAGAAAATGAAGCATGTTGGGCACAAAAAGATCATTTGGCCAAAAATTTCCCGGTATATTGAAGGGATGTAATTTTGCCGAATTGAACCGAGTGCGGTTTGACCAATTTTCAGCCAAAATTTCAGTTCTCTGTCGGTTTAGAAACAATTTCCAAACTGCTGCGTTTCACAAAATAAGACATTTGGGGCACAAAAATATAAATTTTCCAAAAATTGTCGGGCTTAATTTTGAAACTATGCACTTATTCTATTAAACCCAACTGAAACTCAGATACAGAAAATTAAAACCGTGTCCTCACCTGTGTGGTTACAAAGCATGCAAGAATGTTAATTATTTCATCAAAGAAAGCAATTAAAAAACAATTACCAAACGCGTGTCAGACAAATGAAAAAAATTCCTTTAAAACTCATTCGTAAAAAGCGCCAGGACATGAATTAATTCAACAACCGAGCCAACTTGAAGCACGTAACTCTCGAAAACCCTCAATCCAGCGAATTTAATTTCTGAATATATTTCTTTCCTTGCCAATATGCCGCTACCGAACGCAGGTAAACATATTTTCTACTCTGGTTCTAATCGAAAATAGCCTTTTCCCAGTCCGGACAAAAATATTTCCAATAATTCCCATCAATACCTCGGAAATTGGCTTCCTCTTAGCAGTCAGGGCGTTATCCAAGCTCCATATAAATGAACAGCCTGTGTGGATGACAAGCTTTTAATTGACCCAAAAATCGATTCCAGCCTGGACGACCCAGTAAACAAGAAGTTGGCAATGTAACAACAGTTTGGCAGTGTCGGGTGAAATTTATAATTTAAACCATTCGCCGATCCCCTGTAAACATACGCAATGGGGCCTTGAAAGCTTATTGGACCAGAGCCGCTGTATCTATGGAAACGAGAGTTTTGCAAAGCAAACAGCGGAAGTACGGGGGCTGTTTCCATAATAGTCGAGTATTTTCGAAGACAATCTTCACTAAGCACTTAGAATATACATTCCGTTATAATCGCACTGATGAACGGATTAGCTTGACAAATTGAGCAAGTGGAATGTCGTAATGTTCACCCGCTTGATAAAACTATCAAGTCATTTATCTAAGCGGTCTAATTGCGGTAAAATTTCAAATTTGGGATTAAACACTATCCTTGAGACAGCAAAATCCTGTGAGTAATTTATGAAGAGCCACAAATGAGTTCTTAACTCCCCACACATGAACATCTACCGCATTCTCACGTACAAACTACAAACCAACGGCTTAAAATTGTGTTTGCTGAATCCTGATTAAGGAAATTAAGTTTGCACTAAGCCTTAATTTGATTAGGTTATAAAAAGCGGTTTGTTTAAGGTTTAGTTCAGTTCATACTTTAATTCAAGTCCTGACGGACTCGGTTAATAGATAAAGGGTTTTTGATCATGACTGTTGATTAATGCAGGTGAGGTTGTGATTAAATAATCTAATAAATACACGACATCGTAATTTGTTTTTCAATTATTTGGTTGATAATCTGATCTGAGAAAATAATGTTACATGTGATAAATACAGAGTGTCCCAACCAGAAACACTGCGATCTACATATGGTAAACTATAGTTAGGAGAAATTGGAAAATTGGAGAGTATACCAAAATCATTGGGGGCAAGCGATCTAAAATATTTTCAAGATCCATACAATGACATAGCAGAAACTCTAAGAACTTTTGACGCTTGGCTCCAGGAATGGAGGCAGATAGTGGGCGACCAAGAGGTGTTCGGGTTCCAGACATAGACGAATAGATATTGGAGATAATTGCATCAGAGCCTTCCAGGAGTACTCGGGGCATTGTGCATCAACTGACACTTACCCAAGCAACGATGCACCGGATAATTCCCGAGGAAGTACTACATCCATACCATGTATGTAAGATGTCCTACTCTCTGGCCTACTGAACGCCGGTACAAATTGAGCACGAGTTAATTAACCGAATACGAGAAGCTGCTCCAAATGAGATCCCAGTAATACTGCGACCTCTACAGTCCCGTGGTGGAATAAGGACCTTCAGCGCCTCAGAGGAGAAGCTAGAAGGGCTTTTCACCGAGCCGCCTAGGGAAATCACGATGAAAACTGGGACCTCTACCTCAAAGCAAGGAGAGACTTTAAGAAGGAACTGAGAAGATCTAAAGGAGCAAGCTGGCAGAAATTCTGCGGCGAGGTCGAGTCGCTGTCGGATTCGGTCCGACTTGCGAAGATCCTCAGCACAGGTATATCGCAAAATGATATAGGGACCCCCCCTATTCAAGAAGGAAGATGGCATCTGGACGGGAACGAAAAGGAGACCCTTCAACTTCTCCTAGCGAAACACTTCCCAGGCGATTGTGGCACCGGGGGCTCGGAGGTCAAGGTATGTCCCAACGAATGGGACTGGACCACGAAAAGAGTAGTTAGTGAAGACGCTATCAGATGGGCGGTTTTGGAATTGTGTCCATATAAAGCCGCAAGTCCAGACGGGATTTTTCCCAGAATGTTGCAGTCGGGCCGGGATATCTTACTCCCGTTACTGGGAAGGATCTTCAGGGCGAGCGTGGTATGAGTTCAGACCCATAAATTTAACGTCTTTCCTTATGAAAACGTTGGAAAAGACAATAGACAGGTACCTAACAGAGGAAGTCCTCATCAGGATTCCGCTGCAGAGTAACCAACATGCACACAGATGGTGCCCTGGTGCAGAAAGCTGAACAAGGACTACAAGATAAGGAAGTGACACTGGCCCTCTTTTTCAACGTGGAGGGGGCTTTTGATAAGGCCAGAACCAGCAACATGTGCAATGCTCTTAAATTAAAAGGGGCTCCCGATCCGGTAATAAACTGGGTCCGGAGTGCGAGAGGGAGCCGCACGGCCAGTGCCTACTTGGGGGGCGACCAGCTGGAGAACCAGACCCCCGACCAACATGGGGGGTTTCCATTTGGAAAAATTGATTTTGGGCGGTTTTCTCAATTTTATTTTGAAACTTATTTTTTAACACTTTGTACCAATAGTTAATTGGACTTAACGTAACAGTAATAGCATTAGTTCACGATATTTTTCTGGTTCATAAAAACTGGTTATGGAAAATCATGATTGTTTTTCCATTAATATTAGAGGGAAAATTGATTTTTCACAAAATCAGGTGGGAGTAAAACCAATCCGATGCCCACCTTGTACTCAAATGGCAAGTAAAATGTATTTCTGGTAATTTTCTTTCCCTTTTTTAAGTCCCATCGACTGTAGCTGGTAGTCTAAAAGTGAACTACTCCCGTCATATGGAAAGTACTTGGCAATAAGCCTAGAGCGATACACTAAATAGATAAATAATCCATAACAGAGGCTCGAAATTAAGGCAGCTTTTTCTTAATTAATCTCCATAACAACAACCTTTTTAGTTTAATTAAGTTAATTAACTCGCATCGAATAAATAGGAAGTAGCCTTGTAATCAGGAAAAGGATCGCGATCTGTACGTAATATGCACCATGTGATGTAATTTTTTTAACGAGCAAATGTGTTAACATGATTGTCAACATAGGATAGTCGGATAATGCATAATTTATACAGAGTGAGTATTTGCACGGATCGAATGAAACTGGTCAATTTTTTGGACTTAAAATTTCTTCCAGACGTTTCGCAAGCACGAGTCGCTTGCAGCTTCAGATCATAACCCAACTCTTTTGATAACTGAATGAACGTGTAGAAAACCTAATGAACAAAGCTCTAGTAAATAATCGGCATTCATACAGATTCATGCACTTGTTGCTCTTGGCCCGAACAGGTTTACAAAGACACATTACATCGTTAAATTTGAAAAATTCAGTACTCAACCAACTGAAACAGTGATTTGGCGTCATAATGACGTCGCGACGCTCGTCAAATAGCATATTTTTAACGAGCAATGTCACAGCGAGCTTTTTTTAGATTTTGCACGAGTATTTTCAGATAGGTCAACTCATAATGGGCTAAAACGAGGAATGAGGACAAGTGGATAAAGCCGCACAAATACCCCACGGCTGACTACTTGCATACGGACTAGGAAAAATGCTTTCCATTAAACAACCGAACCAAAACAACGCCATCATGTCTAAATGCGAAACCGAAAATATTTACTATAATTAGAACAAAAGCGCGTTTAATCATATCACACATTTGTCAGCATGTACAATCGAGAATGTGTTGGGACAGTTCAGGTTTTACCAAAACCAACCCAAACCAGTTCAACCACGCTGAACAGCTGAGTATAAACAATTGAAGCGATGAGTACGGATTTTCACAACCAACTTGAACCGGTTTTCAATTTTTTTTCCAATTGTTCAAAGCCGGCTGAACGAGATTTTATTTGATGGCAGCAAAGGTTATTCATGTGGACCAACACGCTTTTAAGACTCGAAATACACTGGGTCCAAGATAAGAAGTAATAATTTATACGATGGCGCTTTAAAACTTTTGATTAAAATTTCGGTTTCTGATTTATTTGAAAAAACGCGAAATTTCCGAATTTTTTTTTTTTGGTTTTTCTGTCCAGCTATTTTAAAATATTTGGGTTAGTCATTAGGAATTTTCAGATACTTTGAACCGTTTCTCCACTACAATTTCTTGAACTTGGACATACTCAAAAAATTTCAGATTTTTGCCTTTTGAAAACGAATTTTGGATGAAGACTAATAAGGAAACCATAAATCTCGAAATTTTCTATCGACAAGGTTCTAATGACTATTGTTTCCGAGATATGAAAGAAAATGTTCAATAATCTATTAAAAAATCGCCTAATCTCTATTGGAAAGAGAAATTTCAAACAAAACCCCTGAGGAAGAAAATGTAGGTCTCGAAACGTTCGATCAAAATGGCTCTTAGAGCTTATCACATTTTTTTGGCCGTTTACGAGATATGAGCTCCTTTCAATTTTTTTCGTTAGCCTATTTTTGCTTGTATCTCTTTAGAGGTTAGGAATTCCCGATAAAACCTAATGAGCGAAAGACAGTTTACGTTACGTTCTACCAAAAATGCCCTTAGAATAAATCAGATATTTCGAACTGTTGCCGAGATAAGAACCATCGGATATTTAAAATGCCCGCAAAAGTTGACTTTTTGCATCTAACTTTGAAACGGTAAAGAACTTCTGAAAACGCTAACTTAGGAAAAAATGGCGCTGCAAAAACTCTAGTTCCACATTAGAAAATGTCCGAAATGGTTACTGCGATATTTTGATCAGTTGCCAAATATAAACAAAAATATCCCAAAATTCAACAAATATGAGCGTATCTCTTTAGAGGTTAGGAATTCCCGATAAAACCTAATGAGCGAAAGACAGTTTACGTTACGTTCTACCAAAAATGCCCTTAGAATAAATCAGATATTTCGAACTGTTGCCGAGATAAGAACCATCGGATATTTAAAATGCCCGCAAAAGTTGACTTTTTGCATCTAACTTTGAAACGGTAAAGAACTTCTGAAAACGCTAACTTAGGAAAAAATGGCGCTGCAAAAACTCTAGTTCCACATTAGAAAATGTCCGAATGATTACTGCGATATTTTGATCAGTTGCCGAAATATAAACAAAAATATCCCAAAATTCAACAAATATGAGCGTATCTCTTTAGAGGTTAGGAATTCCCGATAAAACCTAATGAGCGAAAGACAGTTTACGTTACGTTCTACCAAAAATGCCCTTAGAATAAATCAGATATTTCGAACTGTTGCCGAGATAAGAACCATCGGATATTTAAAATGCCCGCAAAAGTTGACTTTTTGCATCTAACTTTGAAACGGTAAAGAACTTCTGAAAACGCTAACTTAGGAAAAAATGGCGCTGCAAAAACTCTAGTTCCACATTAGAAAATGTCCAAATGATTACTGCGATATTTTGATCAGTTGCCGAAATATAAACAAAAATATCCCAAAATTCAACAAATATGAGCGTATCTCTTTAGAGGTTAGGAATTCCCGATAAAACCTAATGAGCGAAAGACAGTTTACGTTACGTTCTACCAAAAATGCCCTTAGAATAAATCAGATATTTCGAACTGTTGCCGAGATAAGAACCATCGGATATTTAAAATGCCCGCAAAAGTTGACTTTTTGCATCTAACTTTGAAACGGTAAAGAACTTCTGAAAACGCTAACTTAGGAAAAAATGGCGCTGCAAAAACTCTAGTTCCACATTAGAAAATGTCCAAATGATTACTGCGATATTTTGATCAGTTGCCGAAATATAAACAAAAATATCCCAAAATTCAGCAAATATGAGCGTATCTCTTTAGAGGTTAGGAATTCCCGATAAAACCTAATGAGCGAAAGACAGTTTACGTTACGTTCTACCAAAAATGCCCTTAGAATAAATCAGATATTTCGAACTGTTGCCGAGATAAGAACCATCGGATATTTAAAATGCCCGCAAAAGTTGACTTTTTGCATCTAACTTTGAAACGGTAAAGAACTTCTGAAAACGCTAACTTAGGAAAAAATGGCGCTGCAAAAACTCTAGTTCCACATTAGAAAATGTCCAAATGATTACTGCGATATTTTGATCAGTTGCCGAAATATAAACGAAAATATCCAAAATTCAGCAAATATGAGCGTATCTCTTTGGAGGTTAGGAATTTCGCTTGTTGCCTGAGGATGAAAATACAAGTTTCGAAACACTCAATCGAAAAGCGTCTTATGACCCATCCGATATTTGCGACCGTTTCCAAGATAGAAGCTAATTTATGTTTCTATCTGCTTAGAGGTTATAAATTTCCGTTAAATCCTAAATACAAAAAAGCAGCTCTTGAGAACTAGCAATCGAAAAGGTTATGAAACCTAATTGATTATTTTCAACTGTATGTGAGATATAGGCTGTTTTAACGCTCAAGGAAACCCAAAATGTTGACATTTTTGCTTCTATCTCTTTGGAGGTTAGAAAGTCGTTACGAAACCTAACTGATAAAAGATAGCCTTCGAGAAGGGCTATCGGAAAGGTGAAAACCACTGATCCGATATCTTGAACCGTTTTGAAGATATGGCGGTTTCCATCTTCAGGTACGTGAATGGGGGCGAAGCCCTACTCCAATCTTCAACTATTTTAGGTCGAAACATAACCCCACAAATACTGTTTCGATAAGGACAGTATTTCCAAACTTTATCGACCTAATTCCAAGCTAAACAAAATTTTCCAATAAATTTACAGAGATTTACAAAAATATGCCAACCCTCGAAGACGCAGCTGAAATTTAACTATTTTTGCAGTCAACTAAAGCTAGAAAAAACACTATCTCTCCTATTGCAAAATCGATTCTCGAATTGGGATCGATTGGAAATAATCGTGGAAAGTCCCAGTAAATGCTTAAATAAACTTTTCCAATAAATATGACCTCAAAGAGGGTTTCAATTGGAGGCTCCCCCGAGTATCGACATCCCTTAGAGCCATCAAAGCAGGCAAACAGTTTCGGCATAACCGAATTATCCATTTGCCGATTAGTAGACCTGCCAGTTCGATAAAAACTCCCATAAAAAGTTCACGATTATGCAATTCGGATCGGCAAAGGGGCGAGGCTTTGTGCCGCCGCCCGGGGGTGGCACACGTATTGATCTACCCCTAGAGCCGGCACCGTCGCAATCGAGGTCAGGGTGGTTATCCGACGTCGCTGACGCCACCTCGCAACAGCGAGGAAGGACAGAGCTGGGGAGGAGGACTATGGGGCGGGCTGGGACAATGATGCCAAGGCTGGCATGGGGGCCACGAACATTTACCAGGATTAGGTGCAATTTTCGTTTTTTCCCTTTCCCGGGATCTTTACTCTAATTCAAATTTAAGGGATGCTGAAGGAAAATGTAGCTATTTTTTTTGTTTTCTTCGTCGAAAAACCGCCACTCTTTGCAATCATTCACTGGCAAAAATCCCATGCAGTTAAAATTGGTATGGGAGAGCCTCAATTGCCTCTCCTCGATTAATTCGCCAGTTTTCGCTGCGAATGGGACTTTGGACGTAGTTAAGATAAATGATTCCTCAAGCACGTTTGCTTAGCAACAATTACTCGCGTCCTTGACTGGATGGGAATTGGGCATTTCCTTGTTCCACATTTTTAATGGGCATTTAAAAAAATGCAAATTTGACCAGAATATGCTCGATGACTCACTGGCAGAGCCACAACAACCACTCAACATAAATGTTTCCCCCCCTGAACATCTCCACATAAAAATTAATCTCGAACGGGAATCGAAAATCAATCGCTTTTGTAAGTTGATAAACACGAAACGCCCTCTTTAAGTGAAAAGGACGCTTGAAAGCAACCTTCCACGCACGTTACCCTTTGAGTGATTTCATCCCATTAGCGGTGTCTTCATCCATTAGCATTTACCTCCGTCATTCAACTGATATTTGCCCTCTAAACTTTCGGAAAAAGAGTAATCTGATAATGTGGAAAAATTCTGGAGGAGTAACAAGAAGAATCTTCTGAAGCCAATGTAGAAGACCAGGCACTGTAGAAGGTAGATACTTGGAAAATTATAAAGAGTGTCCCATAAGATTGATATTTCGCCCTCTAAACTTTCGGAAAAAAGTAATCTGATAATGTGGAAGAATTCTGGAGGAGTAACAAGAAGAATCTTCTGAAGCCAATGTAGAAGACCAGGCACTGTAGAAGGTAGATACTTGGAAAATTATAAAGAGTGTCCCATAGATTGATATTTTGCCCTCTAAACTTTCGGAAAAAGAGTAATCTGATAATGTGGAAGAATTCTGGAGGAGTAACAAGAAGAATCTTCTGAAGCCAATGAAGAAGACCATGCACTGTAGAAGGTCGATACTTGGAAAATTATAAAGAGTGTCCCATAAGATTGATATTTCGCCCTCTAAACTTTCGGAAAAAGAGTAATCTGATAATGTGGAAGAATTCTGGAGGAGTAACAAGAAGAATCTTCTGAAGCCAATGTAGAAGACCATGCACTCTAGAAGGTACTTGGAAAATTATAAAGAGTGTCCCATAAGATTGATATTTCGCCCTCTAAACTTTCGGAAAAAGAGTAATCTGATAATGTGGAAGAATTCTGGAGGAGTAACAAGAAGAATCTTCTGAAGCCAATGTAGAAGACCACGCACTGTAGAAGGTAGATACTTGGAAAATTATAAAGAGTGTCCCATAAGGAATAGTAAAACATTTAAAGTCAATGTTACTTTTAATGGTATTTTGCAAATAACTCACGAACAACTTGAAGTTTTTTACTTCATAAAGACACCTGTGGCGGTAGAAAGTATGAGGTGGCTTAATGACATAAGTTGTCTTGGTCCTCATATTTTACCATCCAATTTAAATGGAAATTTGTATTTAGATTTTCCACAAAATTATTTTCTTGATTATTTGATATTCATGACGGATGGAGCCCCAGCTCATTTCTCAGTGCAAGTGAGGAATTACTTAAATGCAAATTTTCCGAATCGTTGGATTCAAACTCAACCTCAACTCAAACACCATGGCCAGCACAAAGTCCGGATTTTAATCCTCTAGATTTTTGTTTATGGAAACACTTGAAGTCTTTAGCATATGGAAAAACGATAGATAGTCGAGACTTAATTATTAATAAAAATTCAAAATGCTGTGGAGAGATTTCGGAATAGAAATATCCAATTTTTTTAACATTTTTCAATTTTTTAAATCAAATATTGATTGAACTTTGGCCACCCCGTTTTAGTATCTACTTTAAAATTTAGGAAAAAATATTAAATACCAAAAAAGTTGTAGATATTAACGTCTAACTAATTTTAAGACAATATCAATCGTCGGAGAACTCAAACACCATGGCCAGCACAAAGTCCGGATTTTAATCCTCTAGATTTTTGTTTATGGAAACACTTGAAGTCTTTAGCATATGGAAAAACGATAGATAGTAGAGACTTAATTATTAATAAAAATTCAAAATGCTGTGGAGAGATTTCGGAATAGACACATCCAATTTTTTTTTACATTTTTTAAATCAAATATTGATTGAACTTTGGCCACCCCGTTTTAGTATCTACTTTAAAATTTAGGAAAAGATATTAAATATCAAAAAAGTTGTAGATATTAATGTCTAACTAATTTTAAGACAATATCAATCGTCGGAGAACTCAAACACCATGACCAGCACAAAGTCCGGATTTTAATTCTCTAGATTTTTGTTTATGGAAACACTTGAAGTCTTTAGCGTATTGAAAAACGATAGATAGTCGAGACTTAATTATTAATAAAAATTCAAAATGCTGTGGAGACATTTCGGAATAGAAACATCAATTTTTATTTACATTTTTAAATTTTTTAAATCAAATATTGATTGAACTTTGGCCACCCCGTTTTAGTATCCACTTTAAAATTTAGGAAAAAATATTAAATATCAAAAAAGTTGTAGATATTAACGTCTAACTAATTTTCAGACAATATCAATCGTCGGAGAACTCAAACACCATGGCCAGCACAAAGTCCGGATTTTAATCCTCTAGATTTTTGTTTATGGAAACACTTGAAGCCTTTAGCGTATGGAAAAACGATAGATAGTCGAGACTTAATTATTAATAAAAATTCAAAATGCTGTGGAGACGTTTCGGAATAGAAACATCCAATTTTTTTAACATTTTTCAATTTTTTAAATCAAATATTGATTGAACTTTGGCCACGTCGTTTTAGTATCTACTTTAAAATTTAGGAAAAAATATTAAATACCAAGAAAGTTGTAGATATTAACGTCTAACTAATTTTAAGATAATATCAATCGCCGGAGAACTCAAACACCATGGCCAGCACAAAGTCCGGATTTTAATCCTCTAGATTTTTGTTTATGGAAACACTTGAAGCCTTTAGCGTATGGAAAAACGATAGATAGTCGAGACTTAATTATTAATAAAAATTCAAAATGCTGTGGAGACATTTCGGAATAGAAACATCCAATTTTCTTAACATTTTTCAATTTTTTAAATCAAATATTGATTGAACTTTGGCCACCCCGTTTTAGTATCTACTTTAAAATTTAGGAAAAAATATTAAATACCAAAAAAGTTGTAGATATTAACGTCTAACTAATTTTCAGACAATATCAATCGTCGGAGAACTCAAACACCATGGCCAGCACAAAGTCCGGATTTTAATCCTCTAGATTTTGGTTTATGGAAACACTTGAAGTCTTTAGCGTATGGAAAAACGATAGATAGTCGAGACTTAATTATTAATAAAAATTCAAAATGCTGTGGAGACATTTCGGAATAGAAACATCCAATTTTTTTAACATTTTTCAATTTTTTAAATCAAATATTGATTGAACTTTGGCCACCCCGTTTTAGTATCTACTTTAAAATTTAGGAAAAAATATTAAATATCAAAAAAGTTGTAGATATTAACGTCTAACTAATTTTAAGATAATATCAATCGTCGGACAACTCAAACACCATGGCCAGCACAAAATCCGGATTTTAATCCTCTAGATTTTGTTTATGGAAACACTTGAAGTCTTTAGCATATGGAAAAACGATAGATAGTCGATACTTAATTATTAATAAAAATTCAAAATGCTGTGGATATTAACGTCTAACTAATTTTAAGATAATATCAATTGATACAAGGTGTCTCAAATTCAAGTTGCGACCCAAACTTATATTTTTTTAACTGGAGTGTCGTACTTATACCCAAAATTATGCGCCTATTCAATATGCAATATAGAATTACATCGCCAATACAGTGTCCCAGTAATATAAAATAACTTCATAACGTCTGAACGGTCAGAGATCGGCAAAAAATAAAAATACCGTGGTTTCTTAGTTTTGCGGTCTGCATATGTTAAATTTATTTTCAAATATACAGGCCCTCATGCAATCGCTAACGACTACAACTTTGGTTTTTTATAAGGCGCCCTCAAATGTTCTCTTCATTTCTGAATTCTGCATTAGATTTGCAATAATTTTTTACCTCACTGTCGATTATTTGCTTTCATGATTTTTTTTTGTGCAAAAAGTGACTTGCAAAGGGTATTTTGAATATTAATTGCTGAAAAGCGGTAAGAGATAGCAACCTGCTTCTTGCGTCGCCTGTTAGAGGATGAAAAGAGCTCAGTTTTTGAGATATTTCAATTGACTAAAGATTTTTTTAAAGGAAACACAAATTTTTTAAAATTTATTTCGTTCCTATTTTGCGTGTTTCAAACCCCATAGGTTCTATACCCACAAACTGTCTGATTAGATTCTGCTTTCCAGATCTCTTTATGGAGAATACGTAATGAGAAACGTATTGGACGGATGGAATAGTGGAATCTCAATTGCGGACAAATCAATTCCAAACTTGAGATGCAGATAAGACAACATTGGGAGCAGCATCACAATATAAAATTTCCGACCTTCTAAACCCAGTTCAATAGAAAGCAATAGAAGCAGGCAGCCTTAAAATAAACCAAAAAAGACCAAAAATATGGTTGAGACCCTACGCAGATTTAAAAATCGTAGATCATATTATCTACCTGGGCTGGAATAGCAATGACCAAAAGTGCAACAAGACATTCCCTGGACAATTAAAGCTGCGGAATCCTCAGGTTTTTTGGGAGACATTACACGAAGAGGCGATAATAATCTGGAGAGTTTGATGGTTTCGGTAAACCTAAAGGGGACGACGGTCCAGAAGACGCTTTCCATCCCACTGAACTCATCAGATTCTAAAGGCCACCGCCACTTCGTTTTACGATCCAATAAACAAATCCCGGAATCGAAGCCGATTGAGGGCCACAGCGCAAGTTGTTAATGATCACGATTCTCCGTAATGAGAGAACGACTACAGAGAGATTTGCCCTCCATCTGGACAACGAAGGGAATTTAAAAATAATTGCCTTTGATCCTCAACAAATCCAATTAAAACAAACAAAAGGGTCCCAGGCCGGAATACAAGCAAACGTTTTATTTGGCGCTTTTTTTTTATAAGCAACCAAAATCTCGGAATCAGAGTGAAACAGCTCAACATTCAGCAACAGAGATTTTTTATATCCCAGGAATCAATGTTTTCACATTAAATTCCACATTTCATGCGTTTTGGACAGACTTTTCCCAAGTGGAAACTCGCCAGACTGGAAACTTCATCTTATTCTATCCGAAGGTAGCAGTGATTGTGCTTGATGCAATTCCGATTATCCGGCTTTTATGGATCAATAAGCTTCCCAAGTGGAATGGACAACTCGTAAAACGCTGCCATATCAGCAAGGGAACATCCTCGAAATGTAATTTGAAATATTTCCGCATGACTTCTGGATATTTGATTCCACTTATATTGATTGGAGGCGAGCGCTAGTTTGGACGCAGGACTGGAAAACCATCTAGGTAGGGCAACCGACTTCAAGAAATCTTCGAGTTTCGCAGAATTTTTGATGATTGTGCGGATAAATGTTTCATGAAAAATGTACCCCTAAAACCCGGAAAAAATCAACGGCGTTTAACCTAAGTGATGGTTAAAAGGTCACAGGCACGTGTAATTTTGGCTAATCTCCAAATGGATTAACCTTTCGTTCCATATGCATGAAATAATGAATAATTAAATGCGGAAATTGAGGACTAAAGAGCACCAGTCAGGTTTGAGCTAACGAGCATTTGACGATTTGAGCTCCAAAGTTTCTTGAATAAACCCGCCTCTACTTCCAGTATTTAACAATTAGACGATTATTATTGTTAGTTTTGTTAACAGGAGGCAATAAAATAGTTCTTTTAGAGCTTCCTAATCTAAGCTCTCGGTAAAGTTTCGCCAATTTTCGCAAACTAAGGGAACGATCGGGAGATCGTGGTGGTTGGCCGATAATCTAAAATACGCCCGGCCCGAAATTCAAAAAAAGAATGCGAGTAGAAAAATCACTATATCCCATTGGCCAGCAGAATATTCCGATCTATCATCCATTGGGACGACATTTAACCAATCCGGACAAAGGACTACCTTACTGTTATGTAACAAAAGAAAGAACCAACATGCGTCAGTTCAGAAACGTTTCAACAGAAACAGGAAGGAATGCAATTTAATGTGAAAAATTTGGCGAATATCGAAAAAAAAACATAAATCGTTGGACGCTTATCGAACTAATAAAGAGAAGCTTTCTCTATCAGATGACCCAAAAAGGAGTCCCAATTAACCCGCGGAATGTGCCTAATTCACATTTAAAAAAATACCAAAAACAGGCGAAGCTAGAGACAAAAGCGACACTTACATGACATATAGAGCAAAGTTTTCTCTATCGAATGGCCGAAAAAGGACCAGTCTAGCTAGTCTACATTTTTTGAAAAATGAAATTAATCTGTGGAATGTGACAGTAAAAGCAAATTGTAAGTTCAGATTTAAAAAAAAACTATCGAAAACAGACGAAGCTAGAGACAAAAGCGACACTTACATGACATATAGAGCAAAGTTTTCTCTATCGAATGGCCGAAAAGGGACCAGTCTAGCTAGTCTACATTTTTTGAAAAATGAAATTAATCTGTGGAATGTGACAGTTAAAGCAAATTGTAAGTTCAGATTTAAAAAAAAACTATCGAAAACAGACGAAGCTAGAGACAAAAGCGACACTTACATGACATATAGAGCAAAGTTTTCTCTATCGAATGGCCGAAAAAGGACCAGTCTAGCTAGTCTACATTTTTTGAAAAATGAAATTAATCTGTGGAATGTGACAGTAAAAGCAAATTGTAAGTTAAGATTTAAAAAAAAAGCTATCGAAAACAGACGAAGCTAGAGATAAAAGCGACAGTTACATGACATATAGAGCAAAGTTTTCTCTATCGAATGGCCGAAAAAGGACCAGTCTAGCTAGTCTACATTTTTTGAAAAATGAAATTAATCTGTGGAATGTGACAGTGAAAGCAAATTGTAAGTTCAGATTTAAAAAAAAAACTATCGAAAACAGACGAAGCTAGAGACAAAAGCGACAGTTACATGACATATAGAGCAAACTTTTCTCTATCGAATGGCCGAAAAAGGACCAGTCTAGCTACTCTACATTTTTTGAAAAATGAAATTAATCTGTGGAATGTGACAGTAAAAGCAAATTGTAAGTTCAGATTTAAAAAAAAACTATCGAAAACAGACGAAGCTAGAGACAAAAGCGACACTTACATGACATATAGAGCAAAGTTTTCTCTATCGAATGGCCGAAAAGGGACCAGTCTAGCTAGTCTACATTTTTGAAAAATGAAATTAATCTGTGGAATGTGACAGTGAAAGCAAATTGTAAGTTCAGATTTAAAAAAAAAACTATCGAAAACAGACGAAGCTAGAGACAAAAGCGACACTTACATGACATATAGAGCAAAGTTTTCTCTATCGAATGGCCGAAAAAGGACCAGTCTAGCTAGTCTACATTTTTTGAAAAATGAAATTAATCTGTGGAATGTGACAGTTAAAGCAAATTGTAAGTTCAGATTTAAAAAAAGCTATCGAAAACAGACGCAGCTAGAGACAAAAGCGACACTTACATGACATGTAGAGCAAAGTTTTCTCTATCGAATGGCCGAAAAAGGACCAGTCTAGCTAGTCTACATTTTTTGAAAAATGAAATTAATCTGTGGAATGTGACAGTAAAAGCAAATTGTAAGTTCAGATTTAAAAAAAAATATCGAAAACAGACGAAGCTAGAGACAAAAGCGACACTTACATGACATATAGAGCAAAGTTTTCTCTATCGAATGGCCGAAAAAGGACCAGTCTAGCTAGTCTACATTTTTTGAAAAATGAAATTAATCTGTGGAATGTGACAGTAAAAGCAAATTGTAAGTTCAGATTTAAAAAAAAAACTATCGAAAACAGACGAAGCTAGAGACAAAAGCGACACTTACATGACATATAGAGCAAAGTTTTCTCTATCGAATGGCCGAAAAAGGACCAGTCTAGCTAGTCTACATTTTTTGAAAAATGAAATTAATCTGTGGAATGTGACAGTAAAAGCAAATTGTAAATTCAGATTTAAAAAAAACTATCGAAAACAGACGAATCTAGAGACAAAAGCGACACTTACATGACATATAGAGCAAAGTTTTCTCTATCGAATGGCCGAAAAGAGACCAGTATAGCTAGTCTACATTTTTTGAAAAATGAAATTAATCTGTGGAATGTGACAGTAAAAGCAAATTGTAAGTTCAGATTTAAAAAAAAACTATCGAAAGCAGACGAAGCTAGAGACAAAAGCGACACTTACATGACATATAGAGCAAAGTTTTCTCTATCGAATGGCCGAAAAAGGACCAGTCTAGCTAGTCTACATTTTTTGAAAAATTAAATTAATCTGTGGAATGTGACAGTAAAAGCAAATTGTAAGTTCAGATTTAAAAAAAAACTATCGAAAACAGACGAAGCTAGAGACAAAAGCGACACTTACATGACATATATAGCAAAGTTTTCTCTATCGAATGGCCGAAAAGGGACCAGTCTAGCTAGTCTACATTTTTTGAAAAATGAAATTAATCTGTGGAATGTGACAGTAAAAGCAAATTGTAAGTTCAGATTTAACAAAAAACTATCGAAAACAGACGAAGCTAGAGACAAAAGCGACACTTACATGACATATAGAGCAAAGTTTTCTCTATCGAATGGCCGAAAAAGGACCAGTCTAGCTAGTCTACATTTTTTGAAAAATGAAATTAATCTGTGGAATGTGACAGTAAAAGCAAATTGTAAGTTCAGATTTAAAAAAAAAACTATCGAAAACAGACGAAGCTAGAGACAAAAGCGACACTTACATGACATATAGAGCAAAGTTTTCTCTATCGAATGGCCGAAAAAGGACCAGTCTAGCTAGTCTACATTTTTTGAAAACTGAAATTAATATGTGGAATGTGACAGTAAAAGCAAATTGTAAGTTCAGATTTAAAAAAAACTATCGAAAACAGACGAAGCTAGAGACAAAAGCGACACTTACATGACATATAGAGCAAAGTTTTCTCTATCGAATGGCCGAAAAGGGACCAGTCTAGCTAGTCTACATTTTTTGAAAAATGAAATTAATCTGTGGAATGTGACAGTAAAAGCAAATTGTAAGTTCAGATTTAAAAAAAACTATCGAAAAGCAGACGAAGCTAGAGACAAAAGCGACACTTACATGACATATAGAGCAAAGTTTTCTCTATCGAATGGCCGAAAAAGGACCAGTCTAGCTAGTCTACATTTTTTGAAAAATGAAATTAATCTGTGGAATGTGACAGTAAAAGCAAATTGTAAGTTCAGATTTAAAAAAAAACTATCGAAAACAGACGAAGCTAGAGACAAAAGCAACACTTACATGACATATAGAGCAAAGTTTTCTCTATCGAATGGCCGACAAGGGACCAGTCTAGCTAGTCTACATTTTTTGAAAAATGAAATTAATCTGTGGAATGTGACAGTAAAAGCAAATTGTAAGTTCAGATTTAAAAAAAAAACTATCGAAAACAGACGAAGCTAGAGACAAAAGCGACACTTACATGACATATAGAGCAAAGTTTTCTCTATCGAATGGCCGAAAAAGGACCAGTCTAGCTAGTCTACATTTTTTGAAAAATTAAATTAATCTGTGGAATGTGACAGTAAAAGCAAATTGTAAGTTCAGATTTAAAAAAAAACTATCGAAAACAGACGAAGCTAGAGACAAAAGCGACACTTACATGACATATAGAGCAAAGTTTTCTCTATCGAATGGCCGAAAAAGGACCAGTCTAGCTGACTACATGTTTTGAAAACTGAAATTAATATGTGGAATGTGACAGTAAAAGCAAATTGTAAGTTCAGATTTAAAAAAAACTATTGAAAACAGACGAAGCTAGAGACTAAAGCGACACTTACATGACATATAGAGCAAAGTTTCCTCTATCGAATGGCCGAAAAGGGACCAGTCTAGCTAGTCTACATTTTTTGAAAAATGAAATTAATCTGTGGAATGTGACAGTAAAAGCAAATTGTAAGTTCAGATTTAACAAAAAACTATCGAAAACAGACGAAGCTAGAGACAAAAGCGACACTTACATGACATATAGAGCAAAGTTTTCTCTATCGAATGGCCGAAAAAGGACCCGTCTAGCTAGTATGAATTTTTAAAAAAATAAAACTAATCTGTGTAATGTGACAAAACGAGCAAATCGTCAATTCGAACTTAAAAAATTTCCTAAAATAGACAAAACTAGAGGATAAAGCGACACTTTCAGGACTCATAAAGCACAGTTTTTCCTATATCAAACAAGCTAAAAAGAAACCGTCAAGATGGTCTAAAGTTTTGAAAATCAAATGAATCTGCGAAATGAGACCGAAAAATCCATTTGCATATTGAAAATTAAAAAATTGCGAAAAATAAACGCAACTCGAGAATAAAGCGACACTCACAGGACTCACAGACCAAAGTTCTCTCTATTAAATGGCCTAAAAATAAACCGTCTAGTTGGACTGCATTTTTGAAAAATCAAACTAATTTTCGAAAAAATTACCGAAAATAGACGAAACTAGAATATAATGTTTTGTAAGTTTTCCTTACCAAATAGACTAAATGAAAGAAATAGGATAGGACCGATAGGTCGATAGCCTTTAAAAAATTAGAAATAAAGATGTTTACTACTACTGAAAGAAATATGCCGCATCCATTAGAACAAATAGGAAATTCAAATTTAAAAAAAACTTGTTAAAAATTAAGTTGTTAAGAGAATAAAGCGACACATTCAGGATCCATACAGCACAGTTGTCCCTATCAAATGTCCTAAAAATGAACCGTTCAGCTGCTCTGATTGTTTTGAGGATCAAAACTAACCCAATGCCAAAAATAAACGCCATTCATAGACCATTTTCCTCTATTAATTGGCAAAAAACGCAGCAAAAAAGTATTAATTTATTGCAAAAAACCTCTAACCCGACATTCGATCAAGTTCCCGCATCTTAAAAGTGTATTTGGAAAAAACTCTTTGAGTTGAAATAATCTTAAAATCCACCTAAAATTGCGCTTATTGCAGCGATCAGAACCTTATGAAATCTCGGATATTTTCAACGAATTTATTTTTATAGAAACGCATAATGAAGAAATTACCACTGTATGCACTATAATTAAAATACGATAAATAAGGAAATAAACAGAAAAAAACTCCCGATCTTCGTACAAGATTATTAGACCTTACAGGAAACTTTTCCATTTAGTGTGGACTCAGGCTTTTTGCGCCTCCCTAAAGAAATCCTGAAAACCTCCAGAAAAGGAAATGAACAAATACCTTTACAGGGAGAGAACTGCCTTCAATAAAATCAGGGCACCATGGAGTAACAAAGTGCACCAAATCCCTCCAGTAATTTAAAGCGAGTTGGTGAATTTCCGCGAAATACTCAAACTTGCCCCCCATTAAAAAGATATATGGCCCGCAGCTCTGGAAAACTAGTTTAAAGTTCCACAGCGAAATATTTGTAGTGGAACTTAGCTGCAGCATTATGATGGAAACAAAGGCTTTGTTGGCCCATTTTTATTATGAGCTTTAATGTTAACTGGCTCATAATACTAAGTTGTCGAGAAGAACATAAAGGGGCCCGATTTACAAGTTTGAAGCGCCCTCATTCCAGTCAAAAACAATCGCAAATGTCCTTATCTCGTTCCATTTGACTAAGACTAAATCAAAGGGCACTTAAAAGCAAAGCCCACAGTTCTAAATCTCCTCTCCATGTGATGTGGAAATGAAAGCAATTTTCCTGCCTCGAGATGTTGAAAGGAAACTGCCAAGTTGTGGAAACGCTGTTCGATCGATATGTCACTCCAGACAGGCGAGAAAATATATTTCAGAGTGCTTTCTTTACACAACTCCAACTCCGTAATTTAGTTAATGAGATCCTGAAGACTGTCTCGACCTTTGGGCCAGAAATAGGCAGAGAAATTGCGACGTAATCGATCAATCAAGATATAGGCGCAGCTCTAGCTCTGATGCAGAAGTATGGTACTTTTGGGTCAAATCCCTCAAAAATGCGATTCATTATGAAGACCATTCACCCTGTTTACCATCCCCAACGGAAGTATTCCGTATCAGATCGCTCGGAGGGAAAATGCAGCCAACAGGGCGCCGCTGAAATCACAGTGATTTGATGCATCCAGACCTGGATTAAGGCCCAAGAAATACTAATAACCAACATTTTTGAGGGCTTTGAAAGTTTCATCTAAGAGGCTAAATCGTAAGCAAAAACTAACTTTTCCTCATTCAATCATGGAAAGAAGCCTGATTGTGAAAGTACAGCTGCAAATCTATATGGAGTTTCGGAGAAATATTGGGGCTTGGAATCATTAATAACGACAATCGTTTATAGAGTTTCGCTTGAGTGTTTTTCAGCTCAATGGATTGTTCTCCACCTAAGAGCGTCCTCGATGCGCTTCATTATGTAGAGTGTTTGTCTGCAATCGGGGAGGTGTCGGTTAAATATAGAAAAATCGACAATAATTTTCGGTTATTTCGGCTCAGAAGGCTCTAGTCTCGGTATTTCTGAGCTAGTCGAATTCCTCCTTATGGATTTGAAGCATTTGGAGCCATTGGATGGAACTTAATTAATATATTTTAAATGCTAATAACTGAATGATTTGCCACTACTATTTGTAAAAGCTGAAAGTTCCATCCCTGGCCGAAAACAAAAGGGTGCAGACGCGAATATAAGAGGCTTTTTATTATTGATAAGACACAAGCAGATTGAGCTTGAAACTGGAAAACTTTTCGGGTATCTAGGCCGTCGTAGAAAATAATTTCTTCCCGACGTTTCGCGAGCACAAGTGGCTTGCTTCTTCAAGGATTTCTACTCGATATTCGATTTTATTTTGAATTATTTTCTATTACTTGTTGTTGTGGCTAGTTTTTCAGTTATTTCGCTTTAATGGTGCTGATAAATCGACAATTCGAAAGCCATTCAGTAAAGTCGAATTTTATCGTAAACTATATCAGGCAGGTACAGGAACTATTAAGCAAAAATGGGAGGTATTCTAATCAAGAATATAGAAAGTGACAATATACAGGGTATGTCTTGCAGGATGGCAAAAGATGAGATTTTTGAGTTAGAAAATATGCTAATTTGAACGATTATTATGACCACCCTGTAATATCAATTATAAATATTTTGCATTCAATTTGTTAATAAAGTATCAATCCTTTGTCCTGCCAAATTGCAAAAGTATATGCATAAAGATGACGTAGAAATTACCGATTTACCATAAAATTGCGAATTTTCTTCGTTACAGCCGAAGAACTGAAAATCTGTCCAATTTTCGCAATTAAAATGCTAAAATGCATTGAATAATTTTCATCTAAAACAGCGTAAAGTGACGAACAGAAGGCAAAACAATGCCTGCCAAGAGAAGAAAAAGAAACTCTAAAAGAGTCAAAAAAGAAGACAATTGCAAGAACTTGCTCGCAATTTTTTCTGTTTTTTTTTGAGCAAAAACAGGGAAAAACCCAAAAACTGGTACAGAAATGAAAATGAAAAGGCCAATCAAATCAAAGCTTTCGTGAAGAGTATATTCTAAAAAATGAAAGACTTTATATTTGTGTTTATGCAGAATTCAGGGTGATTCAGGCGAAAATGTTTAATTTGCAATTATTTATTTATTTATTTATAAATATCAATTTGTAAATGCTGGTTGAACACTGTTTTTCACTTATTTTGCTTTTGGTTAATCTCAATCAGTGGCGTGCCCGAAGGGCTCGGCACAACTTCTACATGAAACTTTCTCAAGAATAATTAGATGGGACGTAAATTGAACAAAGTGTTTGTTGCAAAGTTGTGCCGAGCCCTGCGGGCACGACACTGTTTCAAGTGTAAAAAAACGCTGTTTTCTTCTTAATTTGCTGTTTATTAATCTCAACCAGTGCCGTGCCCAGAGGTGAAGTTCCTTGCAATAAAAGTGGTTTACATTCTCCATGAACTGGTAGACGCAAACCGTCCGTTCATAAGAAAACATCAGTAACTCCCAAGCCACAACACGTTTGAACATGAAATTTGACACCGAAGTCTCAAAATATGCAGTCTGAATCTCATTTGAAGCCCAGTGGAGTGTGATTTTTATTAAAACTTGAGCTGACAGAAACGTTGGAACATGGCGCTCATAAAGAAACATCTGTAACTCCCAAGTTAGGACAAGTTGAAACTTGAAATTTTCAGTGTGAGGTCTCACATGGCATAGTTCCACTTTATCCACAATATCAGTCTAATTAAGTGAGCGGTTTATTTTCAGAAAATTTCAAACTACTTCAACTGGAAAAGACACTGAATCGTGCAGTTAATATCGAAACTTCTGCAACTCTTAAACCGGGACAAGTTTCGACACCAAATTTTCAAATCAAAAAGCCAAAATACACAGTTTTACTTTACCCCAATCGCATTCGAGCTGAAACTTTGAAAACCCCTCAAACTTGAACTGGAAAAGAACACTAAAAGGTGCCGCTCATAAGGAAACATATGTAGCTCCTAAACTAAGATAAGTCTCAACATGAAATTTTCAGAGCAACATTCCAATGCATGCGGACATTACGCTGCCGGAAGATGACTTTAATGGCAGCGGACCATGAATTTTTCAAAACCGTCAAACTTGAAATGGAAAAAAAACTGAAACGTACAGCTCATAAGAAAACCTCTGAAACTCTCAAAGTTGGACAGTTTTGAACTTCAGTTTTTTATAGCGAGCAACCAAGATCTGTAGCTCCAGTTAAGTTTTAATCCAAGCAAAAATTGGTTTAAAAAAAACTTCCGTCGCTCATAAGAAAACACCGTTTACTACTAAACTAACATATGGAGATCCAAGTACTTAAAGCAGTGAATTTGCTTGCAAAATCCATCAAAAAATTGAATTTTGCTGATTCAAAATCATTTGCTTGCCACAAGATGCAACGGAAACGTTCAATATTAAAAGTGTTTTTTGGAAAATATGCATCTGATTGCGCCCTGCCTGAAACATGTTCTCTAGATGAAAGAAACAACACTAAATGCTCTAACTTTTGACGAAAATTGCTGAAATTTGTCCTCACATATCGACACTCCTATGGAGCTTTTTACTGAAAACACTCACAATGTGCGAAATGTGAATAAAATGTGCAAACTTAAAACCCAATCAATTCCAATTGAAAAATTCTATCCTCCGTTCTGCCAATCTTTGCCGAAATTGGCGAAATGCAGACGCGGCTCAGCTCTGGATTATTGTCATTGATACGACCAGCTAAATGCAATTCGACGCAAATCCGATTGAGATTGATCATGGAAGTAGTTAAAGCAGTGAAGTTAAATTGCGATTTCGAGCGGAAAATCAAAAGCTCACTTACTTCCTCCTTTCCATTGCGATTCATACCGATATCGACCGATGGCGGTTCGATCCAGACGGATATCCAAAACTGTGCACACCAACCAGGACACCTTTGGACCCAAAAAGGCAAAAAAACCAGGAAAATCGGAACGCGAAGCGTATGGCAAGCTCCCGGGACTGACTGGGCCTCTCGGTAGTTCCGTGCTCGTAATTATTCCCGCTTTATTGTTAAATAACCACGTAATGACGGCTCTTCATTGTTAAATGCATTGTTTGGATGATTTTACTTGTTGCGAATGCGAACGGCTCAGTTTCCAACCGGATCGACTTTGATAAGATTGGTTTAGAGCAGCTTGCCCGCATATTAACACACCATCCTGAAGTGTTAACCCGCATCAATTCAGGAAAATCCAGCACCAAGTCAAATAAAACCGGCGTTAAAAAGACAAATTCGACGGTTTCAATATTCCACTGCCTGACTGAATCCCTAAAAGGCTCATTTATTTATTTGAACGGCCTCGGGCCGTTTATAGGGCCGAATTTTTCAAACGAGCTCAACTTATCCAAGGGGATTTGCTGATGGAAGACTAAAATAGAATTGAATCTGAGTTTGAACAAATGTATGTAATAAAGGCAGTAACTGAGGTAATTTCACAATTACAGTTTATTTAAAAGGAAGCAGTAGAGATTTGAGGAGCCCAGTTCTCTAATGCCCCATCAATTTGCCAATATAAAGCAGCCTTCAACTGCTCAGATGCAGATTAAGTCGGACCCGGTTGAATTATCTTTAACTGAATAAGCCATGAGTCCGGCTAATGATGTTCGAGTTGAGGAGAAACTGGTGGAATAAACCCATAAAAACCACTGAAACACCATTCGTTCAAGATCAATGCCAGATCGCTATCATCTAAACTCCTCCCGAAGAGACCTGCTCCAGAACGTTACGTGTTGAGGAAGTGGACCATTAAACAAAGTACATTTCGCGACAGTAATTCGAATTTGGTATGAGACATCTTGGGAATTACAGAAATTACCCGCTGGGTAGGTGGTTGAGTTTCCGGAGGATGAATTAAGGTCGGCTCGCAATGCACACAGGACCAGAATTAAACATGTCTTTGTTCATTTAATTTGGCGAGAACTGGACCGATCCGATTCCATTGACGTCAGACACTATCATCGTAATAACGATGAAATTCAAAAATTTACTTCCAACAAAGGGGCATTATTCACTTAAAAGCGTTTCATGATTTTGAAAAATCGCAATAGGAAACCTTAATTTATTATAAATTTTTGTTTATTGAAAAAGCGAAGTTTTATGAAACCTCCGTAGACCAATGACCAATAACTCAGTTAAGATTTTTGAAGTTGACTGTTTAGAATACTGAAACTGAACTGAACTTGTTCCATTCCTTCCAAGCAAAAGTTCCTCGTGCTCGCTGCTTGAAAACCATGTTTTTTACTTCAAATTCCAAGAAGAATCTCCGTCTTCTAGGAGATATGACATTGAGCAACTGCAGACACTTGAAAGGGGGGGCGAAGCCCCAGTCCGGTCTTCACATTTTTACACAAAAATATCTGACCCGCGAGTAACAGTTAATTTCACTTTGGGGCTCACGGTACTTTGAGATGTTGACCTCAAAGTACCACCTCGACCAATCAATTGGCACTACTTTTTTGTTATCTCATTTGAAGCCCAGTGGAGTGTGATTTTTATCAAACTTGAGCTGACAGAAACGTTGGAGCATGGCGCTCATAAAGAAACATCTGTAACTCCCAAGTTAGGACAAGTTGAAACTTGAAATTTTCAGTGTGAGGTCTCACATGGCATAGTTCCACTTTATCACAATATCAGTCTAATTAAGTGAGCGGTTTATTTTTCAGAAAATTTCAAACTACTTCAACTGGAAAAGACACTGAATCGTGCAGTTAATATCGAAACTTCTGCAACTCTTAAACCGGGACAAGTTTCGACACGAAATTTTCAAATCAAAAAGCCAAAATACACAGTTTTACTTTACCCCAATCGCATTCGAGCTGAAACTTTGAAAACCCCTCAAACTTGAACTGGAAAAGAACACTAAAAGGTGCCGCTTATAAGGAAACATATCTAGCTCCTAAACTA
This sequence comes from Dendroctonus valens, assembly GCA_024550625.1. Classification (NCBI taxonomy): domain Eukaryota; kingdom Metazoa; phylum Arthropoda; class Insecta; order Coleoptera; family Curculionidae; genus Dendroctonus; species Dendroctonus valens. Next base: position 280,413 of record JAJTJO010000043.1, on the reverse strand, counting down.
AGATAAGTCTCAACATGAAATTTTCAGAGCAACATTCCAATGCATGCGACATTACGCTGCCGGAAGATGACTTTAATGGCAGCGGACCATGAATTTTTCAAAACCGTCAAACTTGAAATGGAAAAAAAACTGAAACGTACAGCTCATAAGAAAACCTCTGAAACTCTCAAAGTTGAACAGTTTTGAACTTCAGTTTTTTATAGCGAGCAGCCAAGATCTGTAGCTCCAGTTAAAAAAAAGCGAAGTTTTATGAAACCTCCGTAGACCAATGACCAATAACTCAGTTAAGATTTTTGAACTTGACTGTTTAGAATACTGAAACTGAACTGAACTTGTTCCGTTCCTTCCAAGCAAAACTTCCTCGTGCTCGCTGCCTGAAAACCATGTTTTTTTACTTCAAATTTCAAGAAGAATCTCCGTCTTCTAGCAGATATGACATTGAGCAACTGCAGACACTTGAAGGGGGGCGAAGCCCCAGTCCGGTCTTCCCATTTTTTACACAAAAATTCTGACCCTCGAGTAACAGTTAATTTCACTTTGGGGCTCACGGTACTTTGAGGTGTTGACCTCAAAGTACCACCTCGACCAATCAATTGGCACTACTTTTTTGTTATCTCATTTGAGTCTCATTTGAAGCCCAGTGGAGTGTGATTTTTATCAAACTTGAGCTGACAGAAACGTTGGAGCATGGCGCTCATAAAGAAACATCTGTAACTCCCAAGTTAGGACAAGTTGAAACTTGAAATTTTCAGTGTGAGGTCTCACATGGCATAGTTCCACTTTATCACAATATCAGTCTAATTAAGTGAGCGGTTTATTTTTCAGAAAATTTCTAACTACTTCAACTGGAAAAGACACTGAATCGTGCAGTTAATATCGAAACTTCTGCAACTCTTAAACCGGGACAAGTTTCGACACGAAATTTTCAAATCAAAAAGCCAAAATACACAGTTTTACTTTACCCCAATCGCATTCGAGCTGAAACTTTGATAACCCCTCAAACTTGAACTGGAAAAGAACACTAAAAGGTGCCGCTTATAAGGAAACATATGTAGCTCCTAAACTAAGATAAGTTTCAACATGAAATTTTCAGAGCAACATTCCAATGCATGCGGCATTACGCTGCCGGAAGATGACTTTAATGGCAGCGGACCATGAATTTTTCAAACCCGTCAAACTTGAAATGGAAAAAAACTGAAACGTACAGCTCATAAGAAAACCTCTGAAACTCTCAAAGTTGAACAGTTTTGAACTTCAGTTTTTTATAGCGAGCAGTCAAGATCTGTAGCTCCAGTTAAAAAAAAAGCGAAGTTTTATGAAACCTCCGTAGACCAATGACCAATAACTCAGTTAAGATTTTTGAAGTTGACTGTTTAGAATACTGAAACTGAACTGAACTTGTTCCATTCCTTCCAAGCAAAACTTCCTCGTGCTCGCTGCTTGAAAACCATGTTTTTTACTTCAAATTCCAAGAAGAATCTCCGTCTTCTAGCAGATATGACATTGAGCAACTTCAGACACTTGAAGGGGGGCGAAGCCCCAGTCCGGTCTTCCCTTTTTTTACACAAAAATTCTGACCCTCGAGTAACAGTTAATTTCACTTTGGGGCTCACGGTACTTTGAGGTGTTGACCTCAAAGTACCACCTCGACCAATCAATTGGCACTACTTTTTTGTTATCTCATTTGAGTCTCATTTGAAGCCCAGTGGAGTGTGATTTTTATCAAACTTAAGCTGACAGAAACGTTGGAGCATGGCGCTCATAAAGAAACATCTGTAACTCCCAAGTTAGGACAAGTTGAAACTTGAAATTTTCAGTGTGAGGTCTCACATGGCATAGTTCCACTTTATCACAATATCAGTCTAATTAAGTGAGCGGTTTATTTTTCAGAAAATTTCAAACTACTTCAACTGGAAAAGACACTGAATCGTGCAGTTAATATCGAAACTTCTGCAACTCTTAAACCGGGACAAGTTTCAACACGAAATTTTCAAATCAAAAAGCCAAAATACACAGTTTTACTTTACCCCAATCGCATTCGAGCTGAAACTTTGAAAACCCCTCAAACTTGAACTGGAAAAGAACACTAAAAGGTGCCGCTTATAAGGAAACATATGTAGCTCCTAAACTAAGATAAGTTTCAACATGAAATTTTCAGAGCAACATTCCAATGCATGCGGCATTACGCTGCCGGAAGATGACTTTAATGGCAGCGGACCATAAATTTTTCAAACCCGTCAAACTTGAAATGGAAAAAAACTGAAACGTACAGCTCATAAGAAAACCTCTGAAACTCTCAAAGTTGAACAGTTTTGAACTTCAGTTTTTTATAGCGAGCAGCCAAGATCTGTAGCTCCAGTTAAAAAAAAAGCGAAGTTTTATGAAACCTCCGTAGACCAATGACCAATAACTCAGTTAAGATTTTTGAAGTTGACTGTTTAGAATACTGAAACTGAACTGAACTTGTTCCGTTCCTTCCAAGCAAAACTTCCTCGTGCTCGCTGCTTGAAACCCATGTTTTTTACTTCAAATTCCAAGAAGAATCTCCGTCTTCTAGCAGATATGACATTGAGCAACTTCAGACACTTGAAGGGGGGCGAAGCCCCAGTCCGGTCTTCCCATTTTTTACACAAAAATTCTGACCCTCGAGTAACAGTTAATTTCACTTTGGGGCTCACGGTACTTTGAGGTGTTGACCTCAAAGTACCACCTCGACCAATCAATTGGCACTATTTTTTTGTTAAGTTGTAAAATGTCCCGCCGTTGAGTCCGTGACGCACTTTGCGCTTCCGGTCGCCCCCTCGCGACGTCACAAGGCTACAATAAATAGACGGTCATCAAGCCGCGTTTATTCCATTGGGGAATAATGTGATTCATTTAATACTTAAACTAATATATGTTAGTAGAGCGTTCATAATGAACCTCGTGACCAAAATTGGTACCTCATAAGCATTCTTATTTCTCTTCATTCTGCTGCAGGTACCTATTAGGTAATGCTTCAGCTTCATACTCTTCTTATGGTCTTTAATGCTTGCACTTTAATGCACTTGAGCATGGACATCGTCCCATACAATCGCGTAAACAAATGACCATTTAAAAATCATCAAAAGAGATATTTTACAAGAGAAATAAACGATTCAATAAATCAATATCAAAATGACCCAGCCATGAAAAGATACAAATGACCCTGGGAGTTCATTAACTTTACAGTAGACGGTTTACTCGACCATGTAACTAGCCGGTAGATAGAAGCTAAATAAAGATAGGCCGATAAAAAGAAGAAACAGCGACCCAATGAAGTGAAAGCCCAACATGTTCAAATGTTGTTCAGAGTGCCTTCAGTGTACAAATCATGGATCAAACCCTACCAGGATATAAGAACGGGGTGGAAGTGAATTTACAAAAGAAACAACAAACTTTTCAACATAATTCTTGCTTCTACAGACCTTTACAGTCCTTGAATTTGGGCCCCTTAGAGGAGCATAACTCATGAGCGTTCTACTCTAGTAAAGGAATAAAATGTGGGCGCACATTAGTCAATAGTTCCCTTTCAGCTCATCCTAGTGAGGGCTAAAAAGATAGTGTTTATTTAGATGCATTCCTACTTTAGGCTTAGATGACAGTTTTTGGGTAAAGACAAGAAGAAGACAACTGCTGAATCCATTCAAGTTTCAACTCGTTAAGGCACGCTAAAAATTGATCAACAACGTGACGAACTTCCGATGTAATAGAGCAACCTTGTCTTTGCAGGAGAGTTTCTCAAGCTTTTAGGCAGAAGAGTTCCTGACATGAGAGCAGTGCCACGTCGAGCAAACCACGTCTGAAGCTGCAAGCCACTCGTGCTAGCGTAACGTCAGGAACACATTCTATTCCACCACGGCCTAAAAGCCCGAAAACTCAACAGTTTCCAGCAATGACCGCCAAAGCCCAATATCACTTGAATTGAAGCAATTCTGTAACAATCATGTTTCTATCGAAATCAATGTTGAATCCCATAAAGAAAGCGCTGACTTTTAGAGAATGCACTTGAAGTCACAACTTTCTTCCTTCAGAATTGGAAAAACCGATTGATTTCATGTGGCTTATTGTGATTTGTTGTGGTCGATTCCTGCTCGCTAATTCCTGTTATATAACTGAAACGACCACTGCTGAAAGCTGTATGGATATGACGCATAAATTCGACGAATGTACTCGAATTAAAGTGCCAATAGTAAACAGGACTCAGATTAAAAATCGCAATGTTTGCAATCGCTGTAGCTGATAAACAGCAAGCAAAAAGGTGTGGCCTTGTTCAACCTTCCGGTACTTATCTTATCAATGAATTTTCAAATATTATCAATGAATAGCAAACAACCCGGCAAGTTGACACTGTTTTTTCCAACTGGCATGCATTAAAACCAGCAAAAAACTGACTAGAACTTACCTCGTCATTCAGGTGCCCCTTTGAGGACATTTCTGGACCAAAGTTAAGAACACTCACTGACAATGGCAACTATTTAGTTGTTGCAAATTCGACCACACAAAAACGTGCCAATTCGGTAATTTACTGGCTTATCTTAGGAATGTTAATCATTTTTCTAGCATTCAAACAATTAAATCGGAAATCCTATAGTTGTCAAAATTGATTATTGTCTTGACGTGACATAACAGTCCCACCGGCGTTGCCTTGCCGAACCCAAAACCACATATTTGACTAAAACTGGAAATTTGAACACACGAAGAACTGCTCAAAAACTACGCAATTCAAATGTAAGTGCCTCAGGCCCTTGCAAATCTACTCCACACTTCCGCCTAGAACAAGATTCAGCCTTGATAAAGCATAATAGTGGAGATACAGGAAAAATGGCTAAAGTTCACAAACAAAGCCCGGCAACATCACATTACCCTCAATCACAACACTGCGATATTAACCTCAAATATTCGATAGCGTTGTTTCCCTTTGATAAGGTTTGAGTAGTTTTCACTTTAATCAAATATTACGGTGAAAAACCAAGATTCCCCACAGTGGAAGTACCCGCAATGTTTATCGCCAGCTATATAACAGCCAAAGTGCGGCTGTTTGCCATGTTATTGAGTTTGGGGCTTCGCCATGTCCACATCCAGAAAAGTCGCAGTGGTAAGTGAATTTCAATTTCCCCGATAAATCTATAATGACACCCATATTCCAGGTCACTGGCAGCAATAAAGGCATTGGCCTTGCCATAGTTAAAGGCCTGCTCAAGAAATTCGACGGCGATGTCTTTCTAACCGCTAGAAACTCAGCTAAAGGAAAAACTGCAGTTGAGAAGCTAAAGGCTTTGGGGTGTAACCCCCAGTTTCATCAGCTGGATGTCGCTGACCAAAACAGTGTAGACACTTTCCGGGACTACATCAAGAACACATATGGGGGCCTGGATATTCTAGTCAACAATGCTGGCGTATTTGCCGATGTAAGTGCTTATCACGTAACGCCTGAAAAAAGCGAACTAAACACTTGAAATATTTGAAGAAATCGCTCCCAATGGGAGATCAAGCTGAACAAAACGTGGGAGTCAACTATTTTGGCACGCTAAGAGTAAGCGAGGCTCTTTCACCCCTTCTCAGAGCGAATGCTCGAGTTGTAAACTTATCGAGTTCAGCCGGTCGCTTGAAACGAATTCCCTCCACCGATCTTCAGGCCCAATTAAAGGACCCAAACTTGACCATTGAAAAACTGAACAATTTGATGAAACAATACATAAAGTATGTGCATTATTGTGGCCTCTTTTAGTCCATTGAAATATCAGGAAATTTCCACATTAAACAAGTATTTTCTTACATTGTTTAGGGCGGCAAAGGAAAACAACCACATGGCTGAGGGCTGGGGAGACAACGCTTACGTGGTATCCAAAGTGGGACTCAGTGCTTTGACTCTCATTCAGCAGCGACTGTTCGACCAAGAAACTCCTAAACGCAACATTTCCGCCAATTTCGTCCACCCAGGAGCAGTCATTACCGACATGAACCAAAATGGTGTTTTACAAGTAGATGATGGGGCTAAATCCGCACTGTTTGCTGTATTCCAGCCGAATTTGAAGGGAAAATATGTCTGGTACGATTGCCGAATTATTGACTGGGATGGACCTTTGCCACAATGATTGACTATTGGCTTTGATACTTATGTAAATAAATAGGTCAAAATGTGTATTTTTTAATTGAAAGCTGAATAAAATTCCCGTATAGCTCAGTTATAAACATCCAATTCATGAATGGCAAAAATACACACAAATGCCAGGGTTACTTTTAGAGACTAAACAATAAGACGAATGGAATGGGGAATATGGGACCTTTTGTTTTAGCATTAACTGGAGTGGAATTTTAAAAAATTAATAAATATATGTTTAAATGACAATTCCAATTCAATAAACTGATAATATACGTTGGTAAACGACATAAACTGGCCTTAAACAATTTAAGTAACAGCCTGGTACTTACATTGCTTTGCTTAATTAATGAATTCTGGCTTTTTTCGTTGCACGCTCATCAACAAAGGGTATTTCGGGAGATATGTTCCTTAGAATGGAATTCTTGCTATAAACACCGAAAAGAGTCGTTAAAAGAGCTACGCCATATCCGGTGGCTCGTTCTCCCTGCAATAAATACAAATAATTGTAATTAATACAGACCATTAGTAGAGATTAGTCGCTTACGCTATGAACAGGATAAGCCATATCGACATGAATCCAAGTGCCAGGATTATCAAACCCTAAATGTGCTTCAATAAAAATACCGGCGCAGCTGGCTTGAGCATTATGTCTGTCAGCTACAGAATTCTTCAAATCGGCAAGTTGGGAATTAAACTCGCCAATATGGAATTCGGGACAGTAGGGCAGAGGAAACACCAGATCTCCCGACCGTAATCCAGATTTCATAAGAGCATCGTCCCAACATCCGTTGTTGGTCAGGAAGGCTGCGTGGTACTTCCCAGTAGCGATACCCTGGAAAAGACACTTGCTAATCACAGCACAAACACTGAGACCTGCAAATCCTACCTGGGCTCCAGTTAATGTAGGCCATATCCAGAATGACGTTGGCTTTGAGATCTTTGCTGGCGTACAACACACCGTCAGACAACACTAGCCGGCCTTCCGCGTCCGTGTTGTTGATCTCTACGGTACGTCCAGAGTATAAAGTGAGAATGTCATCCGGCCTGAAACAGAGCAATAATGGAGCTGGATCGAGAGAAGTCTTGTTTATTGGGTACCTGGTAGCATCCGGACCGATGCCGTTTTCTGCCAGGCAAAAAACTGCATGCAAGTTTTCGGTAAAACCCGATTTAACGGCGGCATAAAATGCGCCTAGAATTCCTGCTGCACCGCCACAGTCCCGTTTCATTCCGGGCATCGCTAACTAAAACAAAACAATTAGTTTAGACATGGATCGCTAATGAAAAAAAGTGACACAAAATAGAATGAATTTGGGTGCAACCAAGAGGGGGTGGAAGATTACAGGACCAATTTTTTAATTTCTTTTACAGACTTAGTACAGTGCTGTTCTCAATGTTTCCAACTTTAAGTGTCTGGTCTGGCGAATTACTCAAATAAAAGGTCTTATTACTGGTAATTCGTACCTTGCCCTTAAGACTGAGACCACCAGTGTCATATACAATGCCTTTTCCCACCCATGCCACAGTTTGAGTAGCCCCTGCAGGAGTGTAGCTTAAAACAGCCAAAGCCGGAGGGACTTTTGCCGCTTTCCCCACTCCGTAGATGCCACCGAAGCCCTTTTCCGCCAATTCCTTGTCGCGGATAATAGTTGGGGTGATGTCTAGCTCCGCCCCGATCTTTGTCACCTCCTGGAAATCTCCATGATTGGAAGAATTCTCACAAGATAAACAGCAAATTGCTTTACCGTTAAAAAGTGATCCACGTTCATTTCACTGCAGGGCGTGTCAACAATCCGGGCAGCGAGTCTGACGCCTGTAGCCGCATTTGTAATGCAGCTGATTTCATCTGCGGTTAGTTCCACGTAGGATTTAGCCGATCCTGGCTCATTCCGCATTACAAGAAACTCTACGGAAATCGCAGCTGGGGTTTTATTGACTTCGGACTTTTTTGAATATAGCGGAAAAGCTCTTGCGACCGCACAAGCGCTTGCATAGACATCAGCATGTTCGCAAACAATCTGAAAATGGGAAATTCGTTTGGAAAAACTTTCAACGTCGCTCGAGCAATACTTACCACAATGTGCTCCTCAATATCCCCATAAACCGCACTCTGAACAATCTTGGTGATAGAATGGGCTCTGGATGGGGTGTTGTGCCGGCTGCAAATGACTGGCAGGGCAGCTATAGTGGCCAAATTCACGTAAATAGATTTGGTATCAATTGGGGATGGATTTAAAGAGGTGACTGCCAACACATACGCCTGCTCAGTGACTCTGGGATCTAGTTTCACCTGCATGTCCTTAAACCGAAGCTGAGTCAAGTGCTTCAACTGGCCAATGATGAGGACTGGTATGGCTAGATTGCTAGACTTAGTCAGGCCTGACCTGAACACTAGATCGGCCATTTTGTGGACCTGCAAGTTCTCCAGCTCTATCACTGCTTGTTTCGAATGATCAGTTTTAGGACATAAACCTGTTTAACCTGTTTACAACAGGTTTGTATCCTAATAACATCCTATCAGCTTTACTAACTAGCAAAATCACTACAATAAATATTAAATACTTAATCTGATAATGATTGATTAGATATGGCGAGTAAAAAAAGCATACAATACTAAATATGAAAGACGAAGGATGTTTACAATATATTAATAAGAAAATAAAGTGCTAAATGGAACACTCACCTACAGACCTTGTATCCTCTAATCGGGAGTGAGAAAAGGTGAATCCTCTCTCTTTTAAGGAGTATTAAAGATCGTAACATAAAGCAACTTGAATATTTAACTCAGCTACTCTTGTGGGCTCTTGACGCTTAAGTCACATAACCTCAATTCTCTCCATCTTCCTTTCATTTGTTTGGAATCTGGATCTAGTCTGGAATTTGCACTGTTTGTAAAAGAAATCTGCTTTTATCGATTGTGCAGCGGGAGATTTAAATTTACGTTTATTCAGTCTTGTAATTATCATAAAACAGTATCATAAAAAACGGACAAATATAAAACAAACGGATAAAATATCAAATAATAACAACAATAAAATATGCGCTAAAAAGCCCAAAAAAAGGGAATGTAAAATAGTACCAAGAGCAAACTCAAAAACATTTGCGCAATTAATTAAATTTTTTTAACAGACCACACACTAATACAAACTGTCCTTGGCAAGAACATCGCATTTGCTTTACAATTTCAAACAGTCACTAAAACTACAATTTACTTTTGATGTGCACGAAAATATCAAAGCTGTTAATAACGTGGAATGAGGGAATGTACGTTTCTGCAACAGATAAACCGGCAATTAGTACAGTAAAGGATCAGTTCCCTGAACAGAATTACCTAGATCACTTTTGAGGCTCCTAATCGAGTCTCTGTTGATTGATAATATGGCTCGTCCCTCTCTGGAAACCGCATTAAAAATTAAATTCAAAAGAAATTCCTGGGTTCCAGTCAATATTATTGTTTATTAGTTAAAACATTTTACAAATACGTTTCGGTGTCTTTCTCCACCATCATCAGTTTGTATGTATGGCTTTTTAGACAGCCATACATACAAACTGATGATGGTGGAGAAAGACACCGAAACGTATTTGTAAAATGTTTTAACTAATAAACAATAATATTGACTGGAACCCAGGAATTTCTTTTGAATTAAGTTGAAATACAGTCAGGAAAGTATACACAATGATTAAAAATTAAAACAACTAGAACGGAATCAGGCCAAGGCATTTTACTCACCGTCTGCTTTTTACTGCAGCCCCCATCCGCACCAAACTACTAAGGCAATTGCCTAAAGTATCCAAAGACATTGCGTAGGGGTGGATGAATATTTTCCTTTCACTCATTGCCTCTTCCAGTAATTTTTGCGCGCTTGCTAGTACTAGTTTTTCCTCCACAACCTCGGGAAGCGTCTAAAACAGATTAAAACCGTGAGGGTTTTCTTAGACAGAACCAAATAACCCAGCTACCTGTAAAATCTCAGCAACCACATAATACGACAATATAAAGGGTTGAATACTGCTGATCAACACCTCTTCGAAGTAGTTGTTTTCGAAAATCGAAACTTTCGATTGGCCGTTTCTGCGAGTGATTATCTTCTGGCTACTCAATCTAGCTAGAGCTTCTTCAAAATACTAAAGAAAAACTACATTAAATCCACATTTTCTTGAGAAAAACAGCAAATAGAGTTAAAGTACTTTAGAAGTAAACTAGAAGCAACTGACCCACTCACCGTTTTATACCAAGTTTCCAACAGGACAAATTCAAAGGAAAATATGGCTCGAAGATTGCGGAAGTGCCTGAATAAGTCATCTGGGAAAAAATCAGTAATTAGAAACTAGTAGCCATTCATTCTAATAAGCATTGGAAACTTCTTGAACCAGTAACAAGTTTTAAGTTACAAACAAGTGGCAATCTCAAGAGCGGTTTTGGATCTTTAGTCCTCATCAAAAAGCCTGCTACTTGTTCGAATAAAGCTATAGCAACTGTTCGGAAGTCTTTCATATTCTCTAAATACTAAGTTTCCATGCGGGTGGCTATCACTTCTCTATTCAAACCCTAGTCAATTAGCTGCTTAAGACGAATGATTTAGTTGAACTTTCGTTGCCTTGTTGCATGTGAAAATACCGCGCTTTTGCCACCTCCCGAACTTTTGTACATAAACACCTGCATCTTACCTTCATTAAGGCTGCCCACGCTTCTCAAGGCGATAACAATCAAAGCTCCATCAATGAAATAATGCAAAACCGGATTGGCGTAGATTTGCAGCATGATAAAAGGAACTGAATAACTGATAGTTGCCTCACTCAGGCTGTGGCCTTTCAATTTGCCAGCATCCACCGCCCCCATCGAAATCTGATTGGTGACCAACCCAATTTTCCGGTTTTCTCCTACTGTGATCAAATTCTGGTGCACCTTCAGGCTCTCTTTTATTGCACTGTGAATGTCCTGCTCGAATATAGTGGCTCCCCAAGACCTGAAAGTAGTTCTAAGGATGCGTATTTCCTCAGCCAATTCTTCCATCCCGGTGAACTCCTGTCCTCTAGTAATATTGTTGTTTAAGATCAGCGCTATTAAGTTGAAGTAGCTGACCACGCTGGACAATTGCTGACAGCGCACGATTTCATAAGCCAAATGCGGAATGAGTCGCTTTTCTTCTTCATTGATCTCGTGCAAGTGTATGGGCCCTAGGCTGTGCTTCGATCTATCGAATTTATCTTCAAAGAACTCCCTGGTGGAAATCGGGTCGCCGAAGTGGAAGTAAATGCTGCCGAGGCTTTCCTTCACCAACTTCCACGACCTGAAGAAACCCTAAAATAATGCTGTTGTAGGTGATTCAAGGGGTTTTAGTTAAGTACGTACAGAGGTGCTTTCCCGCGGCTTAGGGATGCCCAATAGCTCGAAAGAAAACAGGTTCTCTTCTATTAACCGGTCATAGTTGACGCTAACAGGCACAAAAAGAATGTCCGGGACTTGGGACAGGAAGTACGACTTAAGGATCATGTTGATAAGTCCTAGAATAATAAAAAAACGTGAGTGACGAGAAACTGCTCACAAATAGAGGTTTGGATTCAAAGAGTTCCTTTATATCCATTGAGTTGCTCTGTGGTCCCTAAAAATTAGTGGGTATGTTTATCGAACACCCTGTAGTGCTGGTGCTGTTATTCCCTATGTGTTTCTCGCACTGATTAAGGACCATTTTCGATGAAACAGACACTGACACTTTTTAAGGACGCTAATGTACGCATAGTAAAAAACGCAAAAAAAACATATATTTTTTACTACATTTAAATGTACATTCGTCTAATTTGCACACTTGTCGATAATAGCAGCAATGACTTCGATCTCAACACTGGCGCCCATGGGCAATTTGCCCACTTGAAAAGTGGATCTTGCCGGAAAGTCCTTGCAGAAAAACTCCTTGTACACTTCGTTGACGCCCGAAAAGTCGTTGATATCATTTAACATGATGGTGCTCTTGATTATGTTCTCATAGGAGGTACCTGCCTCCTCCAAAATGTGTCCAATTGTAGTCAAAGCCTGTCTAGCTTGAGGGCAGACGCCTCCAGCCACCAGCTTCATATTTTCGTCCACACCCAGGACCCCCGATAAGAACACGATGTTATTGAAAGACACCGCTTGGTTGTAGGGGGAGCCTGCCGCTGGTTTTGGGGCCTTAGCCGCCATTATCACTTTTCGCACCAAAGACCCGGCCATTTTCACTCCTTGAACTAGCACAGACCGAACTGAAAAATTCTCGCGGGTTCGATTAAACGAGCGAAGTTCAATGCGATATCAGCCCAACGTGAACGTTTGACCCCGATGCGATCGGAAGTCTTGCCCGAATTATCATTTGAATGTCATAAAATCCTGCAAAGTTGCAGGTACAAATTACCACCTGACTAAACTAGAAAATATTAATCGGAATGCTCTTACCATATTTCGGTACCATGCTCTTATTGCTGCGGCTTCTGGTACCTTCTATGAAAAATTCGATGGGCAAATCGCCCTTGCAGACCAACTGGTGGACGTATTCTTTAAAGGCCGCCCAATACAAGCTATCGTCACCGTAAGATCGACGCATGAAGAAAGCCCCTGTATTTCGAAGCATCTCACCAACTCCCAGCATACCTTGGAAGTCTACAAAAGTTAACAAATGAAAACCGCGAAAAGATTTATTGTTTTCTGCTTAAAATTCCAAAGGTAAATGTGACCGAAATTTTGAAAATTGAGTTGTTCTTTGGATCTTTGGAAAAGAAACTTGTGGGTCGTTTGTCAAGCTCACGAAAAATCTATTTCAACAAGGCAACTTTTGTCCGGACAATGTGCAACTCAGTTTTCACATTAAGATTTCTCTGAAACGCGAAAGGCTAAAGAATTGAAATTTGGAGGAAAGTTAATCAAGTTCTCGACCTAAAAATGTTGCAAGTTGTGTGTCTTGAAACTCAAAGGGCGGTTAAGGGCAAGAATTAAAATCTGAATCAACTGAATTCAGTTCAGTTGATTTAGATTAAAGGTCCATGATTTATATAGTTAGACTATTACCCATTCCGGCGGCAATTGCAGGAATTTCTATGTCATAATGAAAGAAAACGTAAGAAAAAATGACGAAATCCGCGTAGCTTCTGTGGGACGGGACAAATATTACCGGACAGTTTCCCATGGTGGATTTGATCTGAAACAACCAGAGATTCATTGGTGATGAAATTCAATACTCTACAGATCTTAAGTTGAACAAAGCTCCATAAATAAGTAGTAGGTACTTCAGGAGAAAAACTCGTATTAGTACGATTTTAAGATAAAAATGCCAATCTTTCCTTATCTCAAACTGGACTTGAACCCGCATATCAAAAGGCAAAGTTCTTAGGATTTGTTACGCTCAAACACCTACAAAGAACTTGACTAACATCATACAAAAACTCACCTTGAGCAGGCCCTGATAATTCACATAAACGCCTGAACATACTTTCAACAGGAATTTACTTAAAATATAGGACAAGTATCGAATCACCTTCAGGCTTTTAGTATACCCAACTTCGTCAAGAATTAGCATCAGCTGTCTCTCAATCGCCCTTCTGTCCACGTTACTTTTAGCGCTTATCTAGAAAGCAAAGGTCCAGGATTAAAGCCCTATAGAGGATTTTGAGGGAATTAGTCGCCTTACCTGCTCAATAATTTCGGAGATTTTTAAGGACTTCAAAACAGCTAGTTTGTGATCGTCAGGCTTAGGCCTCGGTCGCATCTTCACCGCAACCTGAGTGTTTAGTGCCCTAGTGGACCAGAGCCAGATGTTGAAGTCATTTCTTCGGGGCTCCAGCAGGTCTTCATAACTTCTATGAGCCATTTTTAGGGAGAAGCTGGTCATCAATCGATTCGGATCAATTGCCAAGTAGTTACTGCGGGTTTCGGTGCCAATTGATAAAGATTTTGCTGGTAAACATATGTAGAACTTGAATTAAGTATATGATACTGGAAAACAAGCCTGATGCATATTTTTAGCCATTAGCTTGAAAACTATTTGTAACTGGTTCTGGTTTCAAGTAACGACTGTAGCTATTTTGTTAATGATAATTATTATTAATAATTGTTTTTGATTAGCGTTGAGGTTAGATCCTTCGCTGGTTGAGGTTAGAAGATCTGCAGTGAGAGGCATTAGTGCCAGTTATTGCACCATTGATCTAAATGTGTAATAAGGTGCTTCACCTTTCTCTCTCAGATTTGGGCAGCTAAAGCAAGACAAAGAGTGATCCAGGACGGCACAAACCGCCCTAAGAACTGCATTATAAGCAGTCTGGCAGCAGGCTATTCGGTTTCAAACATTTTCGAAGATGACGGAGTCTGGGAGCAGTGCAAAAATGTCAGCGACAGATAAAGAAAAGAAAGAAAACGAGGACGAAGAAGAAATTGTCCTAGGACCAATTCAACTAGATTGGCTAAATCGGGAATATATCGAGATTGCCACCATTGGCATCAAGAAAATTACCGATTTCCTGAACTCCTTTGGTAAGTTTCCCCAAAGCTCGCCTTTCAGCAAGGAGGCAATTTGCCTTGTTTTCAGACCTGTCTTGTCGCTCCAAACTAGCTGGATTAAACGAAAAACTGTCGATTTTGGAGAGAAAAATCGATTATTTAGAGGCCTGTGTAAGTTTGCTCACCCTATTCTCCTGCAATACTTCCTAATTTAATGGGACATTTCAGGTTACCAAGGGTGAAACGCTTACATGAAAATATCCCTCAACCTACACATTCTCTTTCTAATACAACACCTGCTACCCAATGGCACTGACATCTTCCCTGGCCACTTGCAAAAACATTATATTCAACTTCTCAAAAAGCTCGCTCTTCCACTGGGTCAACCTGCAGTTCAATGTCGTGGATGAGGAACGGAGAAAGGTTGTAGGCCCTGACCGTAGTTGTGCCGAGTGGATATTACGCAACGGCGGCAAAGTGAAATGGGCTAATTCTACAGAATTCGAAGCCGACTACAATCAACTACCAAAAGAAGACGTTTCCTTAAAACTGCAGGAAATTGATGCCACCGGCAGCACTATAATGACCAATGGCTTTGAGCATCTCAAGGACTGCAAACACCTCCATAAATTCATTTTAGACGAATGTTCCTATCTGGAAAACCCTGCCCTAAAGGAGCTTCATTACGTGCGGGATAGTTTGCTGTTTTTACAAGTGTCTAGGTGTGGCAATATTACCGAAACAGGACTTTTACATTTAGTCAGCTTGAAAAAGTTGAAAACTTTAAACATTTTCGGGCTGCCCTACGTTAAGGAAAGGATTAAGATATTGGACACTCTCAAGAACGACATGAAACAATGTGAAGTTACTTTTGATGAATAGGTGTTTAGAATGTAGGTAGAGTTAGCATAAATACAATAGTCATTATATTCCCATTTAAAAAAATATATTTACAAAGTTCCTACAGATCAAATGCTAATCCAGAAAGTCCCTTTACCTTTCGAATTCTTAATTGAAGCTTTGCACTCGTCATAAAAGGAGCCATCCGCAAAATGCCTGCTTGCAGGTCGCCCTTTAACTTTCACGTTCTTCAAAACTGGAATAGGAGGATTAAAGGCCATTTCCGACATATCAAACTCCGAATACAGCTGCTCAATAGTCCTGCAATGGAATCAATCAACTTAACCCGCTCGCTTCAAACCCTCTTTGATGTGATGGGCTTACAATTTTCCATATTCCAGCGGTAAGCTGCCGTCTCCAGTTGCTGGGACCCCACTAGCGATATTTTTGGCAATCTTCCTCACCACCGGGTGATAGTGTTTGGACAATAAAACCGTTTCAAAGAGGGCAGTGTTGGAAGCATTGGCAAACTCTGGATCGGCGATCTCCGGCTGGTACTTCCCTTCACCCACTGAGGTGTCTACATCCAATAGAATGTCCACTGAACGATTGAGCTGCATCAGGGTCTTAATCAGCCCTAGACACCCCAATGATCTAAACATCCCAAATAAGAAAAGCCTTCCAATTAACTTCACATCACTTACCCATGGTGCAGGAGCTGCAAACTCAACGTCGCCAGTCGCTTGACAAAGTTAATAATCCTTTTGTTAGTAATCTTCTTTCTGCGCTTAATTAGTGCATCTATTAAGGTTTTTAATACTGTGAAAGCATTTTCGTGGTTTCTTCCTGCATTCGTTGTCAAGAGGTCCTTGTATAAATGAATGTAAAACCTGCTAGGGTCAATATTGACTCCTTCTCCTTGCCCGCTCAGCATGATAAAAATGGTTTGTATACAATGAAGCTGCTCCTTATATCCCAACCAGTCTTCATTCAGCAAGAAGCTGAGTACATTCACTATGTCCACATAGTACTCCAAGTTGATGCAATGGGCAAATCTAAAACATCATCTCTGGTAACTTTAGGCTGCAATTTTCCTGTTTTACATACTTCGTTAGTCCTTCTAAGCAGACGCTCAACATCTTGCGGTTCTCAGAGTTCTTTAATATGCGAAAGTAAATGTTGAAGATGATCTTGGTGATTTCGGTCAGATTCTGATGCTTCACCTGCTTGCTCTCTTCCGCCTTGGTTTCCAACATTTCCTTTTCCAGCTCCTGCAGCTTTTTCTTTCTCTGCAACGGCAAAAGCACTTTGAGCACAATTCACGATTATTTTTTCATTAGTACCTTTCGTTCTTTTTTGGACATTTGCAGTATTCGCGCTTTCTTCGCCTGTAGCTTTTTATTCTTCACATCTTGCTCTTTCTCCTGGTCCAGATTGACATCCTTGAGATTGAGAACCAGGAGAATTTCCAGCATCTCGACGTGAATAGTATGCGAGTGAGTCTTCAGGAAGTTATTCAACAGCCGTAAAACCTGCAAAATGATTTAGATTTATAATTATTTTCGTTAATAGTCAGTGCAATACGTGCCTTCAGAGTGATTTCCTCTTTTTTGTCCTCTTTAAAAACCCCGCAAATAGTGTTCTTGACGACAGCTCTTATGTGCTTTCTAGGATTGTTTAAAAACGGCACTAGGACTTGAGCAATATTTTGTCCATAGTTGAAGTAGGGATGCGCTGAGAACAGGTCGCACATTGCATGCACAGACAACTCTGATACCTCGACTTCTTTCTAAAACATCAAAGAACATGTGACAACAGCAACCACTTGCCTGCTTCTACAAACCTCTGAAATCTGCCGGCTATCGCCTTTCTTCTTCACCAACATAAAGCAATACTTTTCCAGCTTGAGCAGGAATTTTTTGTAGTAAAGCAGCAAGTTTTCTTCGTATTTTTGTAGCTTCAAAGTGTCTTTTTTTACTGGAAAAAGAAATTCATTTAAAAAATTGCTTTCGAAAAACCAGTGTCATACTAACGCTTGACTCCATCGGGATTAACATTTTTTAGCTCATAGTCTGGCAATATGTCTTTGAAAATTTCCACTAAAGACACAATGACCAGCTTCCTAACGGTAAAAAACACTTCTGGGGTTTCATCATCCATGAGCGTCAACAGCGTTCTGAGGTTGGTGACTTTTTCTTCGGGATTTTCCAATAATCCTGCACAGACAAATATTGACTAGTTTTCTTGTTGATAAAACCACAAACAAAATTACCAGAACTGAGTGTGCCAATATGAATCTTCTTTTGCCTCAGGGTTTCACTTCTTGCTGCTATGAGCTGAGCAGCTGATATCGGCTTAGTCAAGTCAATCTCAGTCTGATGCAAAGTGAATTCTTCCTCCTCGATGTCTGATTGCTCGTTTTCTTCGTTATCCTCGTCTTGTGCGTTTTCTTCCTCTTCTGAAATTCGGAATTTGTTTTTCGCTCGAAGATTTAAAGCAGCGACACAAATTACCTGGAATATCTTCGACAATCTCTCTTTCCACTAGGCCCCGCTGGGTTTTAATTGGAAGCTGGGCTTTGACCCTTTTAGTGCTGGTGTCTTCAATCTGGTTCTCATATTCGGTTTCCAACGTCTCATTGTCTTTATTCAACTTCCTTTTTTTGGCTTTACTAGTCAACGGCCTGGAGATACAGAAAGATTAGTGGCTTTCGTCAATATCAGACCTTTTTTATTTTTGCTTTACCCGGAATATTTCACTTTATTTAAAATCCCATAACTTCTATTTGTAATAGCCTGTTTCAAGAATTCCAAATCATCCTTTTCGACCATCTGAAGCATGTCTTCTCCATGATCACTCTCCTCTTCAGACACATCATCGTTGCTGGCTTTTTTCAACACTTTAGGCGGAAGCTCACGCTGGATTTTCAATTTCTTGGCGCCCTTTTTTATAACGCCCTGTTTCACGAGCTTGTTCTTTTTCTGGTTGTTTCGTTTCGCTTTGGAGATTTTTGGTTTCTGATAGAAAAGAGCAAGAATAATAACGGTTGCACTAAAGATGATTTTGATGCCGACTTAATTTATGTTCAAGAAATGTGGCGGCGCGTGGATTAGTACATTGGTGTGAGTGAACTCATTGAGCAAAAAGTTAATGGTTGGAATGAGGAAGACCTTCTTCAAGTGCCTGCGTGAAAGCATTAAGAAACATTAGAAGGCATCGACCAAAAAGTAACGATGTGACTGGACTGTTAAACCAATTTGGGGTGGTTTTTATACATTAGGAAGTTAATAATTGGGCAACCGATCAAGCGGAGGCATGGGAATCCAGAAGCGATATGCATATTTTGGAACATGTTCAAGAGGAACCTCTCTCTGCTCTGGAGCTTTATCTCTGACGAAACGGACCAAGACGTAGAGCCCCAACGTACGTCTCACACAGGGGCAGTCAAATGTTTCGAGATATGCACAAAATGGGCACTGGAAAATTCAGACATCAAGCTGTAGCTTTAACAGAAATGAAAAACGGGGTTTTAAGTCAGAGCAGAGAGATACTAAATCAACTAAAATCGTATTCTAGTTTGTCTTTAAAACATGTAAGCAATATTTTAGTTTCTTATTAAACAACAGTGTTTACACAACATATATCCATATAAATTTCCCTTGATACACCGGAAAATTAGCACGTTATCAGGAAATTAGAAGAGTTACTAGTTTGCGTTTAAACGTCCCTGTAGTTTAATAAAAGTAGAATTCAATAGTAGTAGAATGTTGGTTGAAAACATCCAACTCTCATAGAAATATTGAAATAAAAAATGTAGAGAAAGCCAGATGGGGTCTTTATATACAGCTAGGAGTTTCAGCTGAGTCTTCAAGGCCTATAATTTGCTAATTTCATATTAAAGAACATGTAGGTCACTCACCACACTCATCGTGCGATTTTATCTACCACAGTGGCTGCTGAATGTCTCAAATTAAGCACTAGTTAATAAAAAAAGTTAAATAAAACTATTGTTTAGAATTCGATAAGCACACTGCCAAATGTTAGGTTAGCATAGTACACAATTAGGTTAAGTATTGTTGTCTTCTTAGCAGAGGTAAATGAAGAATCAAGTTGTTCAAGTGATCAATATCTAAGACGTCAGAGGTAGCTTCCTAATTATTTTTTTAAGGCAGTTGACCAGGTAAAAAAGCAAAGTTTCAAGCACTAAAATTTGAAACGTTTTAAATTTACATAATGTAATTTTGCGCAAACTGCTGCTGTATAGTTAAGGAAACATTTAATGTTTAGTTTTTTAATTTTCAGTTAAAAGTTAATGGGGCAGATTACGTTGAAAAACACTGTTGCCGTCCTTATGATCTAGTTTTTTGCAAATATCTCAGTTTTTGATCGGAATTTAATTTTTTTACTAATTTTTCTGTCCTCCCTATAACCGCCCCCAGAGGAATGACGCCAAGTTTGAATCACCCTGTATATTATGATATTTTTGGAGCAGATGCTCGGACTTTCTTGTACAGTAGCACCAAGCAAAGAATTTTCCCTTTCCTAGACTTGAAAACAATTAGCGAAAAACATCAATAAGTAACCATTCTGGTAGATTTCCCCGCCTCGATTGGCTTACGTGTCTGTCCTCAATCCAATCTTACCTTATAAGAGCATCCATGGCACCAGCCGAGGTGCTTGTTGCGTTCAGATTCTTTATGGTACTGAAAGTGGGCCGATGTACCCACTCAAGGTGATTGTCATGGGTCTGCAAGCAATTTAATTTCTTTTAGAGTGTTTGATATGGATTTTCTGCAGGTTGGCCTATGGGGGACAGGGTACCGTAAACGGCAAAAAGCCACATTTGTGTATCTAATTTTATCCATAGAGGCGTTTCCAGGTTTCTAATTATACGCTCAAGCCGATGGAAGGGCTCTTTAAAATAGACCCGCAGGAATGCTTCTTGTGTGGTTTATAAAAATAAAACCACTTTTTTATGCCTTCAGTCAACCCTAAGGTGGCTAGATTGTGAAATTTCCTTGTTAATGTACTGGAACAATTACATCATAAAACAAGCCTTGTTTAGCCTTCATTGAGGTACTTGTGAGGAAGATAATCTGTTTTGAAGATAACGAAATCAATCAAAATTTATCACTGGGGAGTGTGCATGATTGGCACCCAGGCTCAGTAAATAGTCATACATGAAACAAGTGACTATTTATAGTAAAACTAGAAGAAATTTCTAAAAATGAGTTTCAAGCTTTCGCAATGCAAGGTGAGTTTCTAGGACTATTAACTTAGATTAGGAGTGATTCGGAACGTTTGTCCCGATAAAATGAGAAATGTGCGACTGCAGACGTTCAATGGGCGGAAGTATGGCTTTAATAGGCCGAAATGAGTCACTGTGCATGGAAAAACTACTGTAAAAGGCCGAGCGATCGATGAAACCCCACAAGGTGAATGTATTGACTGACTATGAACTAAAAACACACTAAATGTGAGGAAAAAAGGTTGCAAATGCAATAAAACTTGCCCGAAAACCCCCAATTAATAAACAATCCAATCAGCAAGCTTGATAATGAAAAGCATCAATGAGAAAAACAAAGTTTTTGAAGCATGTGTGAAACTTTGCCCTGATCAAAGCCAGCCCTGGAAAAACAAGAGGATGGCAAACGCCGCAAGATCCGTTACCCATGATCCTCTCGCCCAATCAGCGGCCAGCACGAAGGCGTCGGCCGGCTGACGTCACGGATTCTATAAAAGCAGCGAGCGGCGCTCTAACCTGCCAGAAAGTTCAGACCATTTAGAAGCTCCATAAGTCGCTTTCTAAAGGGCTATTTTAAAATTTTCTAATTCTTGTTAGTGAGTTTGAAGCAGAACTAAAGCAGCAAAATGGTAAGTTGAAGATCAGAGTAAACGTTTTGCGGCTGCCAAAGGTTTAATTTTGTTTATTACTTTGGTAATTAACTGCTTGGATTACCGGGTGTACCGACCATTTTGGACGCCCGGCTCGGTTAGTTCCTTTTCTCGATTTTCGGGTTGCTGTCGTTTATTTGCATTTGTTTGGATTTATACGAGGCTTATTTTGATTGAAATTACCGGCTAGGACTGAAAGGATGATTCCGGAAAGACCCATTGTCCGACGTGGCTTAAAGGCTCTCATCGGCCATCTTGTGGCCCAATGGCAGTGGCATGCGCTTCCAATTTCCCCAATTTTAACGGTTGTTCGTTCTAGAATGTTCGTTAATTATTCTCAACTCAGTCAATTCCATAAATAGGCTTGTGAGGTCATTCCGCAGATGGCAATCTCTAAGCACAAGCATTAGGATGACTTCAACTCTTCATGGGCGTGCACGATTTTCAATTTATCTGTACTTATTTTTTGTTTCTTAAGTACAATTTTTCTCGTACTTTGTCTGAAAGCTATCGCTGATGTTTTCACACTTTCTGGGTTTTTATTTTTCATTCTTTTGATTGTGATTTTTCCGGGTTTAGTCTCATGTAGTCTGATGATGGTTTTACAACTGAACCATTGTGAACTTGTCGTTTGAGAACCTATTTTTTGTTTTTTGCCTTGAAGAACAGTTTATATTAAGCAAGGACCCGGACCGAAACGAAATAACTGTTCCGTTCCGGTTTCGGTCCAAGGCAAAATTTCTGTTTCGTTACGGTTCTGGTTTAGAAAATAATTTCCAATTCGGTTTTTTTCCGGTTCCAAAATCTCTAAATAACAACAAATGAGGACAAAGATAAAGGCTGCTCTAATTAGGAATCTCAAGACCTTTTTCCTTGCTTGTTGTATTATACAAGATAAAAGATGAGCAAACGATTCACTACTTCATACGGTACTTCGGCTGGTTGTATCGTATGGGGTAGGAAGACTAGCAACCCCAGGCAATATTAGATACAAAAATTACTTTAATCGTTGTATTTTTGAAAAGTAATTTGTTAATGAATTTTCTGGCTTTTGCGCGTTCTTCTTTCACTCTTATTTCCGTTTAAAGATTGTTCTTCCTGGTTCATGTCTTCACACTCTTCACCATCTTTTGAGGAGTTGCTTTTGTCCAAAATTCCAATTTCAAATGTTCCGTTGTTGGTGATCGAAGAACTAAAATAATTCAACTTAAAAAAGAATTTAAAAAACAGTGTATAAACGTATGGTGTTTGTTCTTTACGATTGAAAAGTCTGTTGTTCCTCGCAAATAATTGTTCATCTAAAATTTTTTCTTTAATATTTGACCTCGAAGGCGGCAACAAAAATTTGAGTCTTGCGAGTAACCTCTCAACACTAACTTGAGTTGCCGGTACGCTTAACAATACTTGAGCAAGCATGTATAACTCGGGATTAAGCTCATTCTTTTTCTTCCAGAAATAAAAAATCGTTTCATTTTTCGGTAAGCGTATGCGGCTTTGTTCCACTTGATAGGAATTTAAAATATTTTCAATTTTGTTAAGGGCTACAAATGAACCTTGTGAAGAAAATTCGTGCTGATTAATTCCTTTTAAACATTTTTGCTCTGAATCTTTATCTCTCAAAAAGGCTTCCATTTCATCGCTTGATGAAGAACTAGATGATTCCGTTTCCATATTGTGTTGGTCAGGGTCAGATTTAGAATTAGAAGAATTGCACTGTTTTAAGAACATCAGTCTAGTCCATAGCGACTTTAAATGTGCTTTTGCTTTTTCCACTTGATTGCCCTCTAAAACTACCTTATACCGAAAAATTGTTATTTTATGATTTATACAAGATCTTGTCATTTGGGACAACTAGCCGCATAGAATAGCGCCTATATTTTCTCCCTTTGACGGCGTCGCGGCGCCGACTATTAAAACGATCGCAGGAACTAACTAAAAGTGTGCCGACTCTTCGACTCTTTGTCGGCACATTAATAGTGACACTGCGGCTCACCAGAACATCGAAACGTAATTTTATATTCATTTGCAGTAAGGTAAATAATTATTTTCATTTGCTTCTAAAATGTACAGTAATTTCTTTCAAACGTTACAAGCAGAACCGAAAAAAAACGAAATATTTAATTTCGGTTGATGACAGCTGTACCTAAGACAAAAAACTCGCGCATTTGCCAAGTCTTTTGTTTTTACCTGATTAATTCTTCGACTCCTGTTTTACCTTGGCTTCTGCATTTTGATTTACTGCTACCAAACCATGGTTTTATTAGAGCCTAACGTTCCCTAATGAAAATGTCTTTGGGCACGAAGACGATCCTTGTTATCTTTGTTAATTTTAAACGAGAAACTAATGAGTTGTTATTTGTTTTCAGCGTGAGTGTATCTCAGTTCATGTCGGCCAAGCTGGTGTGCAGATAGGAAATGCCTGTTGGGAACTATACTGTCTCGAACATGGAATTCAACCTGACGGTCAGATGCCCTCAGACAAGAGCGTCGGAGGAGGTGACGACAGCTTCAACACCTTCTTCAGTGAAACTGGTGCCGGAAAGCACGTGCCCAGGGCCGTGTTTGTGGACTTGGAACCCACTGTCGTAGACGAAGTGAGGACCGGCACCTACAGACAACTGTTCCACCCCGAGCAGTTGATCACCGGAAAGGAAGACGCTGCCAATAACTATGCCAGAGGTCACTACACAATCGGAAAGGAAATCGTCGACTTGGTTTTGGACAGGATCAGGAAATTGGCCGATCAATGCACTGGCCTGCAAGGTTTCCTCATCTTCCACTCATTCGGCGGAGGCACTGGATCCGGATTCACCTCCCTGTTGATGGAACGTCTCTCTGTGGACTATGGGAAGAAGTCCAAGCTGGAATTTGCCATCTACCCAGCCCCACAAGTCTCTACTGCTGTAGTCGAACCATACAACTCCATCTTGACCACCCACACTACCCTGGAACATTCCGATTGTGCCTTTATGGTTGACAATGAGGCTATTTATGATATCTGTAGACGCAACTTGGACATTGAACGCCCAACATACACAAACCTGAACAGACTGATCGGCCAAATTGTTTCGTCCATCACTGCTTCTTTGAGGTTCGATGGCGCCTTGAACGTGGACCTGACCGAATTCCAAACCAATTTGGTCCCATACCCAAGGATCCACTTCCCGTTGGTAACCTACGCCCCCGTTATCTCCGCAGAAAAGGCTTACCATGAGCAATTGTCCGTTGCCGAGATCACCAACGCTTGTTTCGAGCCTGCCAACCAGATGGTGAAATGCGACCCCCGTCATGGCAAATACATGGCCTGTTGCATGTTGTACCGAGGAGACGTTGTCCCTAAGGATGTGAATGCCGCCATCGCCACCATTAAGACCAAGCGCACCATCCAATTCGTCGACTGGTGTCCTACTGGTTTTAAGGTGGGCATCAACTACCAACCGCCCACGGTGGTTCCTGGCGGCGATCTGGCCAAGGTACAACGTGCTGTATGCATGTTGTCCAACACCACTGCAATTGCTGAGGCTTGGGCTAGGCTGGACCACAAGTTCGACCTCATGTACGCCAAGCGCGCCTTTGTCCACTGGTATGTTGGAGAAGGTATGGAGGAAGGAGAGTTCTCCGAAGCCCGTGAGGATTTGGCCGCTTTGGAGAAGGACTACGAGGAAGTAGGCATGGACTCCGGAGAGGGAGAAGGCGAAGGCGCCGAAGAGTACTGAGAAGCGAATGGATGATTAACCATTTGCCCATTTCAAGTGTTTATTTGCCATGTCTCTGTGTGCGTTTTTACTTTAAAAAAACCAGGAAAACTATCAGCTGAAAATGGTTTCCTACTTTTTTTTAACCGTTTACTCAAATACAAGCTTTGAGCACTTGATTTTGGTGTTTTATTTATGTGCTTCTAAAGCAGCTTGTACAGGGTTAGACATACATATTTTGAAAATAGCAAGAGATTTAAAGAATTTCCAAAATGGACGCAGTTACGGTTATAGCGAAAGTAAGGATCAACTAGCTGTTTTATAGGTTGGTCCACCCGAAACCGCTTCGATTCGTTAACAGTAAGAAAAAATTCGATTCTGCCTCTTGAGTTTATTTGCCTAAATAACCGGTAAAAAATCCATAAACCAATACATGGCAACTAAGGTAGCAATTAATGAGTAGGCCTAAGCAGAAGCAAATAGCTCTGGCTGGCTGCGGTATCACGTAGAGAGCATATACTAAAGAGTGAAGAGTTCTAGCGATGAGAAATAGGTAGAAGAGGAAATGTACTGCCCAATCCGCAACGCCGACAAAGAGGTAAGCCAGGCTGATGAACAGGAAAGCCGGAATGTTCTCCAAGTCATTCTGAAATGCTCTGGAAAAACGTTACAGTTTTTCCTGCTAAATTCATTGTCAATGCTTACCTTCTGACCCTTTCAACGTCTGGGTGCGTACCCACGGTCCCTCCATCTCCTCTCATTTTTGTGTCTTCCTCACTTATAAAAACCTATTAAATTGTTAGTAGCAGCTCTTCTTCGCGTATATTCATGCTCTTACCTTGTTCTTTTGCCTGTGAAAAATGGTAAGTAGAATCAATGCGTACATCTTCAAGATCAGCAACGAAGCGACTATCAAATAAGTGGCAAATTGGGGGTTGTTGATAGTGAGAACTCCAACTGCTTCACCACTCTTGGATGTGATATTCGATAGAATATCAGCCATGTTTTTCCACAAATACAAAGCTGGAACGAATCGATAAAAGCACCGTACGCGACCACCGCACTGAAAGCGGACAAAATTACGACAAATTAAAGGAGAAAAGCGAATTGCGCGAGAAATCCTCAGTTTTCAATTAAAAAACATCGATTGGTTCTGCCAATAATATTTATAAATCATTCGACCTACTTGTACAGCCCGCTTTTACCTTACGTTTGTGCAGTCTCAACAAGGGAACAATTTTGTAAATGGCCACAGCAAAGGTGTGCAGCAGGTTTTGATCGGAAAAACTGGTTTTTACTTCCAATTAAATTTATAAATACCGAAATAATAGTAGGAACTTTATACCGGAAAGTTACGATATGTTTATTTGCCACGCATTTAAAGAACAAGTCATTTTCCTGAGAATTTTGCTAACTTGCTAATCGAGGCCTATTTTTGGCCAGATAATCGTGCATTTGTTGCCAAAATCTCATTTATTCATTAAAACCTTAAACCAATATTGGAATGCGCCTTATTAACACAGAAATGTAAAAATTTTTGCCAAACCCGTTTCGAAAATACCACGAAAAAAACAGCTTCAGCCGAGTAAAGACGCATTTTTTGCATGTTTCGAAGATCCATTTTTTGTTGTACTAAAGATAGAGAAGAAATAGTGTGCAGAAGAAATTGTGCCCCAAAAACACCTTCTGCTTCTTACTCCATACAGAAAATCAGACGATCTTGAGTAAAATGAGTTTTATTATTTACCGTTCAAGGAAGAAAGAGTCCAATACTCACTACTAATTACCTTCTGAGGTATTTTGTTTCAAGCGAGCCCTGAGGTAGATCTGGAGCTGTGCTAATCTCAGGCACCCCCAGCCCCAGCTCTCATCAGCTATGTTTAGCCTGGAAACAACTCTCCCAAAACCTGTTCTTCTGTTTCGCCCATGCATTTTACATCGGTGTAAAATATTTGGGCAAAAACCATCCAAAATCTAATACCAATATTCCTTCTCTACTAAGGCTTTTGATAAAAAAACTGAAATAACCAACTGAAAATATATATGTACACTAGAAATTCATAAAACGAGATTGTGTCACAGCCGTTGAATTCCTTACAAAGATTCAACCGATCTAAAACTCGACCCTCAAACTGGGCGTTGATACCTCAAATTATCACTACCCATGCATTGGGTATCTATCCCCCTTATCTAGCAAACCCTCCATAGATCATCTGTTGAGTCATCTTTTCCCCATCAAGTGTCCCGTCGATCTTTTCACAATTCTTATTGAACACTGAATAGGCACTGATTTCATTCGCCTTTTTGGGTCCAGTTCTAGTGTTCAGGAAAATTCCCACCAAGCCTGACACTATCAGGAACACTGTGCCAAACTGTAGCTGGATGAAAATGGCATAAGTAGTCACCCAGAGCACAAAATATACCAGGTATCGCACGTAGTCAATAGTGGTAAAAGGTTGAGGCTCTTCGGGCTCTGAGCAGCATTCCTCAGCTTCATCCAGAGGAGAGGCGACATCCAAAAGGGTCCTACTGGTTTCCTGCAAAAGACAACGTCTTGAACGAGTGTCTAGATGTTCGGGTGCATGGTAACGTACCTCAGAGGGGCCACAGAGCCTCAGGTTTGTCCTTCTTTGAAAGGAAAGATGGTAACATATTTTTGACCCGCGACTTGTAATGGTTGATCAGTGCCTCTCGTTTCTTTCGCGCCCTATATGCAGCCAGCTTCTTTTCTGTTTCATGGACAATCATCACAATGGATTGATTCTACGGAATTTCCATAAAACACCAAAAGGAAATATTTTCATAACACTCAAACAAGATAAATAACCCCACTGTTTGCCAACATGACAATGGGTGCAGTTGGACGTATTGTGCATGAGTATATTATATTTCAATAAGGTTCTTAAGATTGAAGATTTTTATTATTGTGTTTAGGTGCAAAATTCATAATAAAAAAAAGTTAACGCCTTGACCTGAAAAAAACACCGAACTTAAAAAAATAAAGTTTTCTGAAATAATTTTCCCAAATGTGCGAGTGAGAACGAAAGCCCCGCTGAAAATAATACCTTGCGCATAGAGTGGGTAAAATAAGTTATTTTATGTTCTGTGCCTAGCGCTTTCAAACTGACACAAGACATCCAAGCGTACATTTTTGACATTCAAATTTGGTTAGAATATTCGTGTTTGGCGATAAATGCCCAAGTACTCAAATATTTCCTTAATTTATCGAAGCTCTTATTGAAAGCCATTTCGCAATAGCTGACGAATCACCGAAAATGGGTACTGAAATTCTGAAATCCTTCAGCCACCTGCAGAACGAGCTAGAAGAGGCCAGGAATAGTCTAAAAGGTGTAGATGAGAACATCAAGCGGTTAATAGGAAGGGCTCCTAATGAGATGCCTCCACGGCCCGGCCAAAAGCGGCCTTTGGACGACAAGATTTCCAGACAACCATTTAACAAGTTTAGCAACAGAGATGATCAGCCCAATAAGCGAAGGAACTTTAACAATGTGTCTGTGTTTAAACGGTTGTCAGAGAAGGTGCCCGATGAAGATGTGAAAGCCCCATCCAGGGGACTGATTAGTAAAGTTATTGCGGCGCCCAAGGAAGTTCCCAGCAGACAAGCGGTGCTGGACAAGCAAAACAAAGACGAAAAATTCAAAGCAAGAAACAGAAGGATGTTTGGTGCTCTAATGGGGACGTTGCAAAGGTTTCAACAGGAGGAATCCAAATTAAAGAAACGGGTAAGTATTCTGTTGAGTTTAGATAGGAATTGGTTACTCAGTGGTTTGGGTTGCAGGAGGACAAGAGGACACAAATAGAAAAAAAGATTGAAGAACATGAACAGCAAGAAAAAGCGGAAATCAAAAAAGAAAGACAGGAGCTGTTTATGAACCGCAAAAAGAAGCAGCAGGAAATCAAGATGATTGAACTGAAAATGCTCAGAATGAAAGAGTACGCCGCCTGGGAGGCGTCACAAAAACCCAGAAGTAACTTCATTACCACCAAGGCGAAGCCCCACATTCATTATTTGCCCAGAAAGGTTAATGACAAGACCAAGGAACTGCTTGAAAAATCCAAGAAAGATGTTGAAGGTAAGTGCACAAAATCCCCATTTGGAACGATCACATAGTATTCGGTGATACATTTCTAGAGCAAATTGAGAACAGGAAACAAGCAGTATGTGAAGAACTAGCGCACATTGAAGACCGCATGAAAAGGAATTTTGAGCCTAGATCCAACCCGGAAGTGAAGGAGCCAGAAAAGACCAGCGATTGGCACGACAGGCGTGGTAGTGACAGTGAAATGGATGACGACATGGACTTAAAACCCAAATCTCCATCACCCGAACCAAAGGACGAAGCAGAAGACATTGAACCTTTGCAAAAACCAGAAGACGAATCAACAGCAATAGAAGACAGTGAACATCAGACAACAGACTTATGTGATAACGGTGTATCGGAAACCGATGTGCAAAGTCAAGAGGTTACAGTAGATAATCTAGACAACATTAATATTGAAACTGATGTTTCCATGCACAATGTGCAGGCAGTTCACAGTGATGAAGTTTTGGCAGCGGAGATTCAAGAAAACGACGAGGCGAACATTTGACATACTGAGTACAAATCCTTTAACATTAGAATTTCGAGGTTTTCTTAAGAGATCTTTTGCACGGTTTCAGTTCGTACGTTGTCTACAAAGTGTACATCCGCTGGGTGAAAGAAACACAACTGTGTATAATATAAAGGATAAATACGGTCAAATAGCAAATATTGAAAACGATATTTGCCTATGTGAGTGTACAGGCAATGCTCCTGGATGTTTTAAATAAATCTTTTCCTAGCCGCAATTATTTCGATAGAAAACAATCATTTATTTCTAATAAAAAACCGGATTTAAACGAATGGAATCCTTAAAATGTACAGGCTTAGGTATATACAGAATGGAGTGCGACATAGTTGAATGACTTTTCCATTCATTTTGTTTCAAAATTAGTTTCCTAAAATACCTCATAATTTGGCTGCCGCTAGAACTTTTCTGGACAACCGCATCAAGCCTGAGACCGGGTCTCTTCCAAAATACTTCACCTGCAGTTCTTGTCCTACTTCTAATCCCAAAGCCGATGGATGTCCGACCTAAGTAGGGAATTGTTGCAATGCATTCTGAACTTGTGATTTAAAAAACAGAACATACTTTTCGGGTGTCCAACTGGGAATTGTGGAGCAGGGCAGGAGGCATACCGGCGTAGAGTGTTATCATCACACCAATATCCCTTACCTACAGGTAAATACACAGACTATACCTTTGTATGTGTGTTTTCAACGAAATGTTCATTTACCTCTACAATTGTGGCTTTGTAAATTTCGCCAAACTCCAAGACAGGCACCCGCTCGGTTGTTAAGTTTTTTTGGATGATTTCCTTCGCTTCCTCCAAGGCAGCTTGATTAGGTGCGAATATTTGAAACGTTGTGTCCTCCATTTGAGACACCTAGAAAAAAAGCTGCACTTTAAAGTTTCCCATTTCCAAGTCCTCACCTGCACCCCAGTTTCGGCAAACAGTTTCTTCAAATTAATGCCACCAACTCCTAAAAGTTTTGCGCGTTTATGGGGCTCCACTTCCAGGTCCTCCACCACTGGCCAGTTGTCTTTCTTTTCCGTCCTCGGATGTTGTATGCATTGGTTCATTATTTGCAGAATTTTCCTCTTGGCGTCCGCAGCCTTCTGCAGCGCTTCCATCACAATTTTCAGTGGCATCCCGGGGATTTTAATATCCGCCTGCAAAGCGGTTACGCCCTTCATATTACCGGCAACTAAAATCATTCCTGGTTTATCCACCGCCTATAAAGGGCGTAAAATGTTACTTTTGAAGTCCAAATCGCCCATGTAATCTTCTATACCGAGCAGATCCGTCAGCAGCCTGAAGTCCTTAACGTTTTTCTGCTCTTCGTCGTATTTGGTCACTAGACCGATCGCTACGCCAGCAGCTGGAGAAGTTATCGGCACTCCAGCGTCCATCAACGCAAGACTTCCTCCACATACGCTAGCCATAGAACTGGAGCCTTTTAGGTACAGTTACGGTTAAAAGTCGGCCTCTAACTAGTTCGCTCAAGAAAATAGACAACATACCATTTGACTCTAGGACTTCTGATGTTAATCTAATAGTGAAAGGGAAATCACTTGGAATGGTAGGAAATAAGCCCTTTTCCGCTAAAGCCCCATGGCCCATCTCCCTTCTACCAATGGGGCCAATTCGGCCAGTTTCCTTGGTAGCAAAGGGGGGAAACTCGTAGTGGAGAAAGAAATTCTTTTCTTTTACGCCACTGCAACAGCACAACCAACATAATGCCACAGATATTCCCAATGGGTTTACCTTGTCACCACACTCAAGGGGTCCAGCCTCATAGCACTTTCATGAGAATCCAAAGTGACTGTGCAGAGCACTTGCGTTTGGCCTCTAGTGAAAACTGCAGAACCGTGCAATGGTTTGTACAGATCCACTTGGCAGGAAATGTTTCTGAGCTCATCTAAATGCCGGCCGTCGCATCTGAGGTCGGTATCAAATATCAATTCCCTGAAGATCTTCTTGACCACCGCGCTGTAGCCTTCATTTATTAGATTTTGGTCAGCATCTGGAAAGGAGGATCTAATTTTTTCCAGGGCGTTTGTTCGGATTTCGGCTAGTGCCACATCGCGAGCAATTTTATCCAGGGAGTAGTTTTGAAGAACTTCCTTCACCCTCATTTCTGATAAGCTGCGTAAAGCTTCAGTAATGGCCTCGCTCAGAACAGGGCCAACTTCTATGGCCCTTTTCGGCTTGCCAAAGTGCTTTTGAAGATTCTCTATTTCTGTTATGACATGCTGTGCCTCTTTGGTGCCCACTTTGATGGCTTTTTGCAGGTCTTGTAGCAGAATACCATCGGCATTACCTAAACAAGTCCATAGTGTAATGGTTTTACCAAAGAAACCTCAATTGGAAGTACCTTCCAGCATAACAACTAGGTTGCGTTTAGTGGCTGAAATGACTAGATTCAGTTTAGATTGCTGCAGTTCTTTTCTTGTAGGATTTATCAGCAATTCACTGTCGATCATGCCCATCCTGACAGCCCCTACTGGGCCATTCCATGGAATATCACTAAGGGACAAAGCAGTGGAAGCTGCGTTGATTGCAATAACATCTGGATTGTTTACCCCATCAACCGCCAGCATGCTGCATACTACCTGAGGGTGTTTTCATACTATACTTTCAAACCTTTTCCCTTAATCAGCCGCACTAGCACTTACTTGGGTGTCGTAATAATAATGGTCTGTAAACAGTGGCCTTAAGCTCCTGTCGATTAATCTAGCGGTTAATATTTCTCTCTCGCTAGGACCCAACTCTCTTCTAAAAAAATTAGTGGGAATCCTGCCGGCCGCTGCCGATTTCTGCCTGTAATCGACCACCAAAGGCAAAAAATTGCTTGAGCTGGGCTTCGTTTTGGAAACCACTGTTACAATAACGGAAGTGTCTCCAACGGTCCCCACAGCACAGCCATCGGCCAGTCGGGCGTATTGCCCAGTGGACAGGGTCAAATTGCGACTAAACAACACGAATTAGAGGGTGCAAAAGGGGCTTCGGCCGATCGGGATAACCTAAAACGTCTCAACTTACCCATTGGAAAAGTTGACAGTGGCTTCTACAGGTTTCACCCCATTGCTGAGACGTCTTCCGACAACTTTCGTACATCGTTGTTGTAAAATTATCCATCTAAAGACGTGAGATCCTCGAAAAAGCGGCATTATTCAAGCTGTTTGCGATGGGTTTCTAACCTGCAAATGCAGCTCGTTGTTTACTTCTTCTTCTGTCGGGCAACGCTTCCATTTTTTTTTTTTTTAGTTTTGACGTTTGTTAGTTTGAAAAATGTTTTGAGGGTTTTTGAGTGCAATTTGCAGTTTTCCAGAGTAATTAGCCGAAACATGGTAAGTCAATTAAAAGCCCCATTTGTTAATGGTTTCGTTTTTGTATTATTCAATGCCTTTTTGCGGTATTACTGATCTTTTGTGCGATTTTTTATTTTTTTTGTTTGCCCTGCGGCTGGAGGAACAAAAATCTTCGCGAAGACACCCAGTGCTTCGAACCCTGGGTAGTGTTGGATTTTTACCAACTAAAAAAACCCCTTTTTTGTACTACGAGTTTTCGGGAGTTATCCTTTAAAACTTGTAGTCCTCTCTAAGAATTTGTCAGCTCCGGCATCCGTATGCCATAGCATCGCATGCTCTCCATGCTAGCTGCTTGCTAGCATGGTCATCTTATTAATTTAACGCCTTACTTATACATGCATGCTACTTACTACAAACACTACATTATTACCACACTTACAGCTGACGCCGTTTGATACCTGTTGCCCTAGTGGGCTAGTTGGTGTCTGGGCCTTTTTTTCCTGAGTCCCAGATCTTCAGGCGTGTAACTTACGAGTTTTCGCAGCTCTTCGTTCGAGTGCCTTCCAGCTTTCTCGAAGTCTGCTTTCGCTTTCCTTGTGAGAAACTCTCTTAGTGGCTCCCACTCCAGGTCCCTGTAGAGTTGGGAGTTTCTAACAAACCAGGGCGCATCTATGGCCATCCGCAGAAGTTTGTTTTCTGTGGCCTGAAGTCTATTCAAGTGACACTCGGCTGCATATCCCCATGCAGTGGAGGCATACGCCAGTGTCGGCCTGATTATGGTCTTGATGAGGAGTAGCTTGTTCCTAATACTCATCAGGCTTCTTCGGTTGAGGAGTGGGTACAACTTGGCAGTTGTTGCCTTAACCTTGTCGATGGCTGTTTTTATGTGCTTCTTCCAGGTCAGCTGTTTATCTAAAACAACACCCAAATATTTAATATCTCTTTCCAATTCGATGTTTTGTCCCTCTATGGTGATGTTGCCATCGACACTGTCCTGCTTCTTGCCAATAAGTATGGCCTAGCTCTTCTCTGCATTTATCTTCAGCTTCAGCTTCCACTGATGTAGTTCGTCAATTGCAAGCTGGAGCTGTTGCCTGATGCAGTCCTTGCGCCGTGAGGATGTCAGAAGGGCGGTATCATCTGCAAAGAGTGCCAAGGTCGTATTGGGAGGTCTTGGAATGTCGCTTGTGTATATGTTATATAGCAGTGGGGAGAGCACTGCTCCTTGCGGTACTCCTGCCTCAGTGCTTCTGGTTTCTGACCGGTGACTTCCAACTTTGACGCTGAAGCTCCTTCTGCAAATATAACTGTCTATTAGCTGGTACAGTTTCTTGTTGATACCTGTTTCCATCATCTTGTAGATGAGACCGTCTCTCCACACTCTGTCGAACGCTCTTTCGACATCCAGTGTGAGTATTCCAGTCGTTCGGTACTGATTCATTTCTTTGGTGCATCTTTCTACTATCCTGAGCTATCTTTTGTGCGAAGAAAGCGAAGGTGAATAAATAGGGATTAAATACAGTTTTTTGGCAAACTGTGATCACTTATCTGTAAATATTCATATGTTTTTGGGTAGTTTAGTGCTTTGGAAAGATTCTAATAGTTTTCAGGATTTATAGTAAAAATTAATATTTCAAGCCACTTGCGAGATTCATGTGCTGAAAAGAGACACCAATTAGTAAGGGGTGTGTTTCTCTCTCCACTACATGGAGCTTTTATTGGAGGAGTCAAAGAAAGGCACTAGAATCAGAGATTAGTTGTCTACTAATCTCTGCTAGAATCTAGGACCCTGACCGAAACGAAATAACTGTTCCGTTCCGGTTTCGGTCCAAGACAAAATTTCAAATTTCGGGTTCGTTACAGTTCCGGTTTAGAAAATAATTTCCAATTCGGTTCCGCTCCGGTTCCGGTTTTTTTTCGGTTCCAAAATCTATAAATAACAACAAATGAAGGCAAAGATAAAGGCTGCTCTAATTAGGAATCTCAAGACCTTTTTCCTTGCTTGTTGTATTATACAAGATAAAAGATGAGCAAACGATTCACTGCTTCATACGGTACTTCGGCTGGTTGTATCGTATGGGGTAGGAGGACTAGCAACCCCAGACAATATTAGATACAAAAATTACTTTAATCGTTGTATTTTTGAAAAGTAATTTGTTAATGAATTTTCTGGCTTTAGCGCGTTCTTCTTTCACTCTTATTTCCGTTTAAAGATTGTTCTTCCTGGTTCATGTCTTCACACTCTTCGCCATCTTCTGAGGAGTTGCTTATGTCCAAAATTCCAATTTAAAATGTTTCGTTGTTGGTGATCGAAGAACTAAAATAATTCAACTGAAAAAAGAATTTTAAAAATAGTGTATAAACCTACGGTGTTTGTTCTTTACGAATGAAAAGTCGGTTGGTCTTCACAAAGAATTGTTCCTCTAAAATGTTTTCTTTAATATTTGACCTCGAAGGCGGCAGCAAAAATTAGAGTCCTGCGAATAACCTCTTAACACTAACTTGAGTTGCCGGTACGCTTAACAATACTTGAGCAAGCATGTGTAACTCGGGATTAAGCTCATTCTTTTTCTTCCAGAAATCAAAAATCGTTTCATTTTTCGATAAGCGTATGCGGATTTGTTCCACTTTATAGGAATTTAAAATAATTTCAATTTTGTTAAGGGGTACAAATGATGATTGTGAAGAAAATTCGTGCTGATTAATTCCTTTTAAACATTTTTGCTCTGAATCTTTATGTCTCAAAAAGGCTTCCATTTCATCGCCTGATGAAGAACTAGATGTTTCCGTTTCCATATCGTGTTGGTCAGGGTCAGATTTAGAATTAGAAGAATTGCACCCCTTTAAGAACATCAGTCTAGTCCATAACGACTTTAAATGTGCTTTTGCTTTTTCCACTTGATTGCCGTCTAAAACTACCTTATACCAAAAAATTGTTATTTTTATGATTTGTCAAGATACCAAGCTAAAGAAACTAAGAAGAAGCTAAGAAACTCATTTTTTCGCATTTGTTTTAGTAAAAACTTGAAGGGTTTTATTAAAAACAAGACTTTATTAGAATGTGGCTCACAGAACACCTCTGATGCGGCTGTTTGAACGAGCCAAATGGGCCAAATGTATTGATGGATAAAGCGTTTTGATTTTATAATATTTAATTTAATTTAATTTTATTTTATTGGCCGTCATTTACTACAAAATCATTCTCTCAGCGTGGCGAAAAAGGATGCACTTCTCTAAAAACCCTAATAGTGTGACTTGAACCAAAATTAGCACTCATAACACATTCTTATATTCTCAATCTAAGGAAGTTAAATCTGAGAAATTTTCATCTGGTATATTTTGAGGGTATACTCCTATACACATAAGAAGTCAGCCAAGTCGCAGTCGTTCGGTATACGATGCATGTGACTATATTCGGGCATTCTAATTTAGCGCTATGACATGGTTGATATCCCCGTAAGAAAAAAAAATTGATGAATGCGCTTGTTACGAAAACACTTTTAAGTCGCAATACTTTGGCTATATTGCAATGAAATTAATCTAGACCTGACTCTTGCCGCGGCTTGTATCTTTGATGTTTAGACAAAATGGCGAATGAACCTCCGTGCTTTCCTAAGGAAACTTGATTGAAGAACTTTGCGCTCTGTCTCTAGCGATTCACCGCACTTCTCCAAGTAAATCCTCTGCTAATCAAGCTTCAATTAGCTGCTTTTTCTGTTCCTAAAGACTTAGAATTCTTAGCGAAGCAACGCACGGATTTCAGACCAAGAGAAGCGAAAGGCATCGGCATTGGCGATGATGCACAATGGGCTCCCGCGTGAACAACTTATTCATCGACGCGGTTTCGAATAAGATACAGTTACCAAAAGCGGCAACCATTCAACGAATTCCGTATCTCTATTTACATATATATTAACGCTTAGATGGCACTCTAAACCAAGTGCAAAGCCAGTACCAGCGTAGCAGCAGGTTCTGTTTCTCCACGGTCTTGTGAACATTTGAACAGGTGAACGCCGCTAGACCGCATGGACAGGCCCTGATGGGGACTTGCTCAGTGTCGAGAACAACATGGCCACGAAATAGCTTTAGTGAGACGCGAAAGTTTTTCGTCGCAACTGCTTTTTACTTGACGGATACGCCGTTAGAAACGGTCGTTTTAGACGTTTTTCCCGACGGAAAACTGTTCGTTTCCGGTGAAATTGTGTGCAGTGCCCATCTGGATACTGCCGAAGACCTGCTGGAGATCAAGCGAACCTTGTAAGTGTCAAAAGTGGTGGCGACTAGACGTATGACCATATACGAAGACGGTTGTCGCCTTTTTTGTAGAGCGGCACTCAAATCTGGCTGGCTTACACCATAAAAACACTATCGGATCGGGAATCGCCAACTCTCCTAATCGACTGTTGATGTCTTTTGTTCGAATTCCTTTCATCGATTTTTTTCATTGATTTGGGCCTCGGGAAATCGCTTTTCAATTTAGTACTTGCGGCTGCAAGTCCCCTAATTTTTACTTTCAACAGATGTTTAATTAAATTTATTGAAAACGTGTTTTTAGGTAGTTTTCTCCTATTTCACGTCCAGTTTTTCAATCATTCGAGTAGTTAGGAGCGATTTATTTGAAGTGATTAAACCCTTTGAATCAATTCTGAAGAAAATGAGGAGTTTTTTGAAATTTAATTAGTTTAGCCAAACCGAAAATGCGCATTTTTTGTATTTCAAATTTCCTGAGATTAGACGAGTTGCGACTTTTAACAGCTTTTGAGTGCAAGCTTTTTACAAATTGATTTTTTTAACAAATTTGCATGCCAATATCAAATTATACCAGAATACAGGCGGGTATTTTATTCCAAAGAAAACACAAACTCTTCATTTGTCACTTGGTCAACCCGGTATATTCCAGCAAATATTCAGGGTGGACCAAGTGACAAATGAAGAGTTTGTCTTTTCTTTGAAATAAAATATTAGAAAAAATTTGAATAAAGCATTTTTCTTTAACTTTCCCCAGACTCTATAAAACTCTAATGGCCACAAATGAACTCTGCTGATCGTTTATCGAAACTGATGAGTTTTTCGGACTTTTTGCTCAAAAAAGCTCACAAATTTCAACAAAAAAATGATCAAAAGAAATAAGCTATGCGGTCATTGCTTGAAATTGAGTTCCTCGGGCGTTTAGGCAGTCGAGGAAAAGAATTTCTTCAGGTATGTTTCGCAAGAACGACTGGCTTATATCTTCAGAAGTGGGTTAGCACCAAAGCTACCTCTGAAGATGTAAGTCACTCGTGCTTGCGAAACGTCAGGAAGAAATTATTTTCCACGACTACATGAAAGCCCGAAAAACTCATTCTCTACCCCAGTTATAAGCTGATATCATCAGAAAATCAGCAGGATTCCAAGCCGCTTATGCATTTCCATGTTTATACCGTTCTACCAACATCCTTCTATGGGGAATGTTTATATTTTTTCACTCAACCCACCGCTCGTATCAGGTCCGAAAACATTCCCAGTTGATATGAGAGCAAATATTATTCAATTTACATTTTTGAACTGAATTCGTGACCTATTTGGCATTGAACTATGCGTTTCAAGGTATCACGTACCACCTCAATCACTTCCATTCATACCAATTGGTTGGGCTGATGGAGGCAATTGTATCTGGTTTCTACTACACGCACAGATGTTACGGCGTTTCTTTTCTAGATATGGCTTTTTGCCGTAACATGGCAAACAATAGACAATTTAACAATCGGCTCGATAATTAATTGGGAAAATTACCACGGATGTGGAATATCTAGCTACCGACTTCTTACTTGGAGAAGGTCCGACTTAGTGGCTTAAATGTAAAATTTAACTGTAAAAACCCTACCAACTGCTGCTGTGAGTTTTATGATTTTTGTTGCTAATGTTTGAACAACAATTCCGGCGCGTTCGACTTGTTTAAATATTGCGGCAGACTCGGCATTCATGAATATTAAATGCCATTAAAAATAGTCGATGACTTCGTATGTGCCATTTAACCGATCATCAATAAACCATCCGCGAGTATCGGATTCCAAATGGAGCTCGAATCAATAGGCCATCTTCCTGATTTTTCAACTTTGTCGCTGGCAGATTGGTGTCAACTGTACGATTTACGAATCTGTGATCTGCAACTCACATGATTCACTATATCCTTTCAAAGGATGTAATTTCTCTTTTTAGTCTGCTGGCTGACATGGCGCTTTTTGTAACAACCGGTACTCGGATCAGGTAATTGCCTGACTGATTGCTGTTTCGATGGTTCGAAGCTCAGTATGATCTTCAAGTAGCGCATCTGGACAAGTGGATGTTTTCAGTATTTACTCAGATTAATCTGGAGGTGACTTAAAAAAAGTGATAAATTTTCGGGCAGTTTTTCTTTTTTTTTTGTTCGCACGTTTTCGAGCAAACCTACCATTGGGTTTATACAGGGTGTTATTTGAGTACGTCGTCAAACTTCAGGCCAAGATGCAAGATGACTGATTATTTGAATGATTGTAGGACGGAAAGGTTTGTATGAGTACATGTCAGGAAAAGAATGGTAAATGACGAATAATTTTAATTTGCTTTTACTAAAAATAGAAACTTGCCCTTTTTGCTGTTGAGAACTTCTGCCACTCTTTGGCGCGTAACTCGACACCCTTTGGCTCGTAACACCAAAGCTGCCTGAAACCCTTTGATACCTTCTAAGCCACCTAATAAGTCATCATTGGAAGTCTTCCAGTTGCTTTCAAAATTGTAATCTGTCCCTAAGGGCATTAAGAACACCACTGGGAATAATTATGGTGATGCCACTGGCACGAGCTCTCTCAAACACATTCATCTAGAGGTGGAAACTTTAGTGGTTTTAGCAGTCCTGGACAAAAACCCCTTTGAAGTTTGACTCTTTGCAGTTTAGAACTTCAACCACTCTTCTGTTCGTAACTCGTTTTAAAGAACTTTTAAGTAGATTTTGAAAACTTAAAAAAGTAGCAAAAATATGTGCCTAGTAGTAAACATCTTTATTTCTAAAAAAGGCTATCGAGCTATCGGTCTTTCTGCCCTTGTTTAATACATGTAGTCTTAATCTAAATAAAAAACAAATATGAAAATTCTCTTATTCTAGGTTAACAATATTATTAAATAAAACTTCAGTGGCAAGAAGAAATTATTTTATTGTCCACTAGTCAGTTGCGTTTGTAAGTGTTCGAGTAGCGTTAATGTGGGGAAACGGAAGCGGGATTGTCTGGTTGGTCTTGTAAGACAAAGGGGATTCAGTATGGTCCAGTTGTAGGGGTTGTTTGTCCATTTTGTCTATATGAGTTATATTGTCTATATGAGTTAGTATATTTGATGTATGAGTCTTTCCGGAATCTTTGTCATGTTTGTGCGTTCGTATAGTAGTTGGGTGGAGGGGTTGTGTAGTGGGTTTTGGGGGTGTCTTATTCGTGTTATTAGTCTTAGTGCAATTTGTTCTGTTGTTTGTATATAACGTTTTGTCCTTTCTGTTCCGTTGGTCATGAGTATATGTCCAAAGTCTAGCAAGGGTCTACAAATAGCTTTATATATTTTGGTGGCGGTGTTTGTGCTAATCCCTCTGTCTTTGTAGGTTGGTGATCGGAAGTGTTTTGTTCTCTTTATTGTTTCTGCCCTGATGTTTCGTATGTGTTTAGTGAATTTAAGTTTGTGGTCAATTGTGATTCCAAGGTATTTTACGTCGTTTTTTGGTTGTGTCGTTTGGCCGTCTGCAGTTATTGTAGGGGAGTCAGCGTTGAGTCTGTGGTTTGTGAGCAGAAGTTGGTTTTTTGACGCGTTTGGTGTTAGTCTCCATTTATAAAACCATGTCATTGTGTTGTTTGTTAGTGTTTGGAGTCTTTGAGCTGCTCTCTCAGTAGTTTTGTCATGTACAATAAGTGCCGTGTCGTCTGCGTATTGTAATATGTATGCCGATCTGTCGATTTAATTTTTGTCTGGTAAGTTGTAATTGTATATGTCATGGCAGTATATATTGTAGAGAAACGGTGAGAGCGGGGATCCTTAAGGGAGCCCTTGTTCAGGGGAAAAAGAAAATGACAGTGTTTTGTCAATTCGTACTTGTAGTTTATGTGCCTATTTACTATTGAAAACTTGTTTCGCCTTAGCAAGACATCAACAGTTTTCTCAGCTACGAGATCTTTTTGAGCCAACAATTTTTCGAGCCTAACTGATTGCTGAGAAAACAATCTTTGAAAGTTTGCTGTTTGCACTTAGGAACATCAGCCACTCCTCTACTAAAAAGTATCCCAGAGAGCTCTTATTCTAAGCTCAAAATTGGTCTCAAATAATAAAAAAATTGAGACCTTGCCAAGCTATCCCAGAATGAGCTTAACAAAAGTTTCAATTGTGCCCAGGAAGCAGTAATCTTTTCATACTTACACCAATATGATCCACAAAATGGGCCGTTACGCCACTCGCAGCAACCTGAAGAGAGTTTCATTTAGAGCCATGAATGCTCTTTGCAGTTTTACTGGTGGCTGAGCGAAATGAACTTTGAAAATGGCTCATTTACAATTGGAAACTCGTTGAGTTCTTGGTAGATTTTGGAATTTCAAAAAACATTCCAAAGACATCCTAACTGGCAACAGGAAAAAGCGACAGTTTGAATCTTTCTCCAAGTGTTTGCTCCCTTATAAGATAAAAAGTTATGTTTTTAGAGTCCGTTTGTTACTTTTTTGGAACATTGATCACATTCATTGCAAATAATCGAACTCCATATTTTGCGTTTGTCCACGGGCAGTAGATTTGATGTCTCCATTTTGTATTTACTTTATTTTCGATTCGAACGTGTGATTCATGCACGATTAAGCTACGCCTCATTTCTGCCTAAACCCGAAAAAAATAGGATTCAAAATGACCGGATTGGACGGGGAGGATCAATTGTGTGACCATCCAAATAATCCGCCCTATCAAACGGACTATCTAGACTTTTTCTGATATTTCATGCACAAAAGTTATTTAGCTTTTTGTGTTTCAGATTTTTTGCCCCAAAACCGATTATTACACGTGCAGCATCTCTCGAAAAAAATGATCGGAATGTATAAAATGTATGAATGAGCCTCGGGCTTATAACATTCTCGGTATCGCGTACAAGTTTCTCCGGTTTAAAGGCAGTATTCCGAGCCTAGATTAATATTTTATACGCATTTAGCCTGGCATTATTTTCAAACCGTTCGGTTTAATGCGAAAGGACAGATTTATTTATTAGTATTATTCCTTTGGAAATTGGATTTATCCCATTCATTTATTATAACGGCAAAATTCTGTACACGACGCGTGATTTAGCCTCCGGTGTCGCTAATTTATGGCCTTCCATGCCTATTTAAATAACTTGTAAATTATCGAGAATTTCCTATTCACAAAAACATGACACCAATGCAGTCTTACTTGTGTATGCAATCTTAAAAGTGCATCAGTATAAATAGTTTTCCAAACAGATCACATTTGCTATTATTTCTATTCAGGAGAATTATTGAACATTCAGGTGTGCAACATCAATTCCTGCCTTCATTAATGAACAAGTTGGAAGAGGCTGATGATCGAATGCACGTTTTACAAAATGAAACAATCCTGACTGCTCCATTTTTATATTTTTCTCCTTTGTCCCTTGCTTAATTTCTTATCAACCAAATCAGTGACTTGCTTGAAGTTCTCAGGAGATCAACTTATAAAAAATTGATCTTCAATCACTCACCTTTACACTTACTTTACGCACTTTTATTTCATGTCAATGTCTGTTGTAAAACATGTCACTCTTTGACACTTACATGAGTTTGACACTTACTAAATTACTTCTGTCTGTTCCAGGTGACACCTGTCAAACTACTGACGCTTACTGTGGTGTTAAAACAGGATCAAAATGATTCAAAGTTCGTACAAAGCGATGTACCGGCCGAATTTCTACGAAAGCACGTGCCTGCGGTGCAATGAAACGGTATACCAGGTGGACCGGGTGGGGCCCTTGAAGGATT
This sequence comes from Dendroctonus valens, assembly GCA_024550625.1. Taxonomy (NCBI): domain Eukaryota; kingdom Metazoa; phylum Arthropoda; class Insecta; order Coleoptera; family Curculionidae; genus Dendroctonus; species Dendroctonus valens. Next base: position 237,480 of record JAJTJO010000043.1, on the reverse strand, counting down.
TTACGTTTTTTCATAGTGGTTGTTTCAAATGTGCGGTATGCGGCACGAAATTGACGCTGAAAACGTACTACAACAACCAGCACAGACAGGAGGACAAGGAGGTGTATTGTAGTGGGCACGTGCCAAAAATCGGGCCCGGACATTTGGACGGGCTCGTCTGTGGGCATTCGAAGTGCCCTCAATGTTCCGAAATCCTCCAATTTTGTCAACGAACAGATTCGCGGGCCTGGCAGGAGCAGCGTCGAGGGCGAAGGTATACATTTATTTAAAATTTCGTAATAACTCTATAGGTACGACGTTTCGCGTAGTTTAACAGCAAGCATTTTCAGATGTATGTATTTTACATGCGGTCGATTTGAATCATTCAGGTTTACCTGCACTCGCAGTCTTTGCTTGTGAAAATCTACAGAATAAAGCAGGGCAACAGAAGGTTTTCTAACTGTTGCTTCCTTTCCCCAAGTCTGAAGTTAAAACCGGTTATTTAACCCAACGTTTCGCTTATTGCCACAACTGCCAGTTTCAGAGGCTGTGCAGTGTGTCCTCTTATGCTACTCCAGAATTGCGGGAAGTTTGAAAATTTGGTCGCCTATGGACCTCGATGGGTATTTTGGATCTCAAACGTGAAAAGCCATTGTTTCCTTCATTCTCTTTATCACACAGATACGAAAGTATGTCGCATGTTAGACACAAAAAGCAATTATTTCAAAAATGGCACTGCAATTTTCCATATTTTCCCTTGTCGTTAATTGCAATCGTCCATTTACTTGCAAATTAGATTCTAACGATTTGAAAACCACTTTAGCTTAAAAAAAAGCTAGACAATTAACCAGCCTTGACTTTACCCAAACGGTAAATAAACATTTTTGTTTCCAATTACATAAATACGTGCAATTATTTGTTTTAGTGTCGAACTGGGCGTGTCGAAGAACATGTTTCAATTATCTAATCGGTCAAGTACGGAACGAACAACCTGAGCTGCGATTCGCTACAGTACGATTGTTCGTCGTCTTGTTTCATGGACAAAAACCCAAAAAAAACTCTGTCAATTTGCTTAACAACCAGCCGACATCTTGATTATTCATGTCCGAGCCTTCCACTTTCATCCGGTTGTTGGTTCTTCAGCTGCAGCAAACCAAATGGTTTTTTTTTCTTTCACATGGGCGAAGTCAGGCAAAAATCATTCAAACTTCAACAGTTCAACACACGTACAAATTCCCAATATACAGGGTGTCCCAGAAGCAAGTACAGTAAATTCAGGGGCAAATAGGCCTTGTCCAAATATGAAAAAAATCAAAATATGCATGGGTCCGCAAAAGCTTCGCTTTAGAAATATAGGGCGACAAATTTTACTTTGAAAAAAATAGAAAATTATAAATTTTGCTTTTATAGCTTTCGGCTATAAATAATGCAATAGGAATAAATTATAAAAAAACTGCAAGTGAAGTGCGAACCACGCAAATAAAGTCTTTGTCCAAAGGAGCGCTGCAGCTCTGCAGCACTTATGCGTCCACTGAGCCGCCACTGACGTTAGGTTTTTTTGCGAGACAAAATTTTCCTTTTCTCAATCCTTCCTCAATGTGTTCAAATATAATTTAATAGTAAAAAGAACTATTTATTATATAGGGTGATTCAAAATTCAATACAAGTGTGTCTACTTAAGATCGCACCATTTGGAAAACATGTTTATCATTAATTTTACGAAAAAAAGTTATTATTTATAAAAAGTTCTGCTTGGTCCAAAACCTAAAATGCAGCTATCAGATATTATGATTTTTCAGTCGTATACGAGGTATATCAGAAAATATGAATTTAGCTCAAGAATAAAGTACGTTTATTTTTGACAATATCGAAAATTGTTATTAAGAAAAGTTGATTAGAGTTTAAAAGCACGTTCAGGTATCTAAATGCATCGAGCTATGATGAACATCAAGTTTTGTTACTTGTAAGTTGGTTTCATATGGGAAACTTTTTCATTATTAATTTTAAGAAAAAAAGTTAATCTGCTAGCGTTTTCGAGTTATTTGCAAATACATCAGAAAAACACCTTTACTTTTTTTCGGCTTTTTTCCTGATTTTGGCACATAAAACACGGCCCTAAAATTCTCCGAATTTTGAATCGCCTAGTATACCTACTAGAGATGGGTAACTCAGAGAATTTTCGCGAGCCGGCGCAGTGTCGGCGGAATGGCTTGGTGCGACAACACAGCGCCCCGGCACAGTAACTCACTGGCGCAGTTTATGTTGCAGTAAACTCATTTGTATATTACGCCATACACATAGATAACAACAAGTAGAGACACACGCCTGTTGCGTTGTTTTAATGAATGGAATAAATGAAGTCGAAATACATTTTCTTCGTGTAAAGCCTAGTTGTCTCACAAGCGAAGTTTCGGAGAAAACATCCGAATATTTGGATGATTTAACAGGTGTCGGAAATCGTTGAAATAACATAGTTTTCATTTGCGATTATTCAGTGCTGAATTTTTTTTTATTTTGCAACGTATGTAGGTAGGCAACAGAGTCAGTGCTTCATTTTGTGCCAACACTGCATTCACACATAATTATGATTACTTACCGAATCGAGGTAAATTAGGATTCATCAGTCATTAGAATATCTTTGTCATAAGTCATCAGATAAGTATCTTTATCTTGAGCACGAACTAGCAACTAAACAGCAAACTTCCGTTGCAAAACTAAACTGCTATCTTGAATGAGGTTAATTGTTGCAATCAGGGTTGGGGCTGCCACCTGTGAGTTTGTGGATGAAATCCACCACAAGCGTAATATGGTAATAAAAGGTGCGGCGCAGTCAGACGGGATGAGTTATAGCTCATCAACTCGCAGAGCGGCAACAACTCGAAAGCGCAACTCAACCCAGTGTTACCCATGCCTAATAGCTACATTTATCAAACTAAAAGAGCGACAAGCGACAGTAGTAGCTCGTTTTCTCACTTTTTTTGAAGTTAATGAACAGTCAGTAGTAACTAGTCACCATTTCCTGCATCTAGCCTTTGAAATCAAACATAAATCTTCAACTTTTATTTACTCTCTAATTTACATCTGAAAAACATGTTGGTATTATCTACTTATATTGAATATTAATTATTTCACGCCTTTACCGAAGGACAACCTTACCATTGAGCTAATGGTCCTCATTTAAGCAAAGCTGGTTTCTTCTTAGCTTAACAACAAAATTACTTAAAGAAATCAGCCCCAATTGAATACAGTCGGCCGGGCTGCTTGAGGATTTTTCAAAATCAAACGCTAAAATAATGGACAAAAGCCTGAATAACTCCACGTTCACTTTCCGCATAGCTTTGACTAAATATATCCATGTGCGAACCTGCTTGCATTTCGATAAATCAGTTTATGGCACATGCGAGTTAATAATAATTAGAAAGTAGACAAACGATATTGTACAAATAAAAGGTCGTAGCGGAAATACCGTAAGGCTTTTGCGTAATGAGCATTTTCTGGACTATTTTTTTTCTTTTCAGCTATTCATGTGCGTACGCATGTCAATGGTAACTCACAACAGCCCCATTCGCCCCCGTATGGGGAGCGGCCCCACTACAGCCCCACATCGTACACGGATGGGGCTTCTCCAACTGGAGGCTACCAATATGGTCGATTCGATGCCAGCGCCCTCCACATAGCACACGCCCTCAAGCAAACTGAGCTACAGAAAAGCTACAAGATCCATAGGGAAAAACCCATTGATGTATATTTGGTAAGTTGGAAGCGAAAATTCCAGCAAATATGCAAGAGGGTGTTCCATTTTCCACACTTTTATAGGGTCTTTTAGGTCAAACTTAAAATGGTAAAAACAAAATTTTTAATTTTTTGCTCGCAAAGAGCAAAATAAGTAGCGGACACAAGAAAGTAAATTAAAAAACTCTAGAAACTTTGCAACGAAATAAAACACTCAGATTAAGGATGGAAATAACTGAAATTATCGCAGATGTTCTTTTTGGAACGGATTCTAAGGAATTCATGATATGTAAGGGTTCTATTTCTGCAAAGACCTCATGAATACTTTAATCAAGTTGTTCCCGAGTGAAAATTACTTCTTTATAAATTAAATTTTCCAACATTCCCCAAAGAAAAAAATCTGGAAGTGTTAGATCCGGTGATAGTTGTGGCCACCTTATAGGTCCATGTGCTCCTATACAGCCGTTTCTAAAGTTCTTCTGCTATTAAAATTTAAGGTGAATTTCACTTTGACAATAATAATCAAATCAAACTTAATTTGAGTGAAACCCGCTGTATTTTATGGCGCATTTTTCCGTGTCCCATATACTGAATAACCCTGTATGAATAGATGCAAATCCAATTTTGATTAGGCATTGTTGAAACAATGCGATGGATAACAGCCGACCATTTATGGGACTCATTTTCTCCACTTACCGATCCATAAATGGAGTCGAGGCAATCGTGGTCAAGACGCGCGGCTTTCTAGCCGGTAAAAAACTGTTTTTAATTTTATGCGACACCTTGACTTAGACGGGTTTGGATGTGCCGCCAAGAAGTTGAAAAGTGAAGGGCGCCGAAAAGTGCACTAAATCAACCGAAAAAAAACTTCATGAAAATTCAAGTTTAAACCTGCGTTGTTTCGATAACAACGCCAACACGATCTAGCGCAGATTGTGCATTGTTTTCGAACGGTGTTTTATGAAGACCTGTAGCCAGATCGCTTGATAAATCCAACAATGGTACCGACGAAGCCTGCAGTGTTCTGCATATTTATAGTTTCCTATCTGTGTTGGATCGCTTTGGTTCAGCATTGAACTTGAAGCACTTTGAGGAATATTTGTTGGAAAAAATTGGACTCAGGATCAGTTTGGATGCGTCCGCTTTTTTTTCATGCGGAAGGTTGCAGCTAACTGCCCCGGATGCCATTTATTTGCCATATGAAAACGTACCAATATTTCAAAGTTTACTGGGTTTTCAGATAGTTTTGCAAGAAAAAATTTTTTTTTACCAGTTTGGATGCGCCTCGTTTGTCCCTCTCGTTTTTGCGTAAAAAATGGTTTCGTTGGACCAGTTTGGATGCATCCTCTAGTCCCACTGGGAAGTTTTCGCCAACTGTTCCCTAACTATGATTATGTTTGGTTTCAAAGTTGCCACAAACTCACAAACATTTTTGGGGCATTTTTTCTCGAAATTTAGGAATTTCGTTTTTTTGAGCAACAAAACAGATTTTTTGTAATGAGAAGTGCCTAGTTTTGCCCAAAAATTGCTTTTATTGGACCAGTTTGGATGCACCCTTTATGCCCCACTGTGAGTTTGTGCAAACTGCTCCCGAACTATGATCATGTTGGTTTCAAAGTTGCCCCAATCTCTTTGGGTACTAAACACAATAAAAAATTATATTTTTTTGGGGTATTTTAGCTCGAAATTTAGAAACTTAGTTTTTTTAAAACAATAAAACAGATTTTGGTAACCACTTTAGAATATAAAAAGTGCCTAGTTTTGCGTAAAAAATGGTTTTGTTGGACCAGTTTGGATGCATCCTCTAGTCCCACTGGGAAGTTTTCGCAACTGCTCCCTAACTATGATCATGTTTGGTTTCAAAGTTGCCACAAACTCACAAACATTTTTGGGGCATTTTGTCTCGAAATTTAGGAATTTCGTTTTTTTGAGCAACAACACAGATTTTTTGAAGTTAAAAGTGCCTAGTTTTGCGCAAAAATTGCTTTTATTGGACCAGTTTGGATGCACCCTTTATGCCCCACTGTGAGTTTGTGCAAACTGCTCCCGAACTATGATCATGTTGGCTTCAAAGTTGCCCCAATCTCTTTGGGTACTAAACACAATAAAAAATTATAATTTTTTGGGGTATTTTAGCTCGAAATTTAGAAACTTAGTTTTTTTAAAACAATAAAACATATTTTGGTAACCACTTTAGAATATAAAAGTGCCTAGTTTTGCGTAAAAAATGGTTTTGTTGGACCAGTTTGGATGCATCCTCTAGTCCCACTGGGAAGTTTTCGCCAACTGCTCCCTAACTATGATCATGTTTGGTTTCAAAGTTGCCACAAACTCACAAAAATTTTTGGGAATTTTTTTCTCGAAATTTAGGAATTTCGTTTTTTTGAGCAACAACACAGATTTTTTGAATATAAAAGTGCCTAGTTTTGCGCAAAAATTGCTTTTATTGGACCAGTTTGGATGCACCCTTTATGCCCCACTGTGAGGTTTGTGGCAAACTGCTCCCGAACTATGATCATGTTGGTTTCAAAGTTGCCCCAATCTCTTTGGGTACTAAACACAATAAAAAATTTATAATTTTTTGGGGTATTTTAGCTCGAAATTTAGAAACTTAGTTTTTTTAAAACAATAAAACAGATTTTGGTAACCACTTTAGAATATAAAAGTGCCTAGTTTTGCGTAAAAAATGGTTTTGTTGGACCAGTTTGGATGTATCCTCTAGTCCCACTGGGAAGTTTTTGGCAACTGCTCCCTAACTATGAACATGTTTGGTTTCAAAGTTGTCACAAACTCACAAACATTTTTGGGGCATTTTTTCTCGAAATTTAGGAATTTCGTTTTTTTGAGCAACAGCACAGATTTTTTGAATATAAAAGTGCCTAGTTTTGCGCAAAAATTGCTTTTATTGAACCGGTTTGGATGCACCCTTTATGCCCCACTGTGAGTTTGTGCAAACTGCTCCCGAACTATGATCATGTTGGATTTAAAGTTGCCACAATCTTTTTGGGTACTAAACACATTAAAAAATATACAATATTTTTGTTGTATTTTATCTCCAAATTTATAAACGTAGTTTTTTTTAAGCAATAAAATAAAGTTTGGGAGCAAATTGTTAAAAAACGATAAATTTGCAGGTAAACTACTCAAATAAACGACAACAATCATATAAAACTTGTCTGCAATAAGAAATATACCAGCTTTTCAGGAAAACAATAAATCTTTGTGGCTTACTTTCACTGTCCCAATCGAAGTGTTCGGGAAACTTTTTTTTTGACGGTTTGGCCTCAATTTGGATTCTTGTGGATGAGTTCGGACCCGTTTTTTTGGGAACATTCGAGCTGAAAATATGTCGTTTCCAACTGCTCTAGTAAATCGTTGAAGTCGCATTTGCATTTGTGTAAATGCCATTAAATATTTTATTAGGCATCGCTATTACAGTCAACAACTGGACAAGTTTGGGCGCATTCTTCGGGTTACATTCTGGCTTAATTAAAGGCCTGTCCAAACTGCTCTAAATTTAATTTAATTATCAAGCAAAAATCCTTTATGTGGCAACGTCCTTGTTAGGATAATTGCCTGATTTTTGACGAGATTCTGTATGATTGGAAAAGTTGTTGATGGGGAAACGTGTCAGCTTCTAAACTGTGATTGGTCTGAAGTGAGTCTCCTTTGAAAAACTAGCCACGAAAATTTCTTTGATCAAAATGGCGATTTACGCAAAGAATGTCTCAATTGGATACCTGTATGTATGCATATCTAATAAAGTGAGTCATCTAATCCAATCTTAAGAGTGTAGAAAAGTGAAACTCCAGTCAGTGACCGCGAGGTGAAGTGAGAAATGGGAACAATAAGTGTTGACAACGGCGGAATTTGGCGCACCTTGTAAAAGAATGGGGGTATTTCCCAAATAAAAAAAAATTAAATTACGACCTGCCATAGCCACTAATAAAATAATTTACGAGCGAAATTCTTGCGGAAGACTTTACTCGTAAATTCGTCGCTTTTTTTGTTTACCCAAACGTCCCCAGCTTGTTTTATTTGAGTGATAAATCGAAAAACTGTGCTGATTTGGACAGTTTTTCATGAAGCATATTAGCATAGAAACGACATTTACAGCATGGTGATACTGTAAGAAAACGGGCAATTAACCGGTAGAAAACGAATGAATTGGTCGAACAGCTTTCCATTTTACATAATGCAGTTTTTCAGTGTTGTAATGGCCGTTAATTAACATGGACGCCTCTTCGTTCGATGATTGTCGATTTTAATTGATTATAAAAAACAAATAAACTTTAATGATTACTGAATTTACACAAGAAAATGCTTCTGATTTTTTTTCGAAATACTTAAATGTGCATTTTTTCGCTTTTTAGTCTTGTGTGTTAAATAAAAGGAAAGCAGCCTGTGCCATGCATGCGTCGAACATAAATCAAACGATTTAAATTGAAAATTAAGAGGATTCAGGGGCAAATTATGCGGCGCAGTCACGCTGCGTTCTGTTCTGATTGCATCGTCAATTAGCTTCAGTACGCCGCAAAACGCGAAAACCCAACTAATTATACAGGACAGCTTGCCTGTTTATGGACATTAACAAAGCTTTTGATAGTGTCTGGCATAGAGGCTTACTATACAAACTATACAAACTGCACACACCAACATATCTACTACACACCATAAAGAACTTACTAGAAAACAGACAACTACAAGTACGAATTGACAAAACACTGTCATTTTCTTTTTCCCCTGAACAAGGGCTCCCTCAAGGATCCCCGCTCTCACCGTTTCTCTACAATATATACTGCCATGACATATACAATTACAACTTACCAGACAAAAATCAAATCGACAGATCGGCATACATATTACAATACGCAGACGACACGGCACTTATTGTACAAGACAAAACTACTGAGAGAGCAGCTCAAAGACTCCAAACACTAACAAACAACACAATGACATGGTTTTATAAATGGAGACTAACACCAAACGCGTCAAAAAACCAACTTCTGCTCACAAACCACAGACTCAACGCTGACTCCCCTACAATAACTGCAGACGGCCAAACGACACAACCAAAAAACGACGTAAAATACCTTGGAATCACAATTGACCACAAACTTAAATTCACTAAACACATACGAAACATCAGGGCAGAAACAATAAAGAGAACAAAACACTTCCGATCACTAACCTACAAAGACAGAGGAATTAGCACAAACACCGCCACCAAAATATATAAAGCTATTTGTAGACCCTTGCTAGACTATGGACATACACTCATGACCAACGGAACAGAAAGGACAAAACGTTATATACAAACAACAGAACAAATTGCACTAAGACTAATAACACGAATAAGACACCCCCAAAACCCACTACACAACCCCTCCACCCAATCTACTATACGAACGCACAAACATGACAAAGATTTCGGAAAGACTCATACATCTATCAGACAAAATGGACAAACAACCCCTACAACTGGACCATACTGAATCCCCTCTGTCTTACAAGATCAACCAGACAATCCCGCTTCCGTTTCCCTACATCAACGCTACTCGAACACTTACAAACGCAACTGACTACTGGACAATAAAATAATTTTTTCTTGCCATTAGAATTGGAAAGTTTATTTAATAAGATTGTTAACGTAGAATAAGAGAATTTTCATCTTTGTTTTTTATTTAGACTAAGACTACATGTATTAAACAAGGGCAGAAAGACCGATAGGTCGATAAACTTTTTTTAGAAATAAAGATGTTTACTACTACTACTACTATACAGGACGAATCAGAAACGTGTTTCAGTTGAAAATACAACAATAATAAATTTCAATGAGTGCTCGATTCGAAAGAGATGTGTTAATCCCAGGCACTCCCAGGACCGGTTTTACAAAAAAGACATGGGCAAAATAAAGTGCATGTTTTGGGAGTGTTGGTTTCAGGCTAAACCCAGATGATGAGAGCTAGTAGGATTGAAACCGATGCTGGGGGTGCCTAAGATTAACAGAAATCTCGAAATTTGTATCAATTTATGGAAGAATTATATTTTTAAACTTCTATATTTATTTATATTGGGGGTCGAGACACGAAACGATACAGCAATTCAAGAAAATTCACACAAATCGTGCTATCGAAAAATTGTAAAAAATTCTAGTAGTTTTTTCCCCATTGCGGTACATGGTCATCAGAAGTAGTTTTCTAATCTGGAATCCTCTAAAGTGTTCGATTTTTCTGCTAAAAATACCAGAAATTCGCTGATAAAAGAAATGTTAAAGAAAATATACCGAATGCTTAGCCGAACTTCACACTTTTGGAGCAATTTGATCAGTTTTCTTTTACTTTTTTATTTGGCGGTTTAGTTTTTGAGCACCGTGTATATTTGCATCAAGTTCTTTTAAAAATATGAAAATCAGGTAACGAATTATTGCAACTGAAAGTTTTTTTATCTCGCGCGTAAATATACAAAATAAAACATTTTCTCTTGGGATATTCTATTCCATTTAGGCAAATACGTATCTGGAATTCTCGATTTTTTTAACCCTAAAATTCCTTTATTTCAGTGTTCCAAGTGTCCAAATTAACAAAGTTAACAAGGTGGTTTTACAATGTACTTTAGAGCCAAAAAAATATCATAATCTACAGGGTGTTCCATTTGAAAAATCACACTTGCGGCTGTTTTTTACAGCAAAAGGAAGGTCTTTCAACGCTTTTTTTCAACCGTCCTGGAGATGAGTGCGAAAAGACCGTTTTTCAAAATCCAAAAAAAAATTCTTGGATTTTATGAAAACTTCTCAGGCTCTTTAAGGTGAAAAGCGCTACTGAAATTGTCAATTTTTTTGGGTAAAAGCAGTCGAGAATACGTGCGATTTGAATTGAGTGCGGAATGAATTTTTGAACTTTGAGGCTTCCGTAAAAGGCCAAATCAACATAAAGAGAGTTTATACTTAACTTTGTAAGTGTACTAGTAACACTGTCGTTGTTTTTTCCTCAATTTTCTGCTGTTTTTGCACGGTAACCATCTTGATCGGTTTGACTAAGTCTAAATCGCAAGGCCATGAGATCTATACTGGGTAATTATTGCATAAATTAGCTGCCCACAATTACGGTTTCAAAGTGCAGTTAGCTATTCTTATAATCATTGTTCACAGCGGAACAACTAAAATATAGTTTGCATTAAAAGGCGCGCTTAAATGCATAGAACTTCCATTATAATTCCGGATACATTTATATACAGCGTGACTTTTTCCCGATTTGCCAGATAGTGCGGATTTTTCAGCCGTACTGAGCCAATGTGTGAAAATCTGGGGCACTTTTAACTGGAGAACTTTGAAATGTATCCTTTTGACGCAACATTTACGCGAAAATTGAAGTGGAATTGTCCAAATGCGCGTTATAACAGTAAATGGGAGTTTTGAGGATTGGATGATCATTAGTCGGTCACTTGTAACTAGCCTCTGGAGCAAGCTAAAGGAATGCAATTTTGTGTGAATGTTCGTAAATCTTCAGTCTCAAATTTATCGTTTACGGAGTTTTTAAGTTTTAAAAAATCGCACCTGAATAGATTTATAAAACAGCTAAACAAGCTGTTGCGGCATCGCCACATTTAGCCCCGTCATACTTTCTAGATTTGAATGCCTCGAAACACGCACACATAAGTGAAATACATGTAATTTCACCACTCTTTCCGATCGTAAATGGGCATCTCGGACGTTGGATTTTGGTCTAGAATTTCATAGATTATAGGTGTGAACGTTTCGGCTGCCTGCGCGTCCTCCATACACAAAGACTGACGCAATTAAAACAATTTTTTCGCCCCAGATAGGGAAAGAAACTCACCAGTTTCCATACTGTTCACTTTTTCGGTTAAGAGCCCGAAAAACTTGTCGGTTTCAGGTAATTGCTGCGCAAACCACCACTGAAGATGCACGTCACTTGTGGTTGCGAAACATCAGGGTGAAATTCTTTTTCCTGATCACCTAAAAGCCTAAAAAATTCTCGCAATTTTTCTTTCTCTCATTTTTTTTTCGTGTTAAATTAAAATATTTGCGTGGTTCCCCATAGATTTCAATGTTGCTTCTGCATTTTTAGCTGTTTTCTCTGACCGGGATTAAGTTTGATTCAAATGTTGAAAGACCAACTCTCACGCTTAATGTTATATTTCGCGGTTTATCCTGCATTTTTTAGCTGTTTTCGGACCGCGATTAAGTCTGATTCAATTGATAAACAACCAACTCACGCATTATGATTTCTCATCGTTTTTGATGAGAAAAACTTAAGTTTTATGTTCGATTTTGCTGTTTTTATTTGCGGGTTTCATCTGTTTTTCTTTAGAAATTTAGTTTGATTCAAATGTTAGAAAACCCACACACGCGTAATGATTTATCGTCGTTCTTTATGAGAAAAACTTGGGCTTAATGTTAGATTTTGCGGTTTCTCCTGCATTTTTTACCTGTTTTTCTGACCACGAGTAAGTCTGATTCATATGTTAAAAGGCCCACTCACGCATAAAGATTTCTCGTCGTTTTTTATGAGAAAAACTCGCGCTTAATGTTAGATTTCGCGGTTTCTCCTGTATTTTTAACAGTTTTTCTTACCGCGATTGAGTCTGATTCAATTGTTAAAAGACCCACTCACGGGTAATGATTTCTCATCGTTTTTTATGAGAAAAACTCTCGCTTAATCTTAGATTTCGCGGTTTCTCCTGTATTTTTTAGCAGTTTCTCTTACCGCGATTGAGTCTGATTCAATTGTTAAAAGACCCACTCACCAGTAATGATTTCTCATCGGTTTTTATGAGAAAAACTCCCGCTTAATCTTAGATTTCATGATTTCTCCTGCATTTTATAGCTGTTTTTCTGACCACGAGTGAGCCTGATTCATATGTTAAAAGGTCCACTCACGCATCAAGATTTCTCGTCGTTTTTTATGAGAAAAACTTGCGCTTAATGTTAGATTTCGCGGTTTCTCCTGTATTTTTAGCAGTTTTCCTTACCGCGATTGAGTCTGATTCAATTGTTAAAAGACCCACTCACGAGTAATGATTTCTCATCGTTTTTTATGAGAAAAACTCTCGCTTAATCTTAGATTTCGCGGTTTCTCCTGCATTTTATAGCTGTTTTTCTGACCACGAGTGAGCCTGATTCATATGTTAAAAGGCCCACTCACGCATAAAGATTTCTCGTCGTTTTTTATGAGAAAAACTCGCGCTTAATGTTAGATTTCGCGGTTTCTCCTGTATTTTTAGCAGTTTTTCTTACCGCGATTGAGTCTGATTCAATTGTTAAAAGACCCACTCACGAGTAATGATTTCTCATCGTTTTTTATGAGAAAAAATCTCGCTTAATCTTAGATTTCGCAGTTTCTCCTGCATTTTATAGCTGTTTTTCTGACCACGAGTGAGCCTGATTCATATGTTAAAAGGCCCACTCACGCATAAAGATTTCTCGTCGTTTTTTATGAGAAAAACTCGCGCTTAATGTTAGATTTCGCGGTTTCTCCTGTATTTTTTAGCAGTTTCTCTTACCGCGATTGAGTCTGATTCAATTGTTAAAAGACCCACTCACCAGTAATGATTTCTCATCGTTTTTTATGAGAAAAACTCTCGCTTAATCTTAGATTTCGCGATTTCTCCTGTATTTTATAGCTGTTTTTCTGACCACGAGTGAGCCTGATTCATATGTTAAAAGGCCCACTCACGCATAAAGATTTCTCGTCGTTTTTTATGAGAAAAACTCTCGCTTAATGTTAGATTTCGCGGTTTCTCCTGCATTTTTTAGCAGTTTTTCTTACCGTGATCTAGTCTGGTTCAATTGTTAAAAGACCCACTCACGAGTAATGATTTCTCATCGTTTTTTATGAGAAAAATTCGCGCTTACTCTTAGATCTTGCGGTTTCTCCCGCATTCTTAGCTGTTTTTCTGACCACGAGTGAGCCTGATTCATATGTTAAAAGAGCCACTCACGCATAATGATTTCTCGACGTTTTTTATGAGAAAAACTTGCGCTTAATATTAGATTTCGTGGTTTCTCCTGCATTTTTTAGCTGTATTTGTGACCGCGATTGAGTCCGATTCAAATGTTAAAAGACCTACTCACGCATTTTGATTTATCATCGCTTTTGATGAGAAAAACTGAAGATTTATGTTGCATAGATGCTTAGAATCCGATCTGGGCTGACCTTAACGGTGCAAAATGCAAATCAGTACCGGAAATAGCAATTAAAGCTGAAATAATAATAAGGAATTAAGTTGTGCTTCGCGCACCAAAAAATCATCTTGCAGAAAATAAAAACTAATTAAGGTAATGGAGTGAGCGGATAACAGTACCCGGTATGCGGACTTAGTATTCACGCTTAAAAGCTATTTTCCGATTTTCGAGCTTTATCAAGCCATTTGCAATCATAATCGTTCACATTCTGGCTTCGAATCCGACATTCTTTACGCATATCTTCGAACCGCAAGCTGACTTATCTGGGCTACGCTCCACTAACTTCTTCTTGTGCAACTCCACCTGTAACGCATAATCCCGTGGTTTTGCTTATCCGCCTCTGGCCTCTCTTGATTATCGGTTCCAAACCCGCAATTCTCATGGTCGAATGGTTGGATTCGCACCTACGAGTCGGATTTTCTGAATGTAATTTCGACGATGGTTCAAGCGTATGTTAATTCGACCCAACACCGGCCTTATATGGGGCAACCACATGGTACTTGTGACGTCATCTACGTCGTCGTCAGGAACCACGTTACGTCATTGGTGCGTGGACTGAATGAACCAACCGTTTGCGCCCACAATATCAAAAGCTGGCAGCCAATCAGAGGAATTCTACCCAAGTTAACTGGCCATATTTCAACCGGTTTACATGATTTTTTTGGTCAAAGTTTTTCCATGAATTTCAGCTGCTAGTAACTTGAGTTTGGGCTGTTTTCCAGGGTGTTTGGGACCTTATGCAAATGCATTTTACCGCATATTCTACTGGCGCAAGTAACATAGTTTTCTCATAAATGTTCCCGTTTTTTTCAACTATTTCAGGCCTTGACTTGAGTTAAGAGGGCCAAGTTACTTATGCAAAAAACACAGGGTGTTTTATTTGCAATTTTACAGCTGCACAGATAGCAACGTTACATTTCCTAAAGGGCTTCCGTGCAAACCCTGCAGGGCGTCTTAAAGAAGCGATGAATTAGGCGAAATATTATTAAAATTTGAAGTTTCAGTGCGAAAATGTATAGAATGTTTCATGAGTTAACGCCCCATACTTTGGCAGTGAGAATATAGAAACAAATTACTAAGGATGATAGGATGAATTATCCATGCAAAGCCTTGGTAAAAGAAAAACTCCAATTCCTCAAGTTCCCCACCGAAACAATACCGCACTTAGTTGAAAGGAACCGATTATTTAAGCAATTTCTTTGCAAATGATGGGAAATAAGGACTGGATCTTACACAAGACACCATTTAAATGTCTCGCAATAAAACAATTGCCCATTGGTATTTTCCTGCACAAGAAGAAAGTAGACATACCTACTTCGTTGAAGTGCACAATTATCGGCCAGTTTACGTCCATCCACTTCCTGTCCCAGTCCAATTACATGTGCAATTCACAGCAAAGCGGAAAACTGTTCGCAAAATCCGACTTTTCTTCAAAGCCTGTTGGGTTCTAACGCAAGAACCTCCTTGATGACTTTGGTTGGTTCATCGTGGGACCGCAAACCAGGAAATACGCGAACCCAACAATAAAACAATCAGAAGCACCAGAATGCATTATGCCATCATCCTATTTAAGATTTATGTTATATAACTACAGGCAATTTTTATAATTACACCCATGTTAAATGGTGCTTAATTAAGAGACCGCTGGTTGGGTGCGAAGGTGCAGTAGTCGAGGCCACACTGAACAATAGGATTGGCTCAGTTTGATGTCCATCGATTTGTCAGGGGAGGTCAGCGACAATACTTTTTCAATAAACAAAGAAGTTTATTGCTGCTAATGCGGTTAAATGATTATTTTGATCAACATCTTCAAAGTTTTGCTTCTTTTTACGATCTCAGGCAAAGAAAACCAAGTCAACTTAAATTAGAGGCTTCTGGAAACCATCTTTGTTCCAAGATCTACTCAATGGTTTCTTGCAAAAAACCACTAAAGGACAATTTTTCAGAATACTGATTTTTTTCCATTTGCAGGACCGAGACGAACAAAGACGCTTGGAAATGAAGCACCGGAAGGAGGAGGATGACCTTTACCGGAAGTTTGCGCGCCATCGCGAAGAAGAAGAGCGCCGAATTAGGGATGAAATTCGGGTAATTTTCCCATTTTTTCCAAATTGGCCATTTTCAAACTGACACTTTTTTGCTTGATTGCTTAGGATGAATGGGAGAAGGAACTAGAAAGGCTAACGAACCGCTTCGAGAGGGAAATGCAAATGAAGCGCAACAAAAGGGATGACCAAAACGTGCTCACGCTGAGACACCAACAGGAGCGGGAGGATTTGGAGAAAAACATGACTCTAAGACGGGATAAAAAGAAGGAATCCTTAACGAGAAAAATGCTGGAACACGAAAGGTAGGAGGCAAAGGATATCGATTAAATAGATACGTTGCCAGGAGTTTTCTTATAATTCTCCAGAGTTCCACCATAAAATGGCGTTCACTTAATTCATGCAAAATGTGGGATGTAAGTAAATACAAACCAGCTTGCAGCTCGCTTAATTTTGCTTACATATATTAGTAGCGCCTTTTAAGCCATGTGGGTCGGTTTTATGGTTAGTACCATTCGATGCGTAGTGGGAACCGGACATTGGGAATATGCCCAATGGACTAAAGCGATGGAAGCAGCCAACAAACTCATCGGTTGGACATGCCAATTAGCATTTGAAATTGAGCACATACAGTGAAATATCAATCGAAAACGTCGATTAATCATTTTAGTTTGAACACGATCAACTGCCTGTATAGCCGTTATTTCCAATAAGAAACAGATTTTTTCATAAGACAATTTCTAATAGCTGAAAATTGAAAATTAAAAGTAGCGAAAAGAACCACAAAACCGTTCTTAATGAATTCATGTTATTGTAGGGCTGCGACTGCCGCTCTGGTTGAGAAACAAAGTCACGAAATGTTGGAACTCATCAATGAAAAACGCAGCGAATACATGCAGGCCGAGTCTCTGTACTTGGATCACAACGACGGTTACACTGAGGAGGCACAGCCTTATCCCGTGCATGCGCCGCCTCCTGCGCCCCCAGCTTTAAGCAAATTCCAAGTGAGCAAAAATAGCCGACTCCAAAACAACGTGATTTCAACTCATTTGCCTTTCAGGTCTATAACGATCCGGTGGAATTCTCCAATGTGGATCAGATAGCGATATCAGTTGCTCAAGAAGACCAAAAATCCTTCACTGATCTGGTGAGGCAGCTTGTGGGGCGCTGCGGCTCAGACATAGAAAAAGCCCGGTAAACCCAACGCACTTCAACAATTCCGGTTAACTAAAATACGCACTGTGTTTCCAGAACGATCTTCAGGTGGATAACAGTGAAGAACTTGAATACCATGTCATTTGACGATAATTTGCGAGGCGATACCCCCATGGGGCTGCTTAGGGGCATAAAGAATGGCACCGAGAGTTATCATGTGCTGTTTAAGAGGCTGTGCAGGTAATAATTGGATGGTGGTCAGCAAGACAGAGTGATAATGAGATGGTGTTTAGCTATGCAGGGTTGCACTGTGTGGTGATCAAGGGCTACTCAAAGTCCGCAGGATATCAGCCAGGAGTGCGGTTTGAAGACAATCGGTTCCGAAACTCTTGGAATGCCGTTTATGTGGCTGGAGCTTGGAGGTTTGTGCAGTGCAACTGGGGGGCCAGGCATCTGGTCAATGCCAAGGAGGCGCCGAAGGCTGGAAACAAAGCTAAATCCGATAGTTTAAGGTAAACCCGGCAATTCCTGTTTGGTACAGATCAGTAACATTCAATGCTCTAGGTATGAGTACGACGATCACTACTTCCTAACGGATCCCAAAGAATTTATTTACGAGTTCTTCCCGCTGCAAGCCGAGTGGCAACTGCTGAAGAATCCCATCACGCTGCAGGAATTCGAAGAATTGCCGTTCGTCCGGTCGCTGTTCTTCCGCTATGGGCTTTACTTCTCCGACCCCAAGACGAAAGCCGTCATGTTTACGGATTCAACCGGTACAACTACACATCTTCCGATTAAATCGCTCATTAAACCCAAACTTGTGGCTTTCAGGGGCAGCCACTGTAAAAATCGCCATGCCTTCACACATGCAGGGAACGCTGATATTTCACTACAACCTCAAGTTCTACGACAGCGACGGCGACACCTTTGAAAGTGTCTCACTGAAGAGATTTGTTATGCAGGTATGCAAAATTAATCAGCGAAAATCCAAGGCTAATATTTTGGGGGGCGATTCAGTCGGTGGTGGGCAACACAGTGGCGTTCCGAGTGCACGCACCCTGCAGCGGCGCCTTTCTGCTCGACATATTTGCGAACGCAGTTACCCCCAAAGAGTACCTCACTGGCGAACCAATGAAGTTCAAGAGCGTGTGCAAATTCAAAATATGCTGCGAAGACCTGCAAACAGTGATGGTGCCACTACCCGATTGCGCCAGCGGTGAATGGGGACCCACTAAGGCTACCAGGTTGTTTGGATTGGTCCCGATCACCCATCAAGTATGTACTAATTCATTAGGCCAAACTACATTAGACGACCGAATATCTGGGGCATAGTGTCAAAGCTCAAAAACTCACCAATTTCTATATGAAAAATTACTAGTGAGTTAATTTTCTGTTTTTTTTAGGATGCACTAATCTTTGCTGGCAGAGAGTTGGAAACGCAGTTCCGAATGTCGCGTCAACTAACCGACTTCATGGCCACTCTGCACAAGAACGGCGTTGAAGAGAAACGATTGTCCAAGTTTGTGTCCCACATTGTGACCGATGATATTGTTACGTTCAATATCAGTTTTCCGGAAGAAGGACAATACGGACTGGACATTTACACGCGCGAAATGGCCTCATTGCAGGACTTGCCAGGTGAAAAGCACCTGCTGACGCACTGCTGCAAATACCTCATCAATTCATCGAAACGAAACTAACTAGGTTACCTTTAGGTAGTAAACTTGCCCCATCGAGTGCGGAAACTTGTTGAAAATGATTGTTTCAAACGCGGTAAGCCAGATTGGAAAAAAATCGTTTTCAACAACTGTGTTTTCCGCGAGATCTGCGTGCTTGTTGGTCCAATTTTTTCAGATGTTATCTAGTCTTAAATTAATTTACATGTGAAAACATTAACGACGATTAACCGGACTTTTGTTTTGATCAGAACGGTTGGTTTTGCTGAAACTTCGGTGCTGACTTAGTGAGAGTTCAGAGATACTTAATATATTTCTTAGCAGCCTAACACTTGCCAAATTTCAGGCATATTTTCTTGGAAAAGTTTTGTTCGGAAGCGCCAATTTATGCATATACAGGGTGGTCCAGTTTCCAGAGCGAAAGTTTGCATTGTAAGCCATGTCGGAGAAACGCTAAGGAAATACGTGTGTTTAACTTTGGCTTTGAAAAACTAAATTATTAATTGTTGCCAAACGGCTGCGGATATTTAAACAAATTTTTGCAAGCTACCACTGCCAACGAGGGAGCAGATTTTGCAATAAAAACAACAATTTTTGTTTTGTCAGTGGCGTCCGTGCTAACACGTTAATGGATGTTATTCAAGAACTAACTATTAACTAATTTTTCCGTATATCATTGCAGGCTTGCTGAATTCGTAAAACGAAATCATCTCTGGTTAAAACTGGAGTAGAATAAACTTGATCTTTTCTTGTTTCTTGTCCCCAAACGTAAAAGTCCAGTGGATTAAGATCCGGTGTTCTGGGTGGCCAGCACACACATATCATTTATTTCATTCCTTTTTATAAGTAGCTTATAATGCAAACTCATTTTTTTTAAAATTCTCTAACGTTCCCTGAAGTTTCCGCTCTGAAAACTGTACCAAACCACCCTGTACAATGGGTCCATAAAATAAAGAATAAATTCGATTAAAATACGAGACTTATGGACTCATCGTATATATTTCTATGCAGTTTCCTCCCCCAAGTTGAATGAATCGAAATGATTTGATAATATAGGAGAGTGCAATAATAACAAACGATTCTACATAAGCAACAAGAGATTTTTATATTAAAAAATTATATATTTTTGTAATAATTATGAATATGCACGTGTTATGAATTTATATATATTTTTGTTATGTACTATTAATTTAATTGCGTTAGGATTGAACAATTTTGTACATTGCTTAAATTCACATTCCACTTAATTGCATTTAAAAGTAATAAAGTTTATTTATTATAGAGATCATTTGAATGGACATTGCAGACAAGAAACTATTTGAGAAATGCACATAGAAATTCGATTGCATTCGATATTGCACCTTGTTAGTTATTGTAACTGAGCAGGCCAAATTTGCTTTTGAGGTCAACTTTTGAGTCTACTTTTCAAAGCTGAATTGCAGCGGCTCGACTCTACGTTGTCAATAATGGACGTAAGCATACCCTCAACTTCCGTGACTGCGTATTGTAAGATTGCTGTTGTCCAATTGGCTTAGAGAGTCCTCCAATGAGAAATTGTTTGCCAGGATTTGCTGCAGCCTGGCTAGAGCCTCGTCCAAGTTGTGATGCGAGAGCTTCCTGGGAAATTTCGACACTTCGAAATGCGCTTTCGGCTCAGCAAAGTCTGGAAGCTCTAATGGAGTCTGGCATTCTGAAACAGTCGTGAGTTCAATGGGGGTTTGGTTTATTTACTAGAGCCTCTTACGGGTGTCACTGCCACTTGCAAGACTGTCCTCTATCTCAGTCATCAGTGTTATTGGACTCACGTTCTCCAAGCTGCCCTTCTTGTACCTGGAGGTATGGTGTTGGCACACCATGGGAGTAGACTGAGTCCTTGCCAAGTTGCATCTGTTCTCCTTTGTGGCACTATTTGAAGTGTTGATTTGCATCTGCAACATTTCCTTTGTAGACGCACATTTTTCCATGGTTTTTCCAGCAAAGCAAACCTTGAGAGTTTTCAGCTTCTGAATATTCCCTGCCATGAACAGCCGGTACTCCTCTAAGTATTTGCGCATCTCTTTGTCGCTGTGGTGTCCGAAAATCAGCATCTGCTGAAGCTCGCGGTTTTGGGACTCCAGCTGCCTGATTACGCCTTGAAGCTGCGTCTCTGGTGACGAAAGCGGCTCTATGTCACATAACTGAGCGGCGGACATGAAGGGCTTGCAGCCTTCGTTGGCAAAATGCCTGGAAACGAGCCTTTAGGAAAACGCCGCTAGTTGTCCCATCCGCTTACCTGCAAGGCTTCACTATGGTGTAGAAACCGTTGGCTCTTTTCGCGCAAAACAACCAGCCATAAAGGCCATGAAACACCATCCGGCAAGCGTCCTGAAACCGGAGACACCAAAATGCGTTTAAACAGCTTTGCATTTAACTTTCACAGACCTTCTTGGATAATACCGTGCAATATTCCCTCAAAGAGTGGGATAATTTGTGCGAATGGCTTGTGCGCCCTGTGAAGAAGCATCGCTGGCATTGAAGGTACTTTGGGCACTTTGCGCAACTGTAGCGCAGCCCTAAAAGGGGGTTTGTTTTGCATGTAGAGCACTTGACCGGGTGGATCACTATAATAACGCAATAATGAACGAAAAATCGGTGGTTAGTTTCTTTAGGGTTTACCAGCTTCCGAGCACTTGAGCTTCGCAACCAGTGGCAGCCAGGATAAGAACGGGACGTCCGAATCGAGCCAGCTAATAAAGGTGCACTCAGCAATCCCCACCAAGCCTGGGGACTGGATTTTACGAAGGAA
Organism: Dendroctonus valens; assembly: GCA_024550625.1. Classification (NCBI taxonomy): domain Eukaryota; kingdom Metazoa; phylum Arthropoda; class Insecta; order Coleoptera; family Curculionidae; genus Dendroctonus; species Dendroctonus valens. Next base: position 215,901 of record JAJTJO010000043.1, on the reverse strand, counting down.
TCAAGGGTGGAGAACCACATAAAGGCTGGTTTATTCTGGTACTTACATCTGCAAAACACTTGTCTACTGTGGCGTTTAGGGAGTGCACACTAAATACCGGCTCTTCATGTAGGTACTTCATTAACAAGTGCATCTTCTGCAGCAGACCAAACAATCGCGCCCTAGTGATGCAATTGTTATGGTCAGCACACAAAGAGAAAAGATACTTGTGCATCTCGGGCAGGGAACTGTTGCATAGAAGCCCCAAAGTGAGCTTCACTGAGATGACCTGGATGGTCCCTTCTCTGCAACTAATAAGTTCCAACTTGCAACAAAACTGCAGTGGAGTGTATTGCTCAGCACCAACCTATCAAAGACATTGTATAAAAAATTGATGACCATCTCAGCCACAAAGTCCACATCGATGTTCATGTGGTTTTGATTGTTGGCGGCAAAAAAAATATCCGCCAACACTGCCTCTAAGTCGCAGGTTTCCAAAATGAGCGAATTTTCATTGTTGGCCAATCGGTGTCTCTCGAAAACGGCACTGGTAAGGGCCAAGGGAATGTCTTCAGCTGAAAGCTCTGATGTTAAACCTAGTTAAACGAATTGAACACACCCTTACTGTACAAGGCGCGTTGCAAGACCCGCAACTTCAAAGCCAGCCGGTAAGTTGCGTAAATCACGTAGTTACAGTCGTCTATTGCCTGTTTTACATCGCAGAATTTTGGATGGTCCCATTGCTGCAGGTTGTGATGGTCACTAATTTGATAATACCGAAATTTTGGAAATCAGTAAAATAAAAAGGATTTATCCATCTGAACGACGGGGGACTATAAAGGGAAATGGTACAGAATTGGGGCGTTTTGAGTCCATTTTACGGTCAAAACTCGATTATTAAGTTGTGGTTCTTTTGAGCTCTGGGGATTGCTTTCAACGCAATGAACTTCAAAATGTGTATTAGAGGGTTTAATGGGTTCTGAGTAAGTTTTTATTCCTGTTAATATGGTTATTGACTCTCAACTAGTTCAGGCGTAATGAATTTTTTCCCCTCAAGGGTGGCTAAAGAGAATTTCAGTCAAAATTATAATTCTCCGTTTTCGGTCTTGACACAATGGTGAAGGGGGCTCAATTGTACATAACATTTTATTCTTTCCTGGCCCTAATATACAATTATAGAGCGTTTTATGTCCATTAGTAAAAGGGTTTCATGTCGAGGACCTTTTCAAAGGGTCAAAACCCTTCCATTGCTTAATATGCAACTAAAACCTATTACTAAGTTGGTAAGTAATTCTGAAAGTCCTAAATTAATCTTGGGATTGATGTCTAAAAATGTAAAAACTATACAGACTTATTTTAGTATGGGATTAGATTAACTATAAGCAGGAAATGATAAGCGCAAACAAACAAGCAAATATCAATATAAAGTAATAATCAATATTACCAGCATAGTAGAATTACAAACGCATTAAGAAAAGTGAAAGAAGTGAAAAATAAACGCCTCTAAATAGTGAAATTAAGCAGAAAGTGAGAGGAAGCACTGGACATTATTTTCTCCAAAAATATTACATTCTTGGAGCACCAGCGGGTATTTAATGGTTCTTTTGAAACTTTCTACATCTTAGAAAGGCGTTATAGAAGTCAATTCCAAGTGCTTCCTCTTGTCCAGTGGCCCTGAAGACTTTTGGTAAAAAGCCCCTTTGAATCTCCGCCAACGTGGTTAAACTTCTGCCTTCTTATGCCTGTTTTACCGGGCTTTCGTTTGAAGTACTTTCCTCTACTCAGCTCACCTTATGTAGTAAATAAATCCCTTTTCATTTTCAGCCTTTTTCCAGGTCCCCATTTCCAATCAACATGTGGTCTTCAGATAAACCAACTTTTCGTTTGTATCTCAATGAACAAAATTCTATGCTCAACCGGCAGGGTCTTTAACAAATATAAAGAAAAATAGTACAGAATTTGGGGCATTTAATTGAGGTTTTTCCTTAAAAACAACCCAAAACCCATCTAAAACAGCTTTGTATTCTAACGGTTTTCCTTTTGAAAACAAAACAAGTGTAGTCAACTCAAGGCAGCTGCACGTTCATCACCTTTCCTGTGTTAGTATTGAATGATAAAAAAAGAGGCAACCACAGTAGATTCTAGGAGCGGCTGAAAGGAGCCTCTTCACATGAAAGTCAATGTCTGTCAAGAACGGCTGACTCAAACACTTATAGATTTTACTAAAAAGAAACAAGTTCAATTTCGCAAAAAGAAAAAACAGTCTGCGCACTGAACTTGTGAATTATTCCAGTCGATTCAATCATTATTTACCGTTATATGTGATCAGCTAATCGTTGAGAACAAGTTAGAGGTTTCAACCATGGGGGACTCCTTGGAAGGGAGTGAGAACACACCGGAGCCCCAGCATGTAGCCCTGGTGGACTTCACAGCCTTCACTAACTACATCCTCAAAGCAGCCACCGTGTTGCTACCAGAGGATGACTCCCAAGCCGAACCCAAGAATCTGGTCGCAGCTCTCGACGATAAAGTCAACCAGGAGTGTATCAGAAAGTTCATCAGTGATCCTCAAGTTACAACGCTGTACATTCAGAGGAATTCATCTAAAGGTAAAGAAGCTACAGCTTTGCTTCTTTCACTCGCCTATTGGGGGTGTGTCTCTTTGTAAGAGCCACAATCTTCCTCATTTGTTGCCTGCTTGTACTGTAGGTACTGTTCTGTTCATTGCAGATGATGACAACGATCAACCACCGGAAGGTGAAGAAGAAAAAGAGCCAGTGGCTTACTATGTGAGCAATGAAGTGCATTATTCGAACTCGAAAATGTCCAGCCTGGTTTGCATCAAAAGAAACCCAGTTATTGAAGCGGATAAGAGCATTCGTGCCCAGGTAAATATCTCAAGCAATTATTGATGTTATCTTGCAGCCACAAAATTTCTAAACATTCAGGATTAATCGCCATTGGTTCGAATGTTTCTTAGGTCAGAATGCTGAATTTCAGCGAGGGATCCCCCTACGAGATCCTGCATGATTACATCAGCAAAACTATGGCACCGTTCTTCAAGTCATACGTAAAGGAGTCTGGGAGAGCTGACAGGTGCGTTTAATTATCTATTGAAAGTAGTAGATAAAATAATACGATAAAAATGCGGCCAGAAGAAAAGCGATTTTTACGACGGTAGATAAAGAGCTTGTGGCATTAACTTTTTATTCCGTTAAAGACTTATCGCTTACATCGTTTGTACATTTTACTAAGTCATTATAATTTTAAGTCTCGTCAGTTAAATTAAATAAAATTCAAAAGAAGTTCCTGGGTTCCAGTCAATATTATTGTTTATTATTTAAAACATTTTACAAATACGTTTCGGTGTCTTTCTCCACCATCATCAGTTTGTATGTATGGCTGTTTCTACCTTCACATTTGGCAAGCCAGAATGTGAAGGTAGAAACAGCCATACATACAAACTGATGATGGTGGAGAAAGACACCGAAACGTATTTGTAAAATGTTTTAAATAATAAACAATAATATTGACTGGAACCCAGGAATTTCTTTTGAATTAAGTTGAAATACAGCCAGGAAAATACAGTGTGTCCAGTATAAAATGGTGTACATGGGGATATTGGAAACCGTTAGAGTTACAGGGTGGACCATATGGGGAAAAAGTTGCGCAATCAAGTGCCTATAAATAATCTGTCATCAACTTTTTTGAACTCGGAATAGCAACGGATATACAGGGAAAAAAAGAAAAAAGTGCGTTTTAAAAAATCCTTTATATCGTGTTTATTATAAAAGATACAATAACGAAATTTTCAGGGTGGGGGTAAGAAATGAGCGTGAATTTGAAAATAAAGTAAAAAATAATCTAAGCCCTCTATGTTCAATGAGGCCGAAGTCAACTTTTGTTTTTCTTATTTGCGCCATATTGAATTTCTGCATTTTTAAATTCCCCTTTAAATATGCTCTTCAGCCATGTATAACATGTTTATGTTCGGTCAAGATAAATAATTAAAATTAACAAAATTAAGATTTTATGGTGGTTTTTTTTGATCAGATGAAAATCCATGGCTAGTTCGTCAAGCTAGGCACCAAGCTAGTTTGGATTTAACGTCTGGTTAGGTATTGTGGGTACCCACGTGATTGAACCATTTTTTTAAAATGAGAACTTAAATTCCGAGAGATATTTGAACCTCTTACAAACTAACGTAGCGGAACCAGTTATGGATGTTCCAGTGGCTACCCTGCAAAACTTGTATTCCCAATAAGACGGCGCGCCGCCACATAATGGACGTATTATCACAGAATTTTTAAATCACGAATGTCCCAACAAGTGGATAGGCAACCTGGGGCCAGTAAGATGGCCTGCGAGATCCCCTGACATAACACCGCTTGATTTTTTTGCATGGGGTTTCCTCAAAAATGTGGTATACTGTCGGTCATACGAAACCGAAGAGGAGACACGCTGTTATAGAAGCTGTTAACAGAATTACCCCAGAAATGAACAGAAAATCCTGTGAAGCAGTGAGACGCTGTATGTTGTGCGTGCGAGAAAACGGTGGCTTATTTGAACACCTACTTTAATCCTAAAATGTTACTTGTTCCTTTGCAGTGTTCGATGTATGATCAATAATAATTTAAAGTAATAATTAATAGAAATATCAATGCCTACTACCATTAAATCTTAATTTTGTTAATTTTAATTATTTATCTTGATCGAACATCAACATGTTATACATGGTTGAAGAGCATATTTAAAGGGGAATTTAAAAATGCAGAAATTCAATATGGCGCCCATAAGAAAAACAAAAGTTGACTTCGGCCTCATTGAACATAGTGGGCCCAGATTATTTTTTACTTTATTTTCAAATTCACGCTCATTTCTTACACCCTGAAAATTTCGTTATTGTATCTTTTATAATAAACACGATATAAAGGATTTTATAAAACACACTTTGTTCTTTTTTTTCCTGTATATCCGTTGTTATTCCGAGTTCAAAGAAGTTGATGACAGATTATTTATAGGCACTTGATTGCGCAACTTTTTCCCCATTTGGTCCACCCTGTAACTCTAACGGTTTCCAATATCCCCATGTACATCATTTTATACTGGACACACTGTATACACAATAATTAAATAAAATACCATGGCAAATGATAACTATTAATGATGAATAGAAAATCTAATGATATGGTTTCACAAATGGAAACTAACATCAAACGCAACGAAAAACAAACTAGAATTGAACTACTCCAAAACAGGAAATTAATTACCTAGGAATAATACTGGACCAAAAACTAAAATTTACTAGACATCCACAAACCGTTAGACAGAAAGTAATCCAAAGGACAAAACACTTCAGAACGCTAACTTACAAAGACAAACGAATCACTACTAAAACCGCCATAAAAAGATACAAATCAATATGTGGACCCCTGTTTGACTACGGACATATACTGAGAGCAAATACATCCAAAAAAACTAAACAACAATACTTAAAATACAAAATTCTTAAAATACAATTTAGTTTAAGCTTATGATAAGAGAATTTTGTGTTTTCTTTTATTTATCACAATATTTATATCTACATATACAAGGGCAGAAAGACCGATTGGGTCGATAGCCTTTTCCATTAGAAATAAAGTTTATCAATCCATTTTTGCTAGGGATGGTGATAAGATGGCTCCATCAGTGGAGAAAACCATTGCCGAATTGGAAATGGGGCTTTTGCATCTACAACAAAACATCGACATTCCTGAAATCACCCTTCAAATTCACCCCTATGTCGCCACCCTTATTAAGCAGTGCGCCGATGAGGGCAGAAAACCCAAAGTGTCGGATTTTAGCAACAAAGTGGATGATTCCAACTTTTTAAACCAGCTGCAGCATGGTGTGAATAGATGGATTAAGGAAATTCAAAAGGTAAACTCGTCTGAGAACCTATTTGAACCGAATAAGTCACATGGCGTTGAGACTCGACATTCCAAACCATAAAATAATTGCCATTTTTTAAGTGTCGTAACATTTTTGTCACAATTAATTAGTTACAAGAATTTCTGGCATAAAACAGGTAACCAAGTTGGACAGGGATCCTTCATCCGGAACAGCGCTACAAGAAATCAGCTTTTGGCTCAATCTTGAAAGAGCCTTGCATCGCATCCAGGAAAAACGTGAAAGCCTGGAAGTCATCCTTACTCTGGACATTCTAAAGCATGGCAAGGTAAAACCATCCCGTTGCTTGTTTGGGCTGCAGAGTTAAATGTTCCTTTCTTTTGCAGCGTTTCCATGCTACAGTCTCTTTCGACACATGATACCGGCTTAAAACAAGCCATCGCCACTGTGAACGATTACAATCCTCTGATGAAGGACTTTCCAATCAACGATTTGCTCTCCGCCACTGAGCTGGAACGGATCAGGGCTGCTGTTCAACTGATTTTCTGCCATTTGCGCAAAGTGCGATCGACTAAATATCCCATTCAGCGATCTCTACGGCTTGTCGAGGCAATTTCTAGAGATCTGGGGGCACAGCTACTCAAAGTGCTCGGCACCCGCAGGTTGATGCATATTTCGTTTGAGGACTTTGAGAAAGTCATGACTCAGTGTTTTGAGGTGTTTTCCATTTGGGAGGACGAGTACGAGAAGTTGCAGGCTTTACTAAGGCGAGTTGTTGAAGTAGTTTTTGTTTGGTTTCAACAACTGATGATTTTTGTAATTAATAGGGATATAATTAAGAAAAAGCGCGACGAGCACATGAAGATGGTGTGGCGCATCTCGGCGCAACACAAGAAGCTGCAAAGTCCGCATGGATCAAATGTGCAAATTCCGACACCAACACGACCAACTTCGGAATGTCATATTCCGCGTTTTAAGACCTTCCATTCGGGAAGCTGCGGCGGCTAACGAAGGAGAAGACCTGGAACAAGTTAAACCAACGTTTTCGCTGGAAGCCGCCGATGTCAATGCCATCGAGGTAACGGAAACGGTGTTCCCATTAAACGCCCTGTGTATTTAAAATCGCTGTTAAGGAGGTGAATCTGGCATATGAGAACGTCAAGGAAGTAGAATGCCTGGACATATCCAAAGAGGGCCAAGACGCTTGGGACGCAGCAGTGCAACGCTATGAAGAGCGAATCGACCGCGTGGAAACTCGCATCACTGCTCATCTTCGCGACCAACTCGGCACCGCGAAGAACGCAAACGAAATGTTCAGGATCTTCTCCAGATTCAATGCTCTGTTTGTGCGCCCGCACATCCGAGGCGCCATCAGGGAATACCAAACCCATTTAATCCAACGCGTCAAAGACGACATCGAGGCTCTACATGAGAAGTTTAAGGTGCGTTTTGCAAACTTAGAGAAGTGTTTTGGTTAATGACTTCTCCTCTTCGCAGGTCCAATATCCGCAGAGTAACAGTGCGGCGATAAGTAAAGGCCGCGATTTGCCTCCAGTCGCTGGTTCCATTATTTGGGCCAAGCAAATCAATCATCAGCTTACAACGTATCTTAAACGAGTGGAGGATGTATTAGGTAAACATTCTTTGATCGTTTTTCAATATTTATTATAAGACCACAAACAGGATTGAAGTACTAAATTAAAATGCAGGTTCCTAAGCATTTTTTTTGGGTTAATTTGTTAGGTAAAGGTTGGGAAAACCACATCGAAGGGCAAAAACTGAAAGCGGACGGTGATAGTTTCCGTTTGAAGCTCAACACTCAGGAGATCTTTGAGGAATGGGCCCGCAACGTGCAGCACCGCAATCTGGGAGTGTCTGGCAGGATTTTTATGACTGACGCAATTCGGGCGAAAAATGCGCGCGGAAACATCTACAAGCTCCGAGTGAATTTCCTGCCTGAAATCATCACTCTTGCCAAAGAAGTGCGCAACCTGAAGAGTCTTGGGTTCCGAATACCGTTGGCGATCGTGAATAAGGCCCATCAAGCCAACCAGTTGTACCCATTTGCCATTTCTTTGATCGAGAGCGTCAGAACATACGAGATGACTCTGGAAAAGGTACGCTTTGATATGCGTCGGATTTTTACGGGGTAGATTTTAAAAGCAGGATGTGTCTTAGTTGATATAGAGCCTTGATTTCGATTTAAATAGGTGTGTTCTTGATTAGCTTAACCACAGGATCAACCAACATGGTGGGGCGAAGGTAGATTCGATTATAGCTATCAAAATGGGGCATGATTACATAGCCTGTGCATGACTGTTAGCTTGTTCGTTGATTTGATTAATTGATGTGCCCTAAAAGCTAAACAGCATTCCATGTTTATATCAACTTAGTGGGGGGTGTTCGGAAAACACACACTGTACTAATTCAGTCATAGTTTTGTTGATACTTTTCTGAAACAGTAGAGCTAACCTGCGAAGCGGAAAAATCCAGCATTAGTAACTCTTTGCATCGTATAGGCTTGCCTGTGAAAACTACCTATCAGTCCCCAATTCTGTCTTATGTACTCGATGTAAAAAGAATGCATGTGCGGACTAAATTAGTTCTTTTCTATTGACATTATGTGTCCTAGATTGAAGATAAAGCGAGCATAATTCCACTGGTGTCTGGCATGCGGAAAGAAGTGCAAAGCTTGATTGAGGAAGGATCGTCGCTAGTGTGGGAAAGTTACAAGCTGGACCCGTACGTTCAGAAGTTCTCCGAGACAATTGTGGCTTTCCAAGAGAAAGTTGAAGAGTTGGTTCTGGTTGGTGAGCAACTCGAGGTGGACGTGCGATCGTTGGAAACCTGTCCTTACTCGGCCAATACGTTTGCGGAAATTTTGGCCAAGGTTCAGCATGCAGTGGACGATTTATCCTTGAAACAGTACTCAAACTTCGATATTTGGGTGAACAGATTGGGCGAAGAGGTACGTGATTTATAGGTGATTAACACTGATCTAACTGTTATGTGTTGTTGCAGGTGGAGAAAAATCTAGCTCGTCGTTTGCAAGCAGGCGTCCAAGCCTGGACCGATGCTTTAGCTGGGACGAAGAAGGATATTGATCATAGCATGGATACGGATGCACCGGCCCAGCCCACCCATAAGCCTGGAGGCGATCCGCAAATCCAAACAATGGTTCATGAGGTGATTTGCCTTCGCAATCGTCAGTTTTCCCTCTATATTGTTTTTGTGCATAGGTGAGGATCACTAATCAAACGATGTATTTATACCCGAGCATCGGAGAAGCAAGCTTTCAAATTATGCAGCAACTGTTCGCATGGGAAGCCATCGTCACTTCTCAGTTAAGGTTGCAGAGTAGCCGGTAAGAATTCCGTTTAAATTCCTGCAAATTAAAGTTAACTAAAATTCACCTTTCCATCAGGTATCAAGTAGGAGTCGACAAGCCGGTTACTGAGACTTTCAGGAGCATTTTAACTAAACTTCCCGCTGGCGAAGAACCGATGGACAATGCTTATAACGCCATTGCCAGTAAAGTGAAGGAGGTATGCAATGGTGCAATTAAACTGCTTCCTCCCCTATAAAGAGCTGAATATTTCAGGTGCAAAAATACGTGAACCAATGGCTGACATACCAATCCTTATGGGACCTGCAAACCGACACGCTCTACGGCCAGCTGGGCGAAGACATCGGCAAATGGATGCGTTGTCTCAACGACATCAAGTAATTACTGCCTGACTGGATTAGATGGCTTAAACCAATCTGATTGGGTTTTGCAGAACAACTAGGTCCACGTTCGACACTTCGGACACCCGCCGTGAGTTCGGGCCGATTGTGATCGATTTCGCGAAAGTGCAGAGCAAAGTGTCCCTCAAGTACGACTCATGGCACAAGGACACTTTAAGCAAATTCGGCTCGTTGTTGAGCAACGAAATGGCCTCTTTTCATACCAACGTATCCAAGTCCAGATCCGACCTGGAGTTGCAGAGCATCGAAGCGGCCAGCACTTCGGATGCAGTGACTTTCATCACTTACGTACAAAATCTCAAAAGGAGTATGAAACAGTGGGAAAAGCAGGTGAAATACTTTAATTAATGAAACAAGTGGGTTTTTCGGGTTTTTAGGCCGTCGTTCGGTAGAATTTCTTCTTGACGTTTCGCAAGCACGTGCGGCTTGCATCTTCAGAAGTGGTTTGCTTGAACGCTCATCAGAACAGTGTAAGCGTTCAAGCAAACCACTTCTGAAGATGCAAGCCGCACGTGCTTGCGAAACGTCAAGAAGAAATTCTACCGAACGACGGCCTAAAAACCCGAAAAACCCACTTGTTTCAAGGAATGGCCTCGAAAGTCTATCTCTTTTGACTTTAATTAATCCCTGCCATGCCATTTATCTTCAGTGTTTAGTGGTATCGCCTACAAAAACTACATAATTTTTATCGGGGGTTTTCTTAGGTTGAAGTATACAGAGAAGGTCAACGAATCCTGGAACGACAACGTTTCCAATTCCCCACAAACTGGCTTCATGTGGAAAACGTCGAAGGCGAATGGGGCGCCTTTAGCGAAATCATCAAGCGCAAGGATTCCTCGATACAGACCCAAGTGTCCAGCTTGCAACAGAAAATCGTCTCCGAAGACAAAGCAGTGGAGAGTAGAACGCACGATTTTCTCGGCGATTGGGAGAAGAGCAAACCCGTTGAAGGGCACTTAAGGTAACTTAAACTTAAGCGAATTAATTATATTAAACCACAAATAAAAGTGAAATTGAACAATTGCTCGTTCCAGGCCTGATGAAGCTCTCTCTCAGCTCCAATTGTTTGAAAGCAAATATGCGCGACTAAAGGAGGAGCGCGATAACGTCGCTAAAGCCAAAGAAGCGCTGGAGCTTCAAGAACCGGGCGGAGCCAGCACTAGCGAAGACCGAATGCAGGTGGTGTTCGAAGAATTGCAAGATCTGAGAGGCGTTTGGTCTGAGCTGTCGAAAATCTGGCAGCAAATCGACGAAACAAAAGAGAAACCTTGGTATGTTTTTTCCTCATAATTTACCTATTCTTCGATGTAAAAATCTGCAAAGATTGTAAATAAACCCCCTATTTTTATATGCTATAACTTCTGGTCTATAGGTTGTCAGTACAGCCAAGGAAACTACGCCAACAACTCGACACTATGTTAACTCAATTAAAAGAGCTGCCTGCAAGGCTGCGCCAATACGCTTCTTATGAATATGTGAAGAGAATGCTGCAGAACTACACCAAAGTGAATATGCTGATTGTGGAATTAAAGTCCGATGCTCTCAAGGAGCGGCACTGGAAGCAGCTGATGAAACAACTGAGAGTAAATTGGGTTTTAAGCGACCTCACCTTAGGCCAGGTGTGGGATGTGAACTTGCAGAAAAACGAATCGATTGTCAAAGATGTGATACTGGTGGCTCAAGGAGAAATGGCTTTGGAGGAGTTCTTGAAGCAAGTGCGCGAATCTTGGCAAACCTACGAATTGGATCTGATCAACTACCAGAACAAATGCAGGTTGATCAGAGGATGGGATGATCTTTTCAATAAGGTGAGCGTAGCTGGGATTTAAACGGCTTGGGGTTTTAACAAATATAATGTCCAGGTCAAAGAGCACATCAACTCAGTTGCTGCCATGAAGCTGTCGCCTTACTATAAGGTGTTTGAGGAGGAAGCCCTGACGTGGGAGGAGAAACTGAACCGAATTAATGCCCTGTTCGATGTGTGGATTGATGTGCAACGCCGATGGGTTTACTTGGAAGGTAAGTGAATAGTTCATTGTTAGAGCATTAAATACTGATTTATATTTTCAGGCATATTTTCGGGCAGCGCCGATATTAAAACGCTGCTTCCGGTCGAGACCTCACGGTTTCATAGCATCAGTTCCGAGTTCCTAGGCCTAATGAAGAAAGTGAGCAAGTCGCCCATGGTGATGGATGTGCTAAACATCCCCGGCGTCCAACGAGCTTTGGAGCGGCTTGCCGATCTTCTGGGTAAAAAGCCTGCTTTTATAACATCCCACTTTCTGCAATGTTACTTGGTTTATAGGTAAAATTCAGAAAGCTTTGGGAGAATACCTGGAAAGAGAAGCGAACCTCATTTCCGCGGTTTTACTTTGTCGGTGATGAAGATCTGCTGGAAATCATCGGAAATAGCAAAAACATCGCTAGGCTTCAGAAGCACTTTAAGAAAATGTTCGCTGGTGTGGCATCGATTATATTGAACGAGGATAACACCATTATTACTGGCATTGCCTCTCGCGAAGGTGAAGAGGTACTAGTGACTTTTGTCTATTTTTTGAATGTGTATGATTCAATGTTCATTGCTTATTTAGGTGATGTTCAGAACCCCAGTGTCGACAGCCGAGCATCCGAAAATCAACGAATGGCTTTCTTTGGTGGAGAAGGAAATGCGCGTTACTTTGGCCTCAAGCCTTGCACAAGCCGTGCAGGATATCAAGCAGTTTAAGGATGGAATTGATCCGAAACTATTCATGGAGTGGTGCGACAAGTATCAAGCTCAAATCGTCGTTTTGGCTGCACAGATATTCTGGAGTGAGGATGTCGAGGCTGCCTTAACAAAGGTCAGTAGTTTTTTAATGACTGAGTGCGGAAACGATTGATTTTCCTCGCCGCTAAGGACCGAACAAACATGTTTTCATTTATTCTTTCAGTTAAACGGAGAACCACAGAAAGGCCCATTGGAAAAGGTGCTTCAGCAAGTGGAAAGCACGTTAAACGTTTTGGCCGATTCGGTGCTTCAAGAGCAGCCTCAGTTGAGAAGGAAGAAGTTGGAACATCTCATCAATGAGTTTGTTCATAAGAGAACCGTGACTAGAAAGTTGGTGTCCAGCGGCGTGTGCAGCAACAAAACCTTCGAGTGGCTTTGCCAAATGCGGTACGGACTTTTAAAACCATCTTTAGAGTGTTTGGCAGTGAGTGGTAAATTTCCAGATTCTACTTTGATCCACGCCAAACTGAGGTTCTAAAGCAACTAACTATTCACATGGCAAACGCAGTGTTTTACTACGGTTTTGAGTATTTAGGAGTTCAAGATCGATTGGTGCAGACACCTTTAACTGATAGATGCTACTTGACTATGACTCAAGCCTTGGAAGCTAGATTGGGAGGTTCTCCTTTCGGTAAGTTGCTCAGTAGTTGCAGTTTTTATTTATTCTCTAAATTATTTGTCTTACCAATTTAGGTCCCGCCGGCACCGGAAAAACCGAATCAGTAAAGGCGCTGGGCAACCAACTAGGGCGTTTTGTGTTGGTGTTCAATTGCGACGAAACGTTCGATTTCCAGGCAATGGGACGAATTTTCGTCGGTTTGTGCCAAGTGGGCGCCTGGGGATTGCTTCGACTGAGTTCAATCGATTAGAAGAGAGGATGTTGTCGGCTGTATCGCAGCAAATCCAAACGATCCAGGAAGCACTAAAGAGCCAGAAGGAAAGCAGCGAACAGTCCGGACAACAAACTGGCAGTAAGATGGTCACTTCTCAAAAATTCAAGTAGTTACCCAGAGCTTTTACAGGCATCAGCGTGGAACTGGTAGGTAAACAAGTGCGAGTGTCTCCAGACATGGCCATATTCATCACAATGAATCCGGGATATGCGGGCAGATCAAACTTGCCCGACAACTTGAAGAAACTGTTCAGATCGCTGGCCATGACTACTCCAGACCGGCAGCTCATTGCTGAAGTGATGCTGTTTTCTCAAGGATTCAGGTCGGCTGAAAAGCTGGCCTGCAAAATCGTTCCGTTCTTTAAGTAAGTGCCATTATTCCCGATTATTATGATGCTATTCCACATTTTATGTCTCAGGCTTTGTGATGAGCAACTTTCCAATCAGTCGCATTACGACTTTGGGCTTCGTGCCCTCAAATCAGTCCTGATTTCTGCTGGTAATGTAAAGAGGGACCGGATTCAACGGATTAAGGAGGGCATGACGCAACGGGGTAAGTTGATTCTCCCCAAATTCGCTTGAACTTCAGCTATAAAAACTAATGCTGTTTCATTAGGAGAAACAAATATTGATGAAGCCAGCATTGCAGAAAATCTGCCCGAACAAGAGATTCTCATTCAGTCCGTCTGCGAAACGATGGTGCCGAAGCTGGTGGCTGAAGACATTCCGCTGCTGTTTAGCTTGCTGAATGATGTATTCCCCAACGTGTTGTATACTAGGGCTGAAATGAAAGGTAGTTTTTTGTTTGTTTGTGCGTTTGAGGTGCAATTGTGAACTGTTTGCAGGCCTTAAGGATGAAATCAGAAAGGTTTGCGTTGAGGAGTATTTGGTGTGCGGCGAGGGCGACGAGCAAGGGTCTGCATGGATGGAAAAGGTAAAATTTAGTTAGCAACAACTATCAGTTTCATTCATTGTACAAATATTGTAAAACTGCACATCATTTCATTTCATGCGGCATAGAGGGACTCCTGGGTAGCAAAGGTAATGGTTGACGACAAATGGACGCTTGTTTCATTTATGTGTTAAATGCTACTAAATAATGGCCTGGTTACTCATCGAATCGTAAATTCTCCCTTAGGTACTCCAACTGTATCAAATCTCCAACCTAAACCACGGGCTTATGATGGTGGGTCCAAGCGGATCGGGTAAAAGTACAGCCTGGAGAGTGCTGCTCAAAGCCTTGGAGCGTTTCGAAGGAGTCGAAGGAGTGGCGCATGTGATCGATCCTAAAGCCATCAGCAAGGAGGCTTTGTATGGAGTGCTGGACCCCAATACTCGAGAGTGGACTGACGGTCTCTTTACTCACATTCTAAGGCAAGTTTTGCCCAATTTCGTGTAATTATTGTGACGGTACTCATTTGGGAAATTTCCAGAAAAATCATCGACAATGTAAGAGGCGAAATTAACAAACGCCAGTGGATTATCTTCGATGGAGACGTGGATCCTGAATGGGTGGAGAATTTGAATTCAGTTCTTGATGACAATAAGCTGCTGACTTTGCCCAATGGAGAACGTCTGAGTTTGCCGCCGAATGTCCGCGTTATGTTCGAAGTAGGTGTAACCAAAATATTCCCTCGTCAGTAGCTAGAATTGTGCAATTCAAGGTGCAAGACCTGAAATATGCAACTTTGGCAACTGTATCCCGTTGTGGAATGGTTTGGTTCTCTGAAGATGTCCTTTCCACGGAAATGATCTTCGAAAACTACATGCTACGACTTAAAAATATCCCGCTGGAAGAAGGTAAGTACGGTGTTCATTTGAGTTGAGCTGTTTTGGAATAATGTTGTCACAACTTGAGGTATTAGTTTCTAGTTTTAACGTCTATTTGAACATCGACATTAGGCAGCTTTTTACGGTTAAAGTAGGGAGATTATTTCGCAAAATAACGTGGCCAGTAAGAAGCTGCTTGTCAATTACTAAAGCGACTCTAAAACGCGTTTTTACGTTATCTTTATCAGCATTTTAACTTTAAACGAAATGGTAAGACATTTCCGAAGGTATTATTTGTTAAAAGTTTTGTTTGCAGTATTCCTAGACACTTTGAGTGCTTTTTAAAATAAAAAGTAGCGCCTGTAGCTCAAATGCACCAACCATGTCTCAAAGCTGAAAATCTTGTTCCAGGTCCCCAAGAATTTGTAGTAGTGGCAGGTAGTGATCGAGGCTTTCGCAATTATTATATTCATGTTACTAATCCTTAACGTTCGTCGCCTGCTCTCGTATTAACTTCTTAAATACATTCGAAAAATATTATTTATTGTACTTACGGATACTGATTAGTATTCTATCTGGTACTTTTGTGCATGTAGATGTTCACTCCTCTTTGCATTGATTGTTTAAAACTGCACCAAACTATTTCCAATTGGACATAAAAAGTCATTTTTAACTTCACAGAGCGATTGCGTATATGCCTATTAAACGTGTCTTGTTAATGGATTTTAAATGTTAAAAATTCATAGAAATCCGCTCTCAAAGTACAATTTACCTAAGTGGCCATATGATGCAATCGAAAGCAACATTTGAATAATATCCAGCAGCAAATTCAAGAAATACAATCTAATTTTATTGATTAATTCATATTGTAAAACACTTCCACTAAACCAGTATTAATTTCCGTAACCAGGTATTAAAGTCCGGGCGTAAATAAAGATATTTCCTCCCAGTTCTCTTCTGCAATCATTTTGTATATACAACCGCCCACTCACTTAATAACAATGTTTAACACTTAATAGCCGTAACTAGAACAGACCTGTTTCTTTCCCAGTTGAAGACGACAGCTTCGGAAAGAAAATTGAAAACAAGGAAGACTCCGTATCGCCAACACTGCAGGTGCAACAAGACGTGGCCAATCTTTTGCAGCCTTTCCTACAAGCCAGATGGGCTGGTTATTCGATGCTTAGAACACGCCATGGAGCAGGAGCATATTATGGACTTTACAAGGCTGCGGGCGCTCAGTTCGCTTTCCTCCATGCTCAACCAGAGCGTCAGGTAATGGGTGTTCGTAGCTCCATTATAATGGAGGAATTTAAACAAGGGATTCTTCCAGAAATGTTCTGGCATACAACCATTCCCACAACGATTTCCCGCTGGCCTATGAGACATTGGAGAGGTACATACCCAAATGCCTGATCTACGCTATTCTGTGGAGCTTTGCGGGCGACGCCAAGTTGAAAGTGCGCTCTGAATTGGGCGATTTTGTGCGATCGATTACCACCGTACCGCTTCCTCCAGACAACAACTCGCCAATTATTGATTATGAGGTGACCATCGAAGGCGAGTGGGCCCCATGGTCTAATAAGGTGCCTCAAATCGAAGTGGAAACCCATAAGGTGGCCTCGCCGGATATTGTGGTTCCCACTCTAGATACCGTAAGACACGAGTCTCTTCTATACACCTGGTTGGCTGAGCACAAACCTTTGGGTAAATGATTTGCTTGTATTTTTATTTAAAAAACTTAATGCTGATTGTTTGCAGTGCTATGTGGCCCGCCTGGTTCCGGTAAAACCATGACGCTCTTCTCTGCTCTAAGAGCGCTGCCTGATATGGAAGTAGTTGGTTTGAACTTTTCCTCAGCCACTACTCCAGAGCTCCTGCTGAAAACGTTTGATCACTACTGCGAGTACCGGAAAACTCCTAACGGGGTTGTTTTAGCTCCAGTGCAGGTAGCACAAGCGCAACGATTCGCCGAATTAAATCTAATCAGCTCAATTTCCAGCTGGGAAAATGGCTCGTGCTCTTCTGCGACGAAATTAACTTGCCCGATATGGACAATTACGGCACCCAAAGAGTGATCATGTTCTTGCGTCAAATCGTCGAGCAAAAGGGCTTCTACAGGGCGTCAGACCAAACGTGGGTCTCAATGGAGCGTATCCAATTTGTCGGCGCCTGCAATCCACCCACTGATCCTGGAAGAAAACCGCTTTCTCATCGGTGAGTGGTTTATTGAAAAGTAATGGGCGCGATCCTTTTTTGTTATAATTCGGGAAAATCCGAAGTGTTCACTATATGCTAAATGTGCATGGTGCATTTGGTGGCGCCAATAAGAACTGGTGCGCCAGACAAATTTAATTTGCACACGTGTAAACATCGAATCCTGCCAAAACCCTTTCAACTAGTGCCGTTCCGTAAAAAAAGTAAAAAAAATTAAAAAGCCATGTGCTTCTTATCTAGGTTCTTACGCCACGTTCCTGTGATCTACGTGGACTATCCGGGAGAGACGTCCTTAAAGCAGATCTACGGCACTTTCACAAGAGCGATGCTGCGCCTCACTCCCAACTTGAAAGGCTACGCTGAACCCCTCACGAATGCCATGGTCGAGTTCTACTTGGCCTCACAGGACAGATTCACTCAAGATATGCAGCCTCATTATGTCTACTCACCGCGTGAGATGACTCGTTGGGTGCGAGGAATTTGCGAAGCCATCAGGTAATTAATAAGAAAATAAGAAGAAACAAATCCTTAAAATAGCTGTTTTCTAATTCATTTTTAATCATTGCAGACCTCTTGATTCTTTGAGCGTCGAAGGAATCGTTCGCTTATGGGCCCATGAGGCACTTAGACTGTTCCAAGATCGTTTAGTGGAGAATTCCGAACGCCAATGGACTAACGAAAACATAGACTCGGTGGCTCTAAAACATTTCCCTTCAGCCGATTCGGCTAAAGCCCTAGAAAGACCGATTCTGTACAGCAACTGGCTGTCGAAAGAATACATGCCCGTTGACAGGGAGCAGTTGAGGGAATATGTAAAAGCCAGGCTTAGAGTGTTTTACGAAGAAGAGCTGGACGTGCCTCTGGTTCTCTTCGATGAAGTTCTCGATCATGTGCTGAGGATTGACAGGATCTTTAGGCAGCCGCAGGGACATTTGCTGCTCATTGGAGTTTCGGGTGCTGGAAAAACCACCTTATCGCGTTTTGTGGCCTGGATGAATGGACTGTCCATTTTCCAGATAAAGGTTTGTTTGGCGACGATACAAGCAGGCTGTTTTTAACTGCTCGGTGTTTAGGTACACAACAAATACACCGCAGAGGACTTCGATGAAGATCTGCGCTCGGTTTTGAGACGATCCGGGTGCAAAGACGAGAAAATCGCCTTTATATTGGACGAATCGAATATGTTGGATTCCAGCTTTTTGGAGCGCATGAACACCTTGCTGGCCAACGGAGAAGTCCCAGGCCTGTTCGAAGGCGATGAATACACCACATTGATGACACAGTGCAAAGAAGGCGCCCAAAGAGAAGGTAACGGGTTTTGGGTGCATCACCCAGCTAGGTTGGATTGTAATTTGCCCCATTGTCTTAACCTCGCAGGGTTGATGTTGGATTCAAGCGACGAGCTATACAAATGGTTTACTCAGCAAGTAATGCGCAATCTGCACGTGGTTTTCACCATGAATCCCTCAACGGATGGGCTGAAGGATCGCGCCGCTACATCGCCAGCCCTGTTCAATCGTTGCGTCCTCAATTGGTTCGGCGATTGGTCCGATGGGGCTTTATACCAGGTGGGCTGGTACATTGCCAACTAAATTAAAGCATGTTTTTAATGTATTTGTTGCTACAGGTGGGCAAAGAATTTACCAACCGCTTGGAGCTGGACAGGCCGACATGGAAATCCCCAGATTTCTTCCCAGCTGCCTGCAAGTTTGTGCCTGCCACTCCTCAACATAGAGAAGCCGTCATCAATGCCTGCGTCTACGTTCATCAGACTCTGCATAAAGCAAACGTGCGACTGGCAAAGCGAGGCAAGTGTCTTTCACTCTGCAACAATTGCCAGTTTAATTGGACATTGTTTGCTTGTTGCAGGTGGTCGGACAATGGCAATTACTCCACGACACTACCTAGACTTTATTCATCATTTCGTGAAATTGCACAACGAAAAACGCTCCGACTTGGAAGAGCAACAGTTGCATCTCAACGTGGGTTTGAATAAGATTGCAGAAACCGTTGAGCAGGTCTGTGTTTATTCAGGTTTATGTTGCCCTATACTGAAGCTGGTTGTGGTGGTGTAGGTGGAGGAAATGCAAAAGAGCCTAGCAGGTCAAGTCTCAAGAACTGCACGCGAAAAATGAGGCCGCCAACGCCAAACTGAAGCAGATGGTGAAAGATCAGCAAGAGGCCGAAAAGAAGAAGGTGCAAAGCCAGGAGATCCAGCAGCAGTTGGCCGAGCAAACCGTGCATATCGAGCAGAAACGCACTGAAGTGATGGCCGATTTGGATCAAGTGGAACCGGCAGTCATAGACGCCCAAACTGGTGAGCTGGGGGCTGATGGTCTAAATTAACATTTCAGTGGGTTTTGCTACTAACCAGTTCTTTCTTAGCGGTTAAGTCTATAAAGAAACAGCATCTCGTCGAGGTTAGGTCCATGGCAAACCCACCAGCCACTGTGAAGATGGCATTAGAGTCTGTTTGCCTTTTACTGCATGAAAATGCCAGCGAATGGCGATCCATTCGCTCAGTTATAATGCGCGAGAACTTCATCACCACCATCGTTAATTTCAGCGGCGTCAACTTAACGTAAGGCCCTTGCCTTATAAGCTGCCCTTCCTGTATTATATCGATGTTCTGTTCTATTAATGGCTGTCCAATTTCTAGCATGATTGTTTTAGCTGATCTTTAGATTTCCAGTGAAAGAGCGATCGAGGAGGGAGATTTGGAGCAACTGAGAATCTGACTCTAGTTTCATTTAGTCATTTGCTTAGATAATTGCACTTCTGCCTGCTATCAGTTCGCTTATTTTATTTGTTTTTCGCCCCGTTTAGCTGTAAAGTCGATCAAAAAGCAGCAACTGGTCGAGATCCGTTCGATGGCCAACCCGCCGGCTATTGTGAAATTGGCGCTCGAGTCGATTTGTCTTTTGCTCGGGGAAAACGCCAGCGACTGGAAGTCTATCCGGGCGGTGATAATGCGCGATAATTTCATCAACACAGTGGTCAACAATTTCAACACTGAAGACATCAGGTAGGTGCATGTTGTAAATAGAGATTAGTTGCTTCTGGGTTTTGTTGAACTGATTTAGCCAGTGGCAGCTGAATAGAACATAGAATCGATTGCTGTAGGTCAATGCAGAATAACTTCCACTGCGCGGATAAACGCTGGTTGTTTTTGTAGGATTTGTCTGCTCGAAGCTATTTAGTTTCTTTAAAATTGTGTGTTGAATGCTTTTATATACGTTCGGTAGCTAAAAGTTTGCGTTTTTCTTACACGAAACTACCGTCACAGGTTTCAGGGTTTGGGTATAGCATAACAAGATTATATACAAAGACAAGAATTAGCACGGATTGTAAAGTATTTATTTCAAACCCCTAACATTAACTGCAACTGCAGATGATTTAGTTTACTACTATTTTACCTAGGTCTTTACTTTTCCAAACTTTTAGCTACAATCCAAACGGTTATTGGAATTTTATAATAAATTAATCATAGTTGGGTATATTTTCCTGACTGTACTTTAATCACTTCAAAATATTCCTGGGTTTCAGTCAATTTTATTGTTTATCATTCAAAATGTTACAAATACGTTTCGGTGTCTTTCTCCACCATCATCAGTTTGTGTGTCTAGATGTTTCTACCTTCACATTTGACTGGACATTTGTCCAATGGACCCAAATGTCCAGTCAAATGTGAAGGTAGAAACATCTAGACACACAAACTGATGATGGTGGAGAAAGACACCGAAACGTATTTGTAACATTTTGAATGATAAACAATAAAATTGACTGAAACCCAGGAATATTTTGAAATAATAAATTAAACAAATTGACAATTTTCTTTCCAGTGACGATGTTCGTGACAAAATGAAGGCTAAATACCTGAGCAATCCGGATTACAATTTCGAAAAAGTGAACCATGCAAGTAACGCTTGCGGACCGCTGGTGAAATGGGCGATGGCTCAAATCCAGTACGCCGATATGTTGAAGAAAGTGGAGCCTTTGCGGCAGGAGCTCAGCTCTCTGGAAACGCAGGCGGAAACCAATAAGAAGCGTGGCGAAGAAGTGAAGAACTTGATAAGCCAATTGGAGCAGAGCATTGCGTCCTACAAGGAGGAATACGCGCAGCTCATCGCTCAAGCGCAGGCCATTAAGACCGATTTAGAGAACGTTCAAGCCAAGGTGGACCGGTCAATAGCGCTGCTAAAATCGCTGGTGATTGAACGAGAGCGCTGGGAAGCGACCAGTGAGACGTTTAGGGCGCAAATGTCTACCATTGTTGGGGATGTTTTGCTCTCGGCTGCCTTCATCGCCTATGGCGGGTATTTTGATCAACATTATCGACAGAATCTGTTTACTACTTGGTGCCAGCATTTGACCCAGGCAGCCATCCAATACAGGGCTGATATTGCCAGGACTGAGTATCTTTCCAATCCGGATGAGCGGCTGCGTTGGCAGGCAAACGCGTTGCCTTCGGACGATTTGTGCACTGAAAACGCCATTATGCTGAAGCGCTTCAATAGATACCCGCTTATCATCGATCCATCGGGCCAGGCCACTGAGTTCATTCTCAATGAGTACAAGGACAAGAAAATAACCAAAACCAGCTTCCTGGATGACTCGTTCCGGAAAAACCTGGAATCGGCCCTTCGGTTTGGCAACCCCCTATTGGTGCAGGACGTTGAAAACTATGATGCAATCCTGAACCCGGTGCTAAACCGGGAGCTTCGCAGGACCGGCGGCCGTGTTTTGATCACTCTAGGCGACCAGGACATCGATTTGTCGCCCTCGTTTATCATTTTCCTCTCCACTCGCGATCCTACAGTGGAATTCCCGCCAGATATCTGCTCTAGAGTCACATTTGTGAACTTCACAGTCACTAGAAGTTCGTTGCAGAGCCAGTGCTTGAACCAGGTACTGAAGGCGGAGCGTCCGGACATCGACGCCAAACGGTCGGACTTGTTGAAACTGCAAGGCGAATTCCACTTGAGATTGAGACAGCTTGAGAAGTCTTTGCTGCAGGCCCTAAACGACGCCAAAGGAAAAATTCTGGACGACGACAGCGTCATTACTACTCTGGAAACTTTGAAAAAGGAGGCTGCAGAGATTGGGCAAAAGGTCGAGGAAACCGACAAGGTGATATCGGAAATCGAGACGGTTTCCCAGCAATACCTGCCGCTTTCGCAAGCCTGCAGCAACACCTACTTTACAATGGACAGTCTCAACCAAGTCCACTTCCTCTACCAGTACTCTTTGCAGTTCTTCCTGGATATGTTTAACAGCGTGTTGCTAATCAACCCCAAACTGGATGGAGTCACCGACTACCAGCACAGGCTCAACATAATCACCACCGATCTGTTCCAAGTGGTCTATGAGAGGATTGCCAGGGGCATGCTGCACAACGACAGGATGACTTTCTCCATCCTTCTATGCAGGATTTGCCTAAAGGGGCTTCCTAACGAGCTCAACTACGACCAGGAGTTCAGCTTCTTCCTGCGCGCCAAAGAGGGCCTGTTAAGCTCCTCTACCAGCCCTAGTGTTGATGGACTTAACACTGAACAGCAGGAGGCTTTAACCAGGCTATCGCGAAGGTAAGTTTTACTTAAAAACTAATTAAAAAAAGGAACTCTAATGTATCTAATGGAGTGTGCTGTTATCAGGGCCGTTAAAATATCAAGAAAATAATTAATACCTCGGCCTATTCAGGCACACTTTAAGAGCACCAAGCCAACGAAAGAGCGAAATTATACCTTTACTTCTGACGGTTGGGGGCTTTTTCTTTGTCGCTTATCGAAAATGAATCCTAATAAATCACCTTGGAAAACTTTTTTTAGGTTGCCAGCCTTTAAAAAATTACCGGAGAAAATCAAGGAAATGCCCGAATTCAGTGCCTGGCTGCAGCAAAGCGCGCCCGAGCAGGCTGTTCCGCGTCTTTGGATCGAGGAGAAGCAGCTCAGTCCCATCGGCACTGCCATGTACCAGCTTTTGGTGATCCAGGCCTTTAGACCCGACCGAATTATTGCAGCTGCTGCGTTGTTCGTCTCGGCAGTTATGGGGCCGGAGTTTATGGCGGCTGCAGAAAAAGAAATCGACCTGGGCGCAATTGTGGAAAAGGAAATCAAAGGTTTGTTTGGTTGGCAAAGGTAGTCAATATTAGTAACACTTTTGGGCAATTTTAGCCAACGTGCCAGGCCTGTTGTGTTCGGTACCTGGATTCGACGCATCCGGACGAGTGGATGATTTAGCTACTGAGCTGAACAAGCAGATTTCCAGTATTGCAATTGGATCGGCCGAAGGCTTTAATCAAGCACATCGGGCCATTAACGTGGCTTGCAAATCGGGAAGGTATGTGGCGAGCCATTTAGTTAAAGGATTCCGTTTCAAACGGGCTTTGATCAATTGCAGATGGGTGATGTTAAAGAATGTCCACCTCGCTCCTCAATGGCTGGTTCAGCTGGAGAAGAAGCTGCATTCCCTACAGCCACATGCTGGCTTCAGGCTTTTCCTCACTATGGAGATCAATCCGAAACTTCCCGTTAACTTGCTGAGGGCCGGAAGAATCGTTGTGTTCGAGCCTCCGCCAGGCATTAGGGCCAATCTTCTCAGAACTTTCAGTACTGTAAGTTGCGGTTTTTGTCCTGATTTTCTGTGAAACACTGCTAAAACAATGTGAATTATCCAGGTACCGGCCAGCCGAATGATGAGAGCACCCAACGAAAGGGCCCGACTCTACTTCCTTCTTGCCTGGTTCCATGCCATCGTGCAAGAAAGATTACGATACTGCCCCTTAGGATGGGCCAAATATTACGAATTTAGCGAGTCTGATTTGCGAGTGGCTTGCGATACTTTGGACACATGGATCGATGCCACTGCTATGGTTGGTGATTTCGCTTTCAACTCCGTCTTGTTTGCTTGACCCGCTTTCTATTGCCTGTTACAGGGTAGGACAAATCTGCCACCGGAAAAGGTGCCTTGGGACGCCTTAGTCACGCTGTTATCGCAGTCCATTTACGGTGGTAAAATCGATAACGCTTTCGATCCAGAGATTGTTGCAGTCTTTCCTCAACAAGCTGTTCACCAGCAAGAGCTTTGAGGGGGATTTCGCTTTAGTGGCCAATATCGACAATGGCCCTAACGGCAATCGACACATTACCATGCCCGATGGAACTAGAAGGTGAATTCTTCGTTGTAGTTTACCAGGGCGGGTTTGCAATGGTCTGTTTTTTTTTAAGGGACCACTTTTTGAAATGGATTGAAAGTCTGGCTGATAGGCAGACTCCGGCTTGGTTGGGACTTCCGAACAATGCCGAAAAGGTTCTACTTACCACCAGAGGCACTGACTTGATCAGCAAGCTGCTGAAAATGCAGCAATTGGAGGATGATGATGAGCTCGCGTACAAGGTAATTAGAGTGTGGGAATTCGATTTTCATATTTAGTGAACACTTGACTTTAGTTGGACGAGACATCTCCAAGCGATCCGAGCGCCCAGATCGATGGCAGACCCTCTTGGATGAAAACCCTGCACAATTCGGCCTTAACCTGGCTGCAGCTGTTGCCTAAATCGCTGCAGACTCTCCGGAGAACGGTGGAGAACATCAAAGATCCCCTTTATCGGTATTTCGAGCGCGAAGTCAACTCCGCTTCGAAGCTTCTGCTTGACGTGATTCACGATCTGAACGACGTGCTTCTGATCTGCCAGGTAAATTTTTATTGATGATTGGAATAAATAATGGAAAGTTGTTCATGTGGTGATTATTTCCGTAGGGCGAGAAGAAGCAGACGAATTATCATCGCACCATGCTTGGAGAGCTAGTGAGGGGAATTATTCCAGCCAATTGGCATAGATACACGGTTCCGAAAGGATGCACAGTGATTCAATGGATTACCGACTTTAGTCAGCGAATCAAGCAGCTGCAGCAGATATCGAAAGTGGTCTCCACCTCAGGGGCCAAGGAATTGCAGGTAATGCACAAATTTATCTAAGACGTTGGCTTCATTTGCTTCCAACAAATGAATCAGCGAAGGAAGTTTTATATAACAAAATTGTATTTTTTTCTTGAATAGAGCTTCCCGGTGTGGTTAGGGAGGCTTATTAAACCCTGAGGCCTGGATTACCGCCACCAGACAATGTGTGGCTCAAGCTAACAGCTGGTCGCTGGAGGAACTGTGCTTGGATGTAACAATCACCGATTCCCATGATACATCTGCTATTCCCCAAGACTGCTTTGCTGTAATCGGTAAGTCCTCTATTCGGAAACTAGGGCTGGGTAAGCAGTAGGCGATTTTGCAGGCTTGAAACTGCAAGGGGCGCAATGCAAGAACAACCAGCTCTTGCTTACTTCGAGCATAATGTCCGAGTTGCCGATCACGTTGCTTCGCTGGTCGAGATCATCGGAAGATAAAACGTCCGGAAGCAAATTGTCTTTGGCCGTTTACTTAAATTCAACCAGGACAGAGCTGTTGTACACTGTGGACCTGAATATTGCTCCAGGCCAAGATCCACACAGCTTCTACGAGAGGGGCGTCGCCCTGCTAACATCCACTGCTTTAAATTAGACGGTATTTAATTTTTTAATTCTATTTGCTTATAGTGAGAATAATAATTCTATTTATTTTTTTATTATCCGTTATAATGCTCATTGGGCCTAATGTTTTTGTTTTGTTCAATGAGCATTGTTGCAGCTTTTTGTAGTTAAGTATCGAAAGAAAAAATGTATTTAATATTATCACGTCTATAAACTAATAACTTTATCAAAGATCAACTGCTCTTCTTACAGTTTTCTGTGATTTTCCCATGGTAGTTTTTTTCAGCATGAAAAAGGTTGTGTAACAAACCCTTGCATAGTCAAATACTCATTTATTTCCTGTAAGTAATTTTGCACTGATAACAAAAATAAATGTCTTAAAACTAAAATAAATCACCAAAATTATATCACAAAACTTCCTTCCATTTTTTTTTGGATAAACAAGCCTTTGTTGAGCAGCACGTGTAGTGCTGAAGCTCTGATCCCGTAGACGATTACAACTAATCAAATTTACAATCTATGAGTGTTGGTAGCTCGAACCAAACATATCACAATACCAACAGTCGAAAAACTAATATAACACTTATTACAAAGGAAAATAGAGAAACACTAACAACTAGATGAGGAAAATTTGCTATTTTATCATTTTGTTCCACAGGAGAGCAGAGAGGTGATTGCTGAAATCAAATTAACTAAAAATGTGTCTGCTCTCTTGAAAGGATTTTTGTAACATTAACTTATTATTTTTTTACCATTTTGGAACATAACTGTAAAAGGCTAGTCCTTGTAGAATTTTTTGGATTAACTGCATCATATATGAGGGTTTTCCTGCCTGAAATTAAGTTGTTTGCAAAACAATAGCGCCTGTAGGCCACAAAATCAAAATATGGAAACATGTCGTACTTTATGGCCTACGATGGGTTAAAAACTGATGTTTCACCATTTAAAACGTCTGTTTTAAATGATGAAACATAAATTCTATATTACCTGAATTTCATACAGTTTATTTTGTGGGAGCGGAAAACTCCTATCGATTAAATCATGTCTCAGGATTTTAACCATGAATTAAGCTGGGCTAATTTTTGTAACCAAATTGTGAAATGTTTCACACCCATCTTTGTTGGGGCTTTGTAACCGATGGCAAGGGTAAATAGTCAAAGTCTTCTGCTATATTTCAGATAGGTGAAGTTTTAGCTCACACTGCAGTTGAGGTAAAAATTTAATCACTAAATTACTTTGCGAAACTCCTAATTTTGCAACCCTTTTGCTAAAATATGTGCTAAACTCTTATCGCATTCCACATATAGGAAGAGGAATAAAGTGCTGTTTACATTAAAAGTTCATCTACATACACAACATCTAAAGCGACAGTGAGTCGAGCGTTGCTGAATAAATAATACATAGATAAATGCGCATAGTGCCCATAAAGTTACATCGAATTCTAAATGCTCTATCAAAAATCCTCGGGTAGATTTTCGACATTTTTTTTGTCGCTTTGTCTAAGAGTTTAAGCACGAGCAGAAAATCAGTACCTTTTACTGCATCCTAGAGCAAGGGCTCCAGATCTGGCACCGGTTCCCTCCAATAGTTGAATTGAGAGTAGTCATTGGCAGGTTCTACACGAGACGGGAACATCTGGTCCACGATGATACTCATGTTGGTGTAGCTGAAAAACACGCAAAAATTACTCATTGAAAGCGTGCCTTGGGAAATGAATGTTATGATAAATTGTTAGTTTGAAATGTTCACAATCCACACCATTGAAGCTTTAATCAGACGACGTTCTTAGGGAAAATGCGAAGTTGGAACGTGGTTATCAAAACGCATGCGGTAAAAAGCAACGTCCAATCTGAGACGAGTTGACGAGTTTCCCGGCTGTTATGCTTACCATATTATACACCCAACCAGTTCACTAGTACTGAGTTGCATGTTGGCATGTTGAACTCGTGGTCAATTATTTAATTTCTCGAAAAATTCCATGTTTGTTTATTCTTTGACTCCGTCAAGTGATGAATGAGGGCAGTTCAGCGACACAAAGCAAAATGATTGTCAAAGATTAAACACACATTTAAAAAACGCTAATATCGAATTTCACTAGACGAACTTGAATCGGAAGGAATATCAATATCCTTTTCATTGCTAAAATATTTAAAACTGGGGGAAATACTTCATTGACCACGAGTGACTGGCCCGAGTAACTGCAAAAATAAATGCCATTTAATACGCTACCACGCATTAGTTTGTCGTGAACACCCCGTGAGCAATGAATAAATAACAAATATTTACCTGGACTGGAAAGTTCGGGTGAGTTCGTGCTTCAACTCGCCCTTTGAGTTGATGGTGAAAATCCGGTGAATTGGAATGCCAACGGCGCGGTACGCCCACACATCCTAAAACCGCATTTAATCGATAAATCGAGCTGGAGGATTTGTGCAGGTGTACTTACATTAATTCTGTTTCCATATCCGGCATAGAATGGTTCCAAGTCCAAAGGAAATAGCGCTTTGATGTCTGACATGCAGGAAATTTTAAACGCCTCGGGTTTTTTCTCGATCACTTCTCTGCAAGGTAAGACTTTAACTGTAAAAATCACGTTGTTAAAGGCATGTTGTTTACTTACCTATGGAAAGCGGTGATTAAGGACGTGGGATTGAGCAGGATTGGCCCATCAGGCATGCTCATATCGCCCTGCTTGATAGACCTCAAGTATTCTCGCGTAATCCTTGCTTGGCCAATTGCTCTGGCGCTCAAATAAAGCAGCTTGTAGCCGTTGTCTTTAATTTTGTTGAAGAGCTGCGCCACTCCAGACTGCGCCCAATCTTTGCCTACTATAGGGAGAAGGTGGCCCAAGACGTCCGATCTGCAAAAAAGTGCATTGGACAAGCTCTAAAACGGCATTCCACAGACTCACTTTGTTATTGTTCCATCGATATCTGAAATAACGATTTTATCATCCCACTTCCATTTGTACAAATGGCATTGGCATCGGGTGGTACCCTGATATGCGGTAGTTACGCTGAATTCCACCTCGTTCATGCCATCTCGAAGATTCAATGATGCCTTAAAACACACATATATCAAGCTTTTTCCAAATTACAGTAGTAGTAGTAAACATCTTTATTTCTAAAAAAGGCTATCGACCTACCGGTCTTTCTGCCCTTTGCCCATAGTCTTAATCTAAATAAAAACAAATATGAAAATTCTCTTGTTCTAGGTTAACAATATTATTAAATAAACTTTCCAATTCTAATGACAAGAAAATATTTTTTTTATTGTCCAGTAGTCAGTTGCGTTTGAAAGTGTTCGAGTAGCGTTGGTGTAGGGAAACGGAAGCGGGATTGTCTGGTTGGTCTTGTAAGACAAAGGGGATTCAGTATGGTCCAGTTGTAGGGGTTGTTTGTCCATTTTTTTGTCTGTAGATGTATGAGTCTTTCCGAAATCTTTGTCATGTTTGTGCGTTCGTATAGTAGTTGGCTGGAGGGGTTGTGTAGTGGGTTCTGGGGGTGTCTTATTCGTGTTATTAGTCTTAGTGCAATTTGTTCTGTTGTTTGTATATAACGTTTTGTCCTTTCTGTTCCGTTGGTCATGAGTATATGTCCATAGTCCAGCAAGGGTCTACAAATAGCTTTATATATTTTGGTGGCGGTGTTTGTGCTCATTCCTCTGTCTTTGTAGGTTAGTGATCGGAAGTGTTTTGTTCTCTTTATTGTTTCTGCCCTGATGTTTCGTATGTGTTTAGTGAATTTAAGTTTGTGGTCAATTGTGATCCAAGGTATTTTAAGTCGTTTTTTGGTTGTGTCGTTTGGCCGTCTGCAATTATTGCAGGGAAGTCAGCGTTCAGTCTGTGGTTTGTGAGCAGAAGTTGGTTTTTTGACGCGTTTGGTGTTAGTCTCCATTTATAAAACCATGTCATTGTGTTGTTTGTTAGTGTTTGGAGTCTTTGAGCTGCTCTCTCAGTAGTTTTGTCATGTACAATAAGTGCCGTGTCGTCTGCGTATTGTAATATGTATGCCGATCTGTCGATTTGATTTTTGTCTGGTAAGTTGTAATTGTATGTGTCATGGCAGTATATATTGTGGAGAAACGGTGAGAGCGGGTCCAAATTACATTTTCGGGAAAACTCACTATTTGCTTTGAACTTAGACGAAGAGTTTTCCTGAACTTGTCCGAGCACTTCGGAGACTCCGTCCTGATCTTAATTTGCATCTCTTCCTTCTTCGACGCATCTTGTGGAGCGTCTAAGGGTTTTTCGACGTCTGGATAAAAACCCAGCATTTTAAAATCATTAGATTCCGGACTAAAGGAAAAAAGAACCAACCTTCTTGAATCTCCCCCAAATCCTTAACATTTTGATCAGGTTCCAATACCAAGTCTGTGCCGACTTTTTCGGCTTCCACCGTCTTCGAACTGCTCCCCACATCTTTGGCTGGGGTTGTTTCACGCGACGATCTTCGCCAGTGCCACCAGGAGGATTTATTGGGCTGGTTCTTCGCCTCCCTTATCGACTTATCCTTTGCATCCTAATGAGGTAAATGATCAAAACCCCGACATGGACGAAACAATTATATATACTAACCGGTAGCGGCCATGTAACTATTGCAAAGCTGATCGACGCATGCCGGAATAAGCGGTCTTCCAAAGCACATAATACTAACTAGCATAGATGCGGCCACCTTCCAGCTGTAGTACTTTCCGCTGATCTTTGCCACCAGTTTTGGGATCGTCCAGTATTGTGCAATTGTTGCAGAAATCGGTGTAGGAAATTATGTGCTCGTTGAAACTTTCTGAGGACAGGTTTGGGTCCCATCCGCACAGTGATAGCGTTATGTCTTGGGAGTGAGTTTGAACTCTGAAATACCATAGATTTTTAAGGAAAAAAATGTAAAAAGCGTTGAATCTGGTGAGTTTTTCTGTCGTTTTTAAAACAATTGTTTGAGAGTGGTACTTACAATTTGGTTTGCTCGTCGAAATCCGAATCTATGCTCTTGCAACCTTCGGGACTGTTAGGACTCTGAGTCAACGACGGTCCATTGCCTGATTCACAATCCATGTCGATATCTAGATTTTACACGTAACAGTAACACTTAATACGATAAGGCAGTTACTAATAAGGCTCTACTAGTCAATCTCACAACTCAAAATCACTTTAAACGTTCAATGAAAGCAGTTGGGAGCATGCTTTGCGTCTGAGTCGCGGTAACCAGACAAATGTCGCAAAATTTTAAAAAAAATTGCAAACTTTTGTGCAAAAAAAAGATATAAAAGAGCAGAAACTGCAGGAATAAGACGAAAGAAAAGTGAAACTACATCAAGCAAACAGTTAAAATTAAACAGGACTTGCCTTCTGCAGCCTGATCCTTCTTTTGCCTGAAATAGATATCGGCCACCTCTTGGTCAACCATGCCGCTGGCAATATCGGACAAATAAATGCCGTCTTCAGTATAACGATTCGAAGCGCTGTGTTTCGACTTCATAAACGAAAACATGCTGCTCAGCATTGACTTTTGTTCTTCTTTGGTGGTTTCTTCGTTGGTGGGCGAATTGGTCTGAGAGACGCTGGGAAAACCGCCCCATTCCCAACTTTTGGCCGGCTCTTTTCCTTCCTCTGAAACTTCTTCTTTGAGGATACACATTTATGCTACACTAATGGCAAGGCAATGCATACCTTTCACTCGGAGTTTCATTTCAATTTCGGAATCAGATTGCACAGACTCTATATTGACTGGCGAAGCAGATCGTGACTCTGAGTTGCCCGTGGTCAGTTCCGTGTCGCTGAAGAAGTGAAAGTCTGCGTCCACTTTTTTAATGTTAGACGTATCCGTTTGAGTTGGAGCTTCGCTGGGCTCTTTCATAGGTTTGTCATTTTTTGGCCTGCAACACGACAAAATGTACTAAACTAAAGTGGGAATTTCAATGGAATTAACCTACTGCAAATCTTTTAGTTCCGCCTCCGAACAGGTGCTATCCAAAGAACTTCGGTCAGTGGTTGATTCGCTTGTACGCTCGAGATTCTCGGCAGTAGGACTCGGCAATACGTTGTTGCTTGACGCCTTTCGAGGCGCGTTCTTCTTGCGCATTTTTTTGCGCTTCTTTTTGCTGCTTTTGCACTCTACTGGAGCCTCTTTGGGGCTGGCGTCCTTTGCTTGCAACTAAACCGCCTCTATTTAACATCCGAGCGTCTTTTAACAACAGGAAATCGACTTACCACTGCCACTGGCACTTCGGATGGTTTCTCGTCTTTGCTCACCGGCTCATCAAGACTGTCCATTTTGAAAATGGTTTCCGAAACGTCGTTCTGACTGGGACTTAGGTCGTCTTCGTCGCTTCGCCT
Source organism: Dendroctonus valens (assembly GCA_024550625.1). Taxonomy (NCBI): domain Eukaryota; kingdom Metazoa; phylum Arthropoda; class Insecta; order Coleoptera; family Curculionidae; genus Dendroctonus; species Dendroctonus valens. Next base: position 183,789 of record JAJTJO010000043.1, on the reverse strand, counting down.
GGACACAGTGGTTAGCGAGTAGGTCACATCTTCCGCAGATGCCCCATCAATGTTGCCTAAGACGATCTGAAAACATGCAGAATTGTTGGTAAATCCGATGAAATTATTTTTAACTATTTGCTTGTCTACGTGAATTAATTCACTTTCTTTGAAGCGGTGCCAACATTGAAGTTGCATCACCAGTAGGATATGACTGGGCGGCCAATCGATGTATTTATTGAAATAATAAATCATAACTTGGCTGTTGCTGATTGAAAAGCGACGCCGCGTACATATTTAGGAATTTTTTACTGTTGCTATTTACTCAATTTCATGATTTTTCTCTCACGTTTATACCAATGAGTCTCTGATGAAGTTCTCCAAGTTGATTTATCCAAGGTTTTATCAGACCTTTTTAATACTTTGGCACAAGCACAGGGTTTTGGTCACCTCCACCTCCCAAGGCCGGTTTCAAAGCGATTAGTTCTCCCAGTTGGTCCCAACGTTTCGCTAGCACGCATTGCTACCTCTTCATAGGTTTGTCGCCCGAAGGGAGCACCACTGGAAGCAACTGGGAGAACTAATAGCTTCCAAACCGGTCCTGGGAGCGCTTGTTTGCGAAATAGCCAACTATTTGCAAATCTGTTTAATATTTGTCACAAACAGGAGAATTTCCTGATCTTTGCAATCGAGTTTCTAAATCTGGACCAAAAGAAGACACGTCAAATGGTTTGTTTGTTTGTTTTTGTACACTTGCTGTTGTTTGGTGAGGCCTATTTTAGAATATGAGTCCGTTGTTTCGTGTGAAACTAATTGAAACCGTTTTTAAATTGGCTTCCAGAACAATGTGAATATTTTCAGATTAGGAAAACTTTGAATCTTAAAAGGCGAAACTTCTTTAAAACCTGAAGCAACATTACGACCGTTTCGGAGATGAGGATTTCAAACCTTCAAGAGTGTCGAAAAGTGCAAAGTCCTACCTCGATTTTACTCAGATCTCCTGACTCATTTTCAGCTTCCAGATACCATAGATTAACCATAGGAATAATGGCTATAAGAGCCAGCAACTCGGCCATTTACGACCGGATTACAAAGTCTTAACCCAAAACAAGCAAATTAAAAGTTTCGACGCCTCTCTATGAAGGCTTGAAGTCCAACAGTACATGAATCGGTAATTACTTATTACAATTAATTCGTTCGGCTCGAGGTACAAGGTGGCCCAACAAAACTGTCGCACTCAATTCAGTGTGATGTTGTTACCTGTCTTTTCAGGAAATCCCTTTCCAAATGAGCCCTACTATTAGCCAGTTGATTGTCTGCAGTATGCCGCCTTTTCTCATACGAATTTGATGGGTTGAGATTCAAGTCGATTTCATCCAGATTGAAACTCCGTCTGCGGCCCTGGAAATGCCATCCCTAGGTTTGTACCATGTCCAATTTTCGCGAAAATTTCAAATACCTGTGTTTTGAAAATGTTCTCAATTTCTGAAACCGGAATGGGCGAAGTGGCCAAGTGCTCCGGGATGTCGTTGTCTTCGTCATCCTCTAATTCTTCAACGAAAAACGCTTCTCCACTCTCTCCCAGTTTCATGTAAACACCTAGTGGTTCGCCATTGACTTCGACATCCACCTGAAAAAAAAATCGTGCTTGCAATCATTTCCATTCCAAATTAGGACAGATTTCGTATTTAATTCAGCTCGTTGAGTTATTCAATTTAATCGCCTCGGGCTAGGATTAGGCAGGAGGAGAAAACCCGCAATAATTCGAAGCCCACATGTCGATGAACTTTCAACGAAATGGAAGCAGATGGATGCTTTAGGCAGGAGGCAAATTGGCCCAACCATTACGTGTGTTCACCTGGGTTACAATAATTTATTTTCCTTTTTTAATAAAGTGAGTGTAGTTTCAATGGGAAAGGAACATCCCAATCAACCACATCATCCCTAAATATATCTCCAATAGACACACCGTACGTGTGTATGGTTGATTTGCTTTCAAGCCCACGTCTTGGCACCCTTGTGTCGATTCATGAGCGGAAAACTTTGCCAGATATGCGACAATCGTTTGGCTTGTGCACTGAATGAGGAAGGTCAGTGTGGAGCTTGGAAACAGCCAGTTCAGGAAAAGGCAATTTCAGGAACTATGACCACAATTGCCCATAAACGAGGGGTTTTTATTGGCTAATAGTCCTAGAGTTCAATGATAAAGATGCCCAATAAATCTGACCACACGTGTAGCGAATCGCTATAAACTTTCCATCGTTGAATATTAATTAGCAGCAAGGTGAATTGAATTAGCATGCGAAAACATTGACATGGGAAATACTCTTGATGGAAACACACTAACTTTCGTGTCTGTGCAGAAATTTTGACACGACAATCGCCAACCTGAATTTGATTTCAACGAGAAAAAAACGTTATTATTTACGAACTAACGAACAAATTCTCAATTAAATTAAATCAATTAAAAAACCCGAAACAAAGTGGCACTGAACTATTACTAAATCGTATCAAAGGTCAAAGTATCCAGCGCTTTTTATTGCAGCTCACTGTTGATTTATCTACTTATACCACAAATACAGTGATATCCTTTAAGCTGTATTCCATTTACAGATAATTAGCAGGTGATTTAGCTGATCGGCAACGATCAAAGCTTATCTATGAGCGTCAACAGGCGACACTCGGTCTCAGCATTCAAGCGTGGGATGTTTGGACTTTGGCGTATGTTTGCAAACATTTTAAAACACATTCTTTGCATGTGAACTATGGCACTTGTCTACAGTGAGATAAAGCTAATCAAAGTGCTGATCGAGTGTTCTTTACCAGTTCAGATTATTTATAGATGTCGAGTAACTGCTAACATAAACTGCAGCTGGCTGGTTTAATTAAACTAATAAGGAAAATCCTAATAGGAAACACTTACCACTTTTTCTTTGCTTCTGAGCACGCCCAATTTCCCAAAACGGACATGAAAAGGCGAACAATTGTAGCTTCCATCGGGTTGTTCCACCACAATCACATCTATGGCACCGGTCAAAGTGGCACCGTTGATATCGTTGTAGAACTCCTTAAAGTTCGAAATAATTCGGAGCATCCCGTTCATGTTCGCCGGCTGGAAAAACGCAAAAATTCACGGTAAAACAAGGAGTTTGCAAAGTTGCGCTCGGCTAAGGTTCAAGTTCACTAAACCCAACTGATAAAAAGTACGATCAAAAATAAACGCGCCACTAAATCGAAAATTCATCAAATAAACATCACGCGTCGTTTTCCGCGAGCTTGGACGACCGGCAACTGAATGACTCAGAAAATCGAAGCATGTTGTTATATAAAGTGGACACACACACACATTGGCGTAGCATCAGCAATAATGTCTTCAAACGAGAAGCGATTCGGAAATTTCGATGAGACAAACACCACTCACTTGGTGTCTAACGACTTTCTAGATAAACGAAATAAACAATAGAAGCTTCAAGTGAGTCGCAATTAGCTAAACTGGAACTACTTAGTAGGTAAATAGCGCGCAATTTTCCTTTCAATCGAGTGTCTTGACGCGATGGTGGATGTGCCCAATGAAGCTTTCGCATCATTACTTTACAAAACCGATTGATTACATGAAAAATACTACCCAATTTTCACTTAAAAATTCATCAACAAACCAGGCCATTAAATCCAAATTAAAATGGAAATATCTACCCGGAAAACACAATCACTCACTATATCCAAAGAGCCCCGAAGATGCAAACTCGCCGTTTACAATCAAAGTGTAGAACAGGTGATGACCTTTAAATATCTTGGAGCAAACATCACCAGTAACAGGAATCTAGTGGAGGAAGGAAGGAATCAAACATCAAAAGCCGCTCTAATATCGGGGTACTTACGAGACATCATCTGGAGAAACAAGCACATGAGTATAGGGAGTAAAGTCAGAATCTACAAAACGTGCGTGAGACCAGTGATGACATACGCCGCAGAAACAAGAGCGGAAAACACAACAACTAAACGCTTGCTAAGAACAACAGAAATGCGAGTCCTCAGATCCATAACAGGACACACACTATACGATATGAAAAGGAGTGAGGAAATTAGAGATACCTGTAAGGTTTCGGATGTTGTAAGATGGACCAGAGCAAGGAGAAGAGCGTGGAGAGACCATGTAGAGAGAATGGCCGACGACCGAATGGCAAAAATCGCCAAAGACCAAAAACCTAACAGCTCAAGCCTCCCAGGAAGACCACCGAAGCGATGGTACGAAAGCTGGACATCAGCATCCCAGGACTAGGAAGTTGAAGAAAAACACAGGACTCTGAGTCCTAACGTACCAGGAAGAAGAAATCAAAATTTAAAACTAGAGCTTGTTTGCGCCAGTTTTACCTGGACGCCTCTGGTTTAAAGAGAGTACCCATATTTATTAACCGACAACTATCGAGTGAGATTTAGAACACGTTTTCGTACACGTCTTTGAAACAACAGCCAAAATCCACAATGCCAGAATGAGTTTAGCTGTTTTTACGTGAAACATTGGCATAATAAATGCAAATAACGATCTAATATCCACGCCAATAGGCCTCTATTTGCTAATTGAAATGATTCAATTACAAGCTTGCTCATGTGTGAAGCAGCTGACAAACAGAAATTGGACAATACCGTGGGCAACGGTAAACAAGTCGTAGATAATTGTATAAAATAAGGATTTGAATAAACAATAGCGAGTAATAATAGATAGTTCGTCTATTGTTGATTGATATTTCTTAACTTTTCCCAACGTATGGGGTGGTAATTTTGAAAAACATCACTTTCCTTGAACCCTGAAGCAAGTGGGTTTTATCACAAAAATGGTGTTGAAACCAAAACAATGTCTCCATATGTTTCAGATAGGGTTCAGCTTGTTTGTCGCTCACTAGCCTTGTTTGCTCATATTTAATCGTATCGGCCAGTTTATCAAAAAATGTGTTAAAACGATCATCGTATTATCGTATCTATAATAGCCCCAGTTTGCGATAACAACAAGCTACCAGTTTTATAAGTATGCGGATAATAAAGCAGGATTAATTAGCGGCAATTTCGCATTGCAAGTGTGTATTTTCCAAGATTAGGAAATAAACTTTTACGTGCGTCAATATTTCGTGTGGATCTTTACATAGAGTAAAAGCGTCTCAAAAATCCGATTCATTTTTTAAATAGTATTCCACACAAGATTTACTTAAAGATGATCCAGATTTAAGCCTGGAATTTTGCGATTTATTGATCAAAACCATTTCTCTTTAGAGTGGATACTTTTCTCAGAGAAGGCGTCTTTTATGTAAAATGGGCAAGTAATAAAAAAGACACTGAACCAACTTAATAGAAACATTAAAACTTTGATTGGACAATACCGACAAGACAAATGGCAAGAAACATGTAAAGAAATACAAAAAGACAAAGTCAAAACATACTGGCGAAAAATTAAGAAACTAGCGCAATACAAAAAAACTGGCACTACTGACACAATTGACGAAAACGGAATAGAACGTTACACAGACAAAGAGAAAGCGGACGCGTTCGCCAGACACTATCAAAGGGCCTTCAGCATATCGACAAACCCTAAATTCGACAATGACAACTGGAACTTGATCATCGACTGGTACTTGAACTATTTTAACAGCTCACCAAACTACACCTACAAACTGATCACAGACACAGAGTACGATGGAGCCCTAGCGCATATCAAAAACACAGCACCGGGAAAAGATAAAATAAAGGCAAAACTCCTGAAAAGCCTAACTCAAGAAACACACAAACTGATCCTAACTGAATTGAACAACTGCATCAGAAATAACATAATTCCAAAAACATGAAAAAACGGCCTAATAATCCCTATACCCAAAAACGGACTGGACAATACACAACCGAGCAATTACAGACCAATTACACTGCTACCAGTACTTAGCAAGGTTTTTGAGTACATAATAAGACAGCGACTGGGAAAACTGATCGGAAAGTACATACCATCGTATCAGTTCGGATTCGAACATCAGCACTCGACTATTCACCCACTCTTCACTGTGACTAACAATATACAAACAACCCACCTAACTGACAGAAAGACAGCTTGCCTGTTTATGGACATTAACAAGGCTTTTGATAGTGTCTGGCATGGAGGCTTACTATACAAACTACACACACCAACATATCTACTACACACCATAAAGAACTTACTAGAAAACAGACAACTACAAGTACGAATCGACAAAACACTGTCATTTTCTTTTTCCCCTGAACAAGGGCTCCCTCAAGGATCCCCGCTCTCATCGTTTCTCTACAATATATACTGCCATGACATATACAATTACAACTTACCAGACAAAAATCAAATCGACAGATCGGCATACATATTACAATACGCAGACGACACGGCACTTATTGTACATGACAAAACTACTGAGAGAGCAGCTCAAAGACTCCAAACACTAACAAACAACACAATGACATGGTTTTATAAATGGAGACTAACACCAAACGCGTCAAAAAACCAACTTCTGCTCACAAACCACAGACTCAACGCTGACTCCCCTACAATAACTGCAGACGGCCAAACGACACAACCAAGAAACGACGTAAAATACCTTGGAATTACAATTGACCACAAACTTAAATTCACTAAACACATACGAAACATCAGGGCAGAACAATAAAGAGAACAAAACACTTCCGATCACTAACCTAGAAAGACAGAGGAATTAGCACAAACACCACCACCAAAATATATAAAGCTATTTGTAGACCCTTGCTAGACTATGGACATATACTCATGACCAACGGAACAGAAAGGACAAAACGTTATATACAAACAACAGAACAAATTGCACTAAGACTAATAACACGAATAAGACACCCCCAAACCCTACTACACAACCCCTCCACCCAACGACTATACGAACGCACAAACATGACAAAGATTTCGGAAAGACTCATACATCTACAGGCAAAATGGACAAACAACCCCTACAACTGGACCATACTGAATCCCCTTTGTCTCACAAGACCAGCCAGACAATCCCGCTTCCGTTTCCCTACATTAACGCTACTCGAACACTTACAAACGCAACTGACTACTGGACAATAGAATAATTTTTTCTTGTCACTGGAATTGGAAAGTTTATTTAGTAAGATTGTTAACCTAGAATAAGAGAATTTTCATATTTATTTTTTGTTTAGATTTAGACTATATGTATTAAACAAGGGCAGAAAGACCGATAGGTCGATAGCCTTTTTTAGAAATAAAGATGTTTACTACTACTGGGCAAGTAAATAGCTAAAACTATCCTTATCGGGCTAAAGAGGACTCTTTGGATGAGGGAACTTCATACTCAGCGTCCAGATAAAAGTAAAGTGTGGGCTGGAATAATAGCAGATAGAAGTGTAGGACCAATGTAGGATGTCACTCTTAATGCCGCAAAATACTCGCATTTTTTCAGCACTAACTAATGCCAGTTCTAATCATTTATGATCAAAGCTGTAGAACACGAAATTGACATACAAATGGGTAAAAAATATGGTGCGCCAGTGTTTAACCAAAAAAATTATTTTACATGTTTCTTGTACAATTCCAAACAAAAAACTCTCTTGAGTCTTCTTGGTACAAAGCCTCATTTTCCAGTAAAAAAATAAAAATATAGTTAATGCACATCATGGACTCCTGGCATCAACAACTATTTAAATTCACTCGGAATCGAACTCAAAAATCCAGAGTAGTGCGAAGAAAACTCAAGAGCTTTTTTGTCTGGAATTGAACAAGCCGACGGAAAGGTAAAATATATTTTGCAATAAATCAGAAACCCAACATTTTTTCTTCAAAAGTTTCGCCTCTGGAGGAGCGAAAACATATTCGATAGCTATTAAAATCTGTAAAATTTTTAAGTTTTTCAATAAAACTTTAACACCTTGTATTTTCCAAACGAGGCCCTTAAGAAGCCACATTTATTAGAACTTTTCAACTCAAAATAATAACAAGCTTGTCAGAGTAAAAAAAATAAAGATTTTTGTGCGTTTTAATGCGTGATTAAAAGAAGTAAGCGATAGATCGTTATGACACAAAGAGTGTTCAGATTTACCGCAGAACCCCAAAACAGTGTGAACCCACACTGTGTATAAAAACTTTGAGTAGCAAAATACTCGTAAATAAAATTACTAGTTTTTCCAAAAAATTGTTGCCTAAATGAGTCGCCTGATTCGAAAAAAATTTTCCGGCTGTATCGAATGATTATCCTTGATAAAAATCCAGTTCAACTGAAAAAAAACAGTTAAAAACAGTGCAGCAAACTAAAATCAGGAAAAACGAATTAATCTAATAATTAAGCTCATTTGAGCGTTGCCTATTGTTGCGGTTTGTTGCGTAACATTCCAATGAAAACCTGCAGAAAAAACACACCGAGCCTTACACTGAAGTTAAATCGAGAAGGTTACAAAAATAGAAAAATGCGATATTTAGCTCGTTTCTGGGCAAGGTTTAACAGTAGTCGTAAACATCTTTATTTCTAAAAAAGGCTATCGACCTATCGGTCTTTCTGCCCTTGTTTAATACATGTAGTCTTAATCTAAATAAAAAACAAATATGAAAATTCTCTTATTCTAGGTTAACGATATTATTAAATAAAATTTCAGTGGCAGGAAGAGATTATTTTATTGTCCACTAGTCAGTTGCGTTTGTAAGTGTTCGAGTAGCGTTAATGTAGGGAAACGGAAGCGGGATTGTCTGGTTGGTCTTGTAAGACAAAGGGGATTCAGTATGGTCCAGTTGTAGGGGTTGTTTGTCCATTTTGTCTGTAGCTGTATGAGTCTTTCCGAGATCTTTGTCATGTTTGTGCGTTCGTATAGTAGTTGGGTGGGGGGGTTGTGTAGTGGGTTTTGGGGGTGTCTTATTCGTGTTATTAGTCTTAGTGCAATTTGTTCTGTTGTTTGTGTATAACGTTTTGTCCTTTCTGTTCCGTTGGTCATGAGTATATGTCCAAAGTCTAGCAAGGGTCTACAAATAGCTTTATATATTTTGGTGGCGGTGTTTGTGCTGATTCCTCTGTCTTTGTAGGTTAGTGATCGGAAGTGTTTTGTTCTCTTTATTGTTTCTGCCCTGATGTTTCGTATGTATTTAGTGAATTTAAGTTTGTGGTCAATTGTGATTCCAAGGTATTTTACGTCGTTTTTTGGTTGTGTCGTTTGGCCGTCTGCAGTTATTGTAGGGGAGTCAGCGTTGAGTCTGTGGTTTGTGAGCAGAAGTTGGTTTTTTGACGCGTTTGGTGTTAGTCTCCATTTATAAAACCATGTCATTGTGTTGTTTGAAGGTTTAACATTATTTGAAAAATGCCGAAAAATCAATGAAATTGGCTCTGAAGTTTCCTGTGTATTCTACAAACAATTCCGTTTAATTTCACTTCTTCTCTATCAACCACATCGTAAAGAACGAAAAACGACAACTACAAATCAATAATGTACAAATATTAAGCGAAGTCACCTAAACATGTTCATTTTTTGGGCGATCTAAACAGAGCGACCTGCTTAAATTTCAGGTAACAACAAAGGTTATTCACATTGCCAGTCGAAAAGTGTCGCACATGATTGAGTGCCTTCATATATGGAGCAACATCCATCTATGCAAATCAGTTTTGGCAATTAGGAAAGTTTTGGGCATGTAGAAATAGAAACTTTTCCTGCTCTATCCAGAAACTTTGCAATTATTAAACAAACTCCTTTACAATGGTGACTTTGAGGCAATTCAACCCATTTGCTGAGTCAAAAGCATCGAATCATTTCCAATTCTTCCGGAACTTTGCAACTTTTATGGTTTCATTTACGCACTAGTCGTCACTGTGAAATTGAAACCAAATCGAAACTTGCAAAGTTGTGCAATCCACACAACCGGGAACTTTTCAAAATAGGTCAAAGCCTCCCAGTGCGTTCACTTAAAGCTCGATATTTTTAGCAACTTTTACCGAAACGCTCATGTTGGGTGTTTATTTGGCTTCGCTATATTCCGCAGTTTTATGCCTTTGGTAAATACTTTGTTGGCACTGAAAATATGTTGCAAAATCTAGAATAAACATCAATTCAAGGGCGAGAGGTAAAAACACGGTTTTAATATAAACAGAAGAACCAGAAAGAAGATCGTATGATTTCCCAACCGGATCGGTCTCGAATCTTGCCATTGGTAGGCGGCATGAGGTGATAACATCGAACGAAACATGCCATACAAGTGAAAGTCAACGCACTCATTTTCTCATATTGCCGCTGATTTAAGTCGGTTCAGTGGCATTTATATGTAGTAGTAGATGTTAAGTAGGATAGTAAACAAATAAGACTAAAGAATTAAATTAAAGCGCAGTCGAAACACCAAATTTGGGTAATTATTAAGAACATCAGGTCCTCGAGTGTGCGGGTAACAATATGCTCACCTTACAGTAAATCCCCGTACCAACAACTTTTCTTTATGGTGTTTTTTGCAAAAATGCTGTTTTTAACCAGTTTACCAATTAAATATAATTTCGATTAAGATACAATTAACCAAATAAATGTAATTGAAGTTTGTGCAATCTCCACATTATCGACCACCTTTGTTGGTGTCGTAAACATGTTTTCGTCCTGTTTTCTACACCGTAAACCGCTAGTCAGTCAAGTACGAAACGAGTTGGAAAGCAGGAAGACGCACTAAATAAATATGCGCTTAATCGGCTTAATCAAACTGTTTTCTTTCCCAAGGAAACTGAGTTTATTGAAGTATAAACGCTTAAGGATTGCAAATGTATTTCTAGGAACGCAGGAAACAGGCGCGGATACATTAGATACGAAAATAACGCGGAATTTATCGAGAAGAATCATGAAAATGGAAAGTTTTTGGGGTGAATATTTGGGATTCGTTTCTCAGTATTATTGAGAAGTTGAGTTCCCTTTATAGAAAAACTTCGAAACGATATTAAATTGCGAGCGAACCAATCAGATATGAAATATCTGATGCATCCTAATGCGGAACTATATTAAATAAGGATAAATAAGGAGAAATAAGGATAAAATAGAGAATAAATGAAATAAAAAAAAAGTAAAAAGTGGTCGAACCGCATTTTTGCAAAAAACACCACCAGGAATAGTTGATGGCACAGATATTTTGTATAAGATGAGCATATGATTAAACGGACACGCGAGGGCCTGATGTTTTTAATAACTACCTAAAAAAATATCGAACTTTAATTAAAGTCAGTGGCGCATATTAATTTACCAATAAATTTGTTTAAGGTGCCCCCTGACTCAACTGGAATCAATACGTTAAATCTAGTTAGGGCCAAATCAGCCCCTGATTACTACAAACAACGCTAGAAAATTGCCAGAAAATTGGCCAAAAGATCACATATAGAAATGTTTTTGGGATTTGAAGCTGTGGTCCATGGGAATTTCTTCCTGACGTTTCGTCCACAACTGCGGTGGACATTATCAAAGGCGATGAGGCAGTGGGCGAAGTGATCTCCTGTGCTTTCCGACTAAGACGGGTTCAACTACTGGATTCTTTGTCGTATTTATGCGGTCCGGCCGTGTGAGCTCATGCGTGGGGAGTGGAGGCGCTTCAATGGTTTTGGCGTACACGCTGTTTGCCGCTAAACGCGTTTCCAATCTGGATTAAGGACCGTGACTTCTTCTTTCCTGTTAAAATTGTTGTCATGTTTGAAGATCTCAATGGCCTCTCTGGTTAGTCTCGGATAATACCGTTGAGATTGGTGCAAAATGTCCACTTCATCGAAACGTATTTGGTGGCCGTCTAGAAGTGCGTGTTCCGCTACTGCTGATTTTTCTGTTTGTCCTAATCTGCAACTTCTTTTATGCTCAGTGATCCTCGTGTTTACACTACGTTTTGTGGGGCCGATATATGCTCTGCCACAACTGCATGGAACCCTGTAGACTCCTGGTGCCGATAAAGGATCCCGTTTGTCCTTGGCCGATCTCAAAGTCTCTTGGATTGTTAGAGTTGGTTTAAAGACTGTTTTCACTCTGTGTTTCTCCAGTATCCTGCCGATCCTGTCAGTGACTCCATGTATGTATGGGAGGCAAGCCCAACCCTTACTCTCATCATGCGTATCTGTTTCCTCAGGACGACCTCCACTGTTTCTTGGTCGAATTGCTCTATTAAACTCGTTCTTGCTGTATCCGTTCCAACCAAATGCTCATTATAGGTGTTTCAATTCTCTTTCTAACTCATATGGTTCCCAAATTCTTCTGGCTCTTTCGATGAGGGTTTTAATGACTCCTCTCTTTTGACTGGGATGATGGTTTGATCCACTGTGCAGGTACCGGTCGGTATGTGTCGGTTTTCTGTACACCGTGTGGGTCAGCTTTCCGTTGGTTTTTCTGGTTATCAAAACATCTAAAAATGGCAGTCGCCCATCCTTCTCCACTGTTCACTTCATCCATAGTGCACTGTATTTTGAGTTGATTGAGTTGTGGTGCCTCAGGAAGTCTTTAAGTTCAACTAACCCATGGCCTCAAACAACGAAAGTGTCATCAACATATCGAAACCAACACTTAGGTTTCCTCGCGGCTGTGTCCAGAGCGTCCATCTCAAATTTCTCCATAAAGTAGTTGGCTATCACCAGACTAAGGGCTGTCCATTGCTACTCCATCCGTCTGTTCATCGAATTCGTTTTTCCACTGAAAGTAGGTTGTGGTTAAGCAGTGTTCGAACAGTTTGGCGATGCCTGGTGGAAATTCTCTCTCATAAAGTTCCATTGCCTCTTTGATTGGTACCATTGTGAACAACGAAGCAACATCAAAACTCACAAGGATTTCTGCGGGAGCTAATGCTAACGAGTGCAGCCTCTGAACAAAATGGGATGAGTCCTTAATAATGACAACAATTTTAACAGGAAAGAAGAAGTCACGGTCCTTAATCCAGATTGGAAACGCGTTTTGCGGCAAACAGCGTGTACGCCAAAACCATTGAAGCGCCTCCACTCCCCACGTATGAGCTCACACGGCCGGACCGCATAAATACGACAAAGAATCCAGTAGTTGAACCAGTCTTAGTCGGAAAGCACGGGAGATCACTTCGCCTCGACGCCTTTGATAATGTCCACCGCAGTTGTGGACGAAACGTCAGGAAGAAATTCCCATGGACCACGGCTTCAAATCCCGAAAAACATTTCTATATGTGATTTGACCGACCGTGAAAGCCTTCATAGTCTGACCAAAAGATATTTGAACTATTTTCCATAAACCGTAACGGTTTTTCATAAAACTCAAAAAATCGCCTAATTATTGCCGCATTTCGCTCAAACACCCTCGATAACTCTGGACAAAAATCTTTAAGTTGAAAACGAATTAGGCACGGTAGCTAAACAAGATAATGCAAAATTTTCACTCCAGCAGCTGCTGATAGAATATGTATAATAAAAACACTGAAAAATGGTTCCAAATGATTCAATTTCGAAGACAAAAAAATACAGGCTACTCAAAATCCGGCAAAGCATTTTGAATCTATAGCATTGAGTTGAAATTTCAAACTGCGACAATTTCCTTGAACCTGATCAATGAAGAAAAACAAAACGCAACAGGAATGAGAAAAACAACATTCTCAAGCCCAGCGCCCAGCTCTCTCATTGGTGGCTTTTGGAGGTGTGATCGCGAAGTAAATTGCGTATCAGGCACTATGTGGACAATAAACATGTTTTGATTTGTTGTTGATCTGTTACAAAACAACCATCAAGGAAAGTCGCAGTAAAAGATACATATGCGCTTAATAACACTGATTAATCAGTGTTATTAAGCAATTGCTTGGCAAAGGAAATAGATGTGCTTAGTCATTGAAGCAATGAAGCTTTTGAACTGCATATGTGTTTCATTAGATAAAGCCTAGACCCAAACATGGGCTTGAACTTGATATAGTTCGAATAAAAGCTAATTGCCAATATGAATTGATTTCGTAAAAACCTCAGCGTAGGAGCAAGTGGTTTGCACTCACTCGCACAAAAAATCGCTGCTTTACTTTATGGATTAGTTATAGATTAAACTTTCTTTGTTCTCTAAACAATGAAATTCAAGGAGAAGCAATTTTAAATATGTATGTTTGCCAGGTGACTTATGCAAATTAATGAATAAGAATCTCGAGAATGTAATTCCATTCATAATCCTGATAGTTTTTAGATGGAAATGAGTTAGGGGGCATTTAAAGCTGCTAAGTTAAGTTACGTGAAACAGTCAGAAGCTTCATTTGTTGAACAACACGAAACTCAACTTGGCAGCTTTAAAAGCTCCCCAAATCATTTCCATCTAAAAGCTGCCAGGATTATGAACGGAATTCCATTCTCAATCGTCTAATCTGTACCAAACCTGGTCTTATGTAAATGAGCCATTTATGTGCAAACTAGGTCACATCTCTGGTCTACAATGGTTTCTAAGGGTAGTTTAAATGAGGGCTGAACTTCTTTTTTTTTTGCTTAAAGCAGAAAGTCAACATTACCGATAAGCTTGATTAAATACATGTAAATCTTGGCGAAACAATTCAGATTTTTGCAAAAATTACGAAATCAATACAAACCCCGATTTGAAAATCCAGCTCCGCCAGGACAAAGAAACCGGTTAACTTTCCCTTTTGAAAAGTGAATGCATAACGTCCATGTGATGTTATTCGCTTACCTAATACTGTAAACTTGGGCGAGCTGACTTCCAGCTATGGATTTCTGATTATTTCACGATATCACAGCACTTTTTACAAAACATTTATTTTTTACATCCAGTAATTGCTCGATATTTGACCTGACACTGACAGGAAATGGAATTAAAACATTGAACAGGTTAAAAGAACCATGATTGCCATCTAATGGAATTTTATGAACTAGTATTGCCAGGATCCCCCTCTGTGTTAACGCCATTGCGACAGCGATTGCAACTTACAAAATGAATTTTGTGCTTTGAATTTCACCAGCCACAAAAAATCTGTTTACAAAATATCATTTCGCTTTGCTCTAGCATATATATTTGCCGTAGAAAACCTTAGAAAAGCAAAACGCCAAATCATTGTCTCCTATTGGCCATCAGTATGCCCCGATTTATCCCCCATCGATTGTAATTGGGAGTCGATTGAACCAATCACTTTCAAACGCTACTAATATACCGTTACACAACAGTAAAAAGGGTCTACCTGAAAATGGATTTTTGCTTTAAATACACGCCCACCGCCCACTGGACACACAAATACTGGTATTTCGCATACATTTATTCATGTATTATGAAACTGGGAGGTGTTAGAAGTACAAATAAGCTAGAAAATAAAGTAGATTTTTCAAAATATTTCCTATATTTATTTCAGGTCGTAAACAGATCAGAGTTAAAAACTACAAATTACTCAAAAAAAGTCAAAATCGTTAATTTCCTGCTGCAAAGCCTGAAACCGCTTTTGTATACTGGGCAGCTCAACATAATCCTTTGTCTCCCACTCCTCCTCGTTAGTAGAATACAGATCAGTGTTCTTAAAGGAGGTCTGGATGGGGCGGCCGTTTGGACTCAAAGCAAAGTAGTTTTTCAAATTGGGCGGAATGGGCGGCTTGTTGGGCCTGGCGTTTTGGGAGAACGGCACATCATCGAGAGTGGGAATTTGTTTTTTCGTAAACTGGAAGTTCTAGGAACCAATTTCACGTTAAACCATAGATAATGAGTGTAACGTTCAATGCTTGCCTCTGGAAGACAGTGATGGTGCATGCAGAAGTAGTTCATGCCAGTGAAGTCCTTGTGGCACCAAGTCCCATCGGGAAAGTACGGAGAAACCCCTAAATCGTTCAGCTCTATTCTGGGGGTGTAAAAAGCCCCCGAGTCCTTGCGCTTGCAGAAAATCGCGCAACTTGTCCACACGCGCCCTGAAACCGCTCAATTAAAAACGAAACTTACAACTTCAGGCAATGTCCGAATCAATTACCATCTTCATGAGGGGCTTGAAGTCCCGCTCCTTTCGGGTCCAGTTCTGGAAGCAACTTCGAAAACTCCTTGCACTTCCTAGAGGCGTACGCCACTGGAGATTGCCGTTTTCCTGCACAAATCTGCAAAAAATTTAACGACTTCAGACATCAGAGCAAAATAATCCAGAGCAAACTCACATTGTCGTCCTTGCAAAAACTAAACTGG
Organism: Dendroctonus valens; assembly: GCA_024550625.1. Classification (NCBI taxonomy): domain Eukaryota; kingdom Metazoa; phylum Arthropoda; class Insecta; order Coleoptera; family Curculionidae; genus Dendroctonus; species Dendroctonus valens. The sequence continues at coordinate 167,685 of JAJTJO010000043.1, read as the reverse complement.
GAATTAACTCCCTCGCAACCCTGATCAGTGTTAACTGGGGCCGGGTTGTTGCACTCTCTGGAACTCGTTTGCATCCCCTTGGCCTTTTGGATGCACCCGGAAGTGCATAGTCCCTTCCTCCAGATGCTCCATCCGCCAGGGGTGACTTTAACAGGCCTTGGGGGCTGGCGCGAGCTGCAATGGCCTCCATAGCAGTACTGCAATCAACATGCATTAGAGGAGGAATTGGGAGAATTATGAGCAGATGCGCCCCAACCGTTGCAGTGCCGCAAGGCGTCCCATCCAAGGCAGGTCCAGCGAAATAAAAGCCGCTCCTATGGGGGGTTTTGCACTGCAAACTGAAGCAAATATCAGCCTGCGGTTGGCTGGGGGACATCACCGCGTCCTTGTCCCGCAGCAGCACTTCGCACTGTCTCTTTGCCGTGTAGATTCTCCCGGGAATGTCCAGGAAACGGGAATGGTCTTTGCCTTTCAATGGTTTCGCCGGGTCTTTTAAACAGCTTGCCCAACTGTAATTTTACAAAGAGCTCAGTATCTGTGGCAATTTTTCTGCAAGTTTTAGGAACCGGGAGCAACAGCCCGTAGATGAATGACTTACTCTAGTTTAGCCATCACTGCAGCACTGCATGAGGACCATTGGGTTTCGCCGTTGGTGCCCCGGGACGGCGACATTATGTATCCTTCTTTGGGGCAACTGTTTCCCGTGCTATCATGGTGCATCCCCAAGCTGAAAAAAGGATTATAAAAAGATCCCAAACATTTTGGTGCTTAAGAGTTTCGTACTTGTGGCCGATTTCATGTGCGAGGATGTAGACACTGGTAAAGCCGGCACTGGGGTACGGTTTGCCAAACACATTGGTCGTGCCAAACTCCGCAATAACGCAAGCGTACTTGTCCAGACAGACTCCTCCCACTGTAGCTAGACCCATGGTGACGCCGCTCTTTTTCCCATTTTCGTACGCAAAAAAGTCTAAACTGAATTTGGACCACAGTTATTATCAATCCCTGTTGGGACCGCACTGTTCTTACCCGGAAACATACAACCCCATGTCCCAATGCTCAGGGTTTTTGTCATCTTTCGGATTAATATCCGCTTGGTACTGGCAGAAACTGTCCAGCAGTTGCGACCTTTCGCCATTGTGATGCGGCATCGCTCTGGGCTGTTTCTTCATGATATCCAGCCGAACCAGTACCAATTCCAGGCTGGTTCCCAGGCTGGGATGATGGTAAAGTGCTTGCACCTGATTGGCAAAAAATACTTTTTTTGCTTAGAAATTGGCTGTAAAAATTACCCCGTTGATATAGGCCAACAGCATGTTCTGCAGCTTCTTGTCGTCGTAGCTGAAGAATGGGGCGAATATCTTGTAGGCCGCTTCGTCGAAAAACAGAGCCAGCTCCAGGGTCATACTCTGACCTCTTCTAGGCAGGAAATAGTCGGAATTTTCAAAGATTTCCTCGTCTAAGAAGTCCTCGAGGTTGTTTGATTCTACGACCTTCTGGCGATTCCAAACAGATTGACCTACAGATTGACCCAGCATTTTAATGGCGCAATCATTTCAGATTTTTTTTCTCAACCTTGTTGCCCAGTACAATCAAAGTAAGTCAAAGAGAGCATTCAAAAAAAAAAAATAAGGATATTAACCTGAGTCTTACCAGCGGTAGGAAAAATTTCGTCAAATAAAAAATCACTGTCGAATCGTGCTCGCTTTATGATATGAGGGGCTGTTACGCCTCCGGCGTGGCGCTTGGTTAGCCTTTGAAGCCTTGGAAGCAGCGGTTGAATTTCGAATGAAGAATTATCGGCAAAAATGAGCCCTTGCTGAAATTTGCACAAACTGTCCTGCAATGTGTGAGGATTTTAAGTAGCTCAACCTACCACCGCTCCAGGCGCGCAAAGACTCAAAGCCGCCACTAGATTGGCTTCTTCGTGCAAATAGTGGCAATCCGAGGGGGTTTCATTGAAAAACCTTACACCGTTCTCATCGTGAATGTACGTTTTAAATGACGGATTTACTATATCGAGGTTTTTCTTCAGTTTCAAGTTAATCGGCCTAGAAAAGGAATTCAACTCAACCCTCCTGAGCGGTAGGAAAACAAACTCTTACCGATCAAAGGCTGTAAACTCATAAGCAACTTCATCTCCAAATGGGTTCACTTTCGAAGCTCTAGCCAAGTTCACTATCTCATACTCTGGAACTTTTCCAGCATTCGTCGTTTGGAAATAGTGCATTAACTCTGGCTCATTCATAACACTGTGCAATTGAAACTTTTCGTAACTGAATCCGCAGCGAAGGAAACTGATGAAAAATAGACCAGCAGCAGCAGCAGCAGCAGCCATTTTTCGAAACCCCGAGCGTTCGAATATGCTTTTCGCATATTGTTCTTTTATATAACGGACACAAACAGTTACGTTGGTGACTTATGAGGGTACTTGGAAGCAGCTGAAGTGATAAAGAGTACATATTTTAAGATCAAAAGAATGGAATCGGTCCGGCAAAACCCGCAAAAGTCTGTTGACCTTAGTTAATTGCTTGGGCAGTGGTGGACCATGATGGACAATGGTCTTTACGCAGAAGAAAATTAGCAACTGGTTCCAATAGATTCCAATGAAACAGTTCCAAGTGAAAACTGCAGCTATTTTAACGTGATCTGTTGAAATAAGAGTGGAATTTGAGTCTTCTCTGAGGAAGTTTGAAATCTTTCCAAGAGCACTCAGCAGGAAATCTGCCTAGGCGCGCCTCTGCGAAAAATCGGGCGTCAATCGCCGATTATGTTCCTCTTCCACTTTTAAACACAAACATACATATTTAATGAGTATGCTAAGTAGCCAACATCCTATAACAACAAAGAAATGGTCTTCGGGTTTGCACCGGTATGTTAAATGGTTACCAGAGCATGGGACCGCCTACAAAGGTCCAAGTGACTAATCAAAAAACAGCCAATTTTTCTTTGCAAAACTAAACTTTATTACATTATTCGCAATATTTCCAAAAATGTAAAAATCCAGGCATTCAAATTACTTCCAAATAATCAGATACTTAATTCTATTTGCATCAAAACACTTTCCGTTTAAGTAGAGACTTTACATTTTAAACCTTATTGACTATAAACTTGACTTAGAGTTCGGTTTGGTGACTTCATCCCAAATGGTGGTACCATCGCAAGCACAGATTGTCTTCGGATTTTGAAAAAGGCCTGCAGATCGTGCGATTATGCCGCAAGCCGCTTGCGAAATGTTTCGTACCTAGAAAAATTTTTTTTAAGTTAACTACTTAAAGAAATCGTCCCCAATACAGTGAGTGTTTAAAAAATTGCGCCCAAACAAGAATTCTAGTCTGCAAACTAAGAACAAAACACGCTTTTGATCAGAACGAGCTAAGTTTCCAACTGAATTTAATCATTCAAAAAACAAAACATAGAAAATTTTCGCCTTTTAATCGGCCCTTTTCGAATGAAGGAAAAAGTTCAGTACAGACCGGTTTAGTAAAGGGTTTAGAATCTGAAGCGCAAAACACGCTTTAGCTGAAAACGAGCTAAGTTTTTCGCGGATTTTAATAATTCAAAACCCATAACAAAGGGGTCAATTTCTTCTTCCAAACGGTTTTTTCAAATGCCGCAAAATTTGGCAAGGTGAAGAGCAGCGAGTTGAAAGTAGAAGTTGAATCACCAAACGCTCCTCAGCCCAAAACCAGCTAAGTTTACTATCGATTTTCAATTACCCAAATTAGAGGAACAGATTCAGCTCACTGTAATTAATAAAGGGAGGGTTTTGAAGCTTTGCATTATGAATTTAAATTAATTTGAATCAGCATAAGCTTTCAACGATGTAAAGGTCAAAACCTTGAGAAAAAACGTAAAGAGTGGTTTAAGCAGGTTTAAGTAAGAAACCTTCATGCACATAAAGCACGAAACAGTGACAAAAACGGCAACTAAACAGACTTTTTGAAATCTTTATACAAAAAATCGCGCAGTTTTCCCTATCAATAATTAATCAACATTTCTAACTCGACGCAATCACAATCAAAGTTGTTGTTTTAAAAACTATAACTCTTGGCTAATTTCCAAAACTCTGTCTATCTGCATTTAACAAAGACTATAAGCTACCTGCGAAGAAACCACCAAAGATCGTCCAATAACATCAAATAGTCTCAGGACATTATCCTCAATCCGAAAGACTGCCCTCCCATTTCGTTCGGCTGTTATTTGCCCCAACGACCCATAGTTTCTTTTGCCGGCGTTCCCCACTGGATTGAACAGCTTGCCGACACTTTCACAACCTGCAGCCATAAATAAGGCAAGCTTAAACAAGCAACTGGGTCTGTTACGTCGTCAGCGCACCTCTAGACAAATCCCCACATTCATGCACCTCAATGCTGTGCTCCCCAGGCACCAATCCATCAATGGTACCATCAATGATGCAGGTGTTTGGAGTGGCCTGAACAAACCGAACCACGCCTTTGATGCTTTCATCTCCTGCTTCTAGGATTGAGACTGCTGCAATGCTTCCATAATACCCTATACAAAAGGCAGTTTGTAGTTCATAGTTCTACAGGGAAAGCTAGAAGGTACCCTTAATGGCAACCGGGCGTCCTGCAGACTCCAGTTTATTCAGCACCTCTATAGTAGGAAGATTGGTATCCACAACTACAGAACCTTCCTGCAAATTCACTTTAACGTCGTTGACTCCTGGTACGTTTTCCAAACTCTGTTTCAAAGCCTTTACGCAGGATTCGCAGGTCATTTGGACCAGAAACTCGATCTTTGTTGAAGTCATGGCGAAAACACTGGATATTCAAAGGGTGACAATGTGGATTTGTGCTTTTAAAAGATAATAGTATCGGAAGGTCAACATTTGAACATGACAAAACAATCGGATCTAACCTTAAATGCCCCCAAGTGATAAATGAAACAGCTGTCAGGTTTAGAATAGGGCGTGCATTGGAAGTATACCCATGATAATTTTACATTCTTTAATCTTATAAAGATCAATTGGGAATTTAACTATTTTAGGCAGTTAAAAAAGTAACAATATTAAATTTCCTATTTACATAAAAATATATATTTAATCATCGTCATCATTCCAAGCATCATCATCATCATCAGTAGAAACACTGCTGCCCATATCGCTGCTCTTGGTAGGTGGAGGAATGATCGACGACATTCTGGCAAATGCCGAGTCAGCTCCTCCCAGATGTCCTTGATCAGTCTGTTTAGACCCAGATATTCCTTTCCTCCTCATTTGTAGCTTTAGATGCAAATCTGCCATCAAGTCGCCCCCTTTGGGGGCACTAGCTTGGGGCTGCTCATTCGTTTTCCGTAAAACCTTGGAGCCTCCAGCCTTTCTAATTGCATCCATCAGACTGGCTCTGGAGTCATTTTGGGGCGCTGGGACAGGTGGTGGTGGTGGTGGTGGTTCCATGTGAACTGGCGGCTGAGGAATCGATGCGGGTTTATCTGAAAGCAAAAAACTCGTCAATCCAGCAAGGGTTAATTCAATAATTTAAATAAAACATACCTGGTTGGACAGTTTTTGTTGCTTCTACTGGCATCTGCTCTACCGGGGGTGGCAATGGGATGTCCATTAAAGGTGGAGGTGGCGGCGGTGAAGGAACTTCCACTGCTGGAAAATTGGAAATATCTGGCAAATCCACATCTACCACTTGACTGCTGTTAACAGCCGATGGACTGATCATCGCAGCTCCAGAGCCCTCGATTTCATACCGAACATCATCAGCTATGCCTGGTAGATTAGGCAAATCCCAAGGCACATCCAAGGCAGGCAATTCTTCGATTTTCGGAGTGTAAAAGTAACTGTCTTTATTCGCCTGCTGCATTGACGATCTCTGGCTAATGGAAACGGGCGCAGCCCCTAGTTCTGAAGCCGCGTAATTGTCTTTCTGCCTGATAATCGCTGGGCCTTTCGAGTAGTCGCCAGGCTTGAAATCCTTATAAACATTCTTGCCGGTGTTGAACAGCAACAGATCGTTTACACAGCTGATATCACTTGGAACGTCCCCAAGCCCCTCTGGCACTTGATTATTGTTCATCTCGGGCACTTTAACGTGGTAAAACTGCAACTTTGACACAGGCTCAAAGGTGGATACGCGCTTTCCATGAGGCACTTCATGTCGCACCCTTTCAACCGTGATGGGCTCCTTGAAAATGGACACATAGTCCCTGTTGATATCCGCCGCCGGATACTTACTACTGGAAAACACGGTTTTCGCCTTCTTGTCCCCTTTCAGGTTGGTCACTTTGGTGGAGGCAGCATCTATTCGCTTGGATATGCTTGATAACTTTGCATTGTTCTCCTCCAACCTTTTGGCCACTCGGGAAAACGCATCTTGGGTGATAGCATTCAGATGATCGAGAATTTCCACCATTTGGACTATGGTTTCCTCTTTGCTTAAATTATGCGGGATAGTTTGAATTTTATAATGCGACATAGTTTTGCTGTTTTGTTTACGACTACATCAGAGTTAAAAAAAATAAAAAAGTAAGGTTATGCCAAGTGCCAAGTGTTACTGTATTGTGTTGCCGGATGTTGCAATTGTAGTCTCCTGATCAATCTCTTAATCATATTTAAGGTCAATAATGCTAAAAAATTATTAAATCACTCTCTAGACCCGCGCTAGAATTATTTAATAATCACCCGAGAAAACTCTTTTTACTTAATTCATTAATCCTGCTTGGAGATCTGGCTACACTGATTAACTGCCAAGGCCATGTTTGCCCAATGTGTCACCCCATTTGGAGGTTAGTTCTCTCACTGTTTGTAAACAGAGGCATAAAATGCTGAAATGGACCCTTTAACTGAACTTGTCAACACTTTATACCAACTAGTCATAGGCGTAATACCCCAGGATGAAGAGACCTTAATAAAGAAGCACAGCAGATGCTTGGAAAAGCTGGGGGATGTGAGTTTGCCCCTTTCCAGCAAGGTCTGGCACCATTTGATCCAGAGGAGTGCAAGCCGGGATTTAGGAGCTCCGGGTTTAGTTCATCAGCTCGCTAGTGCTGAAACAGACAGCGCGCTGGAGCTATTCCAGGAATCCCTGTGTGGCTTGAAAGCCCAAATACTGACCCACAAGTGCATCAAGGCTAGTGCCCACTTGTTCCTTGAACGGCCGCCCCTTTTCAGTTATGCAGTTAATCGAGCCTTAGCTGAAGCTGGCCAGTATGGAAGTGTCAAACTATTCAGTCAAGCAATTAGTATAAAGACCAATCAAACAGTTAGTGATCTAGATCAAGCAGATCTCACTACTTTGAGGCTCTCCATTCTAAAGGCCACTATAGAGAACTTGCTGAAACTCTCCACAAAGTCCGAGCCTGCAGGCAGTGTGGTTGTTGCTCTGGTTAACAATGTTGAGGCTTCTACTGTGTCTAACGCCGGCATTCTGTGTGGACCAGTATTGAACGAGCAGGGAGTGAAAGATTCTGAGCACACTGCCCAGGATTTCTTCCAAAAACGAGTAACCGACATGAGGCTGATGGCTCAGCACAGATACAGAGTGAACATACAGTCAGCGCAAGAGTGGAAAGAGCTGTTTACCCATCTAGGTAGGGCTTCAGTGAGCGTAGAGCTGCTGAGCAACAAGCCTCAGAAGTCTGTGAAAGTTACCCTTGATAACTTGGGCGGCTGTAACAAAGGGCCGGCTTTTATTTTCTATAACTGCGCCCGATTGTCCATTCTGCTCAAGGAGTTTGACTTCAAAGTCCAGCAAGGGACTTACCCAGTTCTGCCAGCGCTGGACCAAATCGACTTTTCATTGCTGAAACAGCCAGAAGAATGGGAGCTGTTGTATGTCTACATTCTACAGTATCCACATATGGTACAGAGCTGCATTAAGGGCGTGGAGCTCGGCAATGTTAATCCACAGCATTTAGTAACGTTCCTATCGAATTTATCGGCGGTGTTCAGCATATACTACCGAAGGGTGAGGATCTTGGTGGCGCCAAGAGAGCATCTGTTTGCGTGCATTCATACTAGGATTTATCTACTAAAGGCACTACAGGTTGTCTTCCACAATGCCCTAGGGATTTTGAATATTGCCCCTGTTAAGGAAATGTAGCATATAAGGACCAATAAACTGTTTTTGTTAGGTATGGTATTTTTCAGTTATATTGTTGCTACTTATAACTGCATAGTTTTACTATGCTATTACTATAACTGCATAGTTTTACTATGCAGTTATTACTATGCGGTTGGTATTGGGAAGAAAATAGATACACAGTTACACTAAATTCATTTCTCAGAAATGTTTAATACCCAGTTTTCCTCGATTGCCGTACATTCACTTAACGCAAAAGGTGGTACCTGAAAAGCCCAATTATTCAGTCCAAACAACAGTTTCTATTGATCATCTTACTTGTCTGATCAATGATCCACTGCAAATACTCTGTAACTCGTGTGTTGACTGCTGGAGCTGCGCTTCCACATGGAACCCCATGGGAAATGATTCCTATTAGCTGGTACTTTGCCGTATCACGATCCAACCATACCACTGGACCTAAGCAGGAGTTTCTCCTACAGTTGCCTGCTTAAGAAGCAGAGATATTTACCTCCTGAATCGAACTGGCAGGCGTCTTTGGGTTCTTCTGAATAGGTGCAGATTTCGCCTTGCGTTATTACTTCGGTCTGCATTTGGTCGCATTGTTGTGTCGAAACTACTCTTACATCGACTTTCTGCAAGGTGGGCGACGTGGGTCCAGAAAATTCCAATTGTCCCCATCCTACCACAAAAATAATGCTTTAACAATTTCTTGAAAATTATCTCCAAAGTTGTCAATGTTCAAGTTTGAATGTTTCATCTTCGAGACCCAATGGTCCCCTCAAGACCTTCAGAACTAAAGGCTCTTTGGTAAAACTAACAATTTCGCCCATTAGTTCCACTATAAACCCAATAAAACGCCTACCTACAAGTAATACAGGTTCTCCACTCATAGTTCTGAACGAATATCGAAATGGGAGACACACAGGCCCCACTTTAGCGCTGAATATTATTTGAGTTTTGACCTGCACGATTGAAATGTCGTTTTTCTGAGTCGAAGGTTGGTAGTCTGGATGAACCACATATCCATTCACTCCATACACTGCGCTGGATTGAGTATCAGTTCCTATACAGTACGTGAATGTTGAGTAAAAATTGAGTAAAATTGCTCATCAAAGGACCTCACCAGTATTCAAATTGTGGTCTCCAACTAGGACGAAGAAATCAGAATAGGTTTTTCCTATCACGCAATGAGCAGCGGACAGGATGAAGCGATCTGAGATGATGCTGCCGCCGCAAAAGAGACTTTGCCTGTAGATTATGGCAGCCATGAAAGGAAACTCATTGATTCCCGTCTCAACACCGCCAAGAATGCGCGTCTATGTAGAATGATTTATATTAGTAAATAAAGAGTTTTTAAAAGCATTCAAAATTCCTGCTGCTGCTTTACATCACACACCTTCTAGAGGGAGATTCCATGATCCTCCAAGAAAATGGAGGAGGTGATACCACTCATAAAAATAAGTGCAAATTTTCGTATAAACATATGTCCGTAAATGCGTCGTTTTCGTGATACAGGGTGTGGAAGTTAAAAAAATTATTTGGTGTGAATATCTCAAAACCTGCAAGAACTAGTACGGAAAAATGTCGTTAAACGCGGGATTTCAACTTTAATGCTTATTTTTTGGAATTTCCAGCACCTCTTTAAGGTTCCCGAATTAAAATTCAATCACTATGTGTATATCCGAAGCCCATTTTTGTCTATACCTATACATATTTATTTTTTAATTATATTTTGTCAACATCCATCGCATTTTTTATCGATCGAAATATAGATAGTGACCTGCGGGATGTTTGGCATTAATTAAATGAATAAATATAATACAAAATATCTTAAAATAATAATAAAAGTCGTTCGTTTTAACATACATATTTCTGGTCCTTCGAGCCGGATTAATAATCGATTCTGTAAGTTTATGAAAATGCGAGACTGTTTTAAATAAAACTCGTCAATTAGTAACAGTTTTTTCCTAAACTGTTTTAAGAATATTTTAATTTTTTTAAATGTATGTTTTAAAAAGCTGCGAAAGAAACAGTGGATTGCAATTTATTATCAAAAAATCAATGTAAAGGTTCTAAGTCTACAAGAGTTTAATCTGTATATGTAGAAGACTTAATTTCCGGATTTTAGCAAGTTTGTATAATAATAATAATAATAATTTTATTATGATAATAAAGTTTAATTTGGCCTTGGAAAGCATTTACGGAAGCAGTTATGGTTTGAAATTAAAAATAATTAAAAATAGAGGCAATTAAAGAGTATTTTGATAAACACATTGTCGCGTAAAGTTGTTCCCGGTTCTTATCAGCTTTCAAAGTATAGAATTGATTATTTTAAACACTAATTAGGTTAATTAGTTAATTACCAATTTCGATGCATTAGATTTTATCAATTCATTTAGGCGAATTGTTATTATAGTGTTTCCAGGAAAGATATAATGTCTTTAGAGTCCCAAGATGTCAAGAAAAATTATAAAATAATGTTTGCTTTGTGAACAATTTTCAGACGAATATAATCGAAATTAGGAAATTAGTCTGTTTTAGTTGTAACAGTACAACCGAAAAAGGTTTATTTATGGACATAACCAGAGCTAACTGAACTTGACTGCTTTTTACTTTATAGGCATTGAGCTAGAAAGAAGGTCCATTTTAAGGTTGATGATAAAAATGGCAAAGACAAAGTACAGGGTGTCCCAACGATAGAGCAAAGTAGGTTTACCTTTTACCGAGAAATATCTTTCGAAATGGGATTCAGATTTTCACGACGGTAAAAAGTAGTAAAGCCGCACGTAATAAGCAACGAAAAAAAAAGTTTTTCCCAATGAAACAATCTAAATTAATTTTTCTTTTTGGATTTTTATGCAAATTTTAATTACTTTTTCCTTTATAAAATATGAACGAAAATTGAATAGTTTTTTTTGTTATTCGGATTGAGGGATGAAAATGCTCACTTACATAAGGCTGCCTGGCAATTTTCCATTATCAAAATTAAAAAAATTGCCAGGAGAAAGAACTCGCCCAACTTCTCTACCGTTAAAACACTCTGTAAATTCACAAGCGAGTTTCTGCTTTTTCAAGCACTGAAATCGAACCTTTTTTTGTTTTAAAACAGGCAGGAAAAATGAAATACGTTTGAACCCATACCAATGGTCGCCATCCGCAATCGCAATTCGACAATCCATTTTCCTGTACTTTAGTGTATGGAGTGCTCAATTTGATGGCTGTAGCTGTGCATAGAAACTTTCCACCTGGATTCCCTGTCCCATACAGCCCTAAAACACACCTTTTGGAAAGCTCCAATACTTCTCAGTTTCAACTGTACCTAAAGCCAATGTAGTCTGTTGACTGTATTCAGAGAAGGAGGTGTTGCCACAATAAATCCGCCCATCAGTAAAAAGAACATTTCCACTAGTCGAAACATCCAGTCCGCCCTCATAGCAATTTTGCGTCTGCAAGATGCTCAAATTGCGTAATTCACTAATGTAAGGACAGATTTCTTACTTTTGGTAGGACTAGATCACAAGACACTAGTACTTGCGAGCCAATGGTAGTTCGTAAATTCCAAACGCAATCAACTGGTTGGCTGTAGAAATCAGGATATGAAGGACTAGCTATGTAGTATTCCTGTCCAGCTACTAGTTCTATGTAGTTGTTGCAATCCTGCGCCTCCACCTTCAGAGCGAGCAAAAGGAGCCACCAAATCCCATTGAGGACAGCTAATGTGTCTTTCTTTTCTTAATATAATTTAACAAACAAAAACTCATACTTACTCATTATGCAAGCTCACAACGAACAATGTCCGAATTGAGGGAATTATAGTTTTTTAAAGCACTCGATAAGTTAATGGTTTTGTCTGAAACACGAAATGCGATAATATACAGCCATTTGTTCCTATTAACTTGGCAATGTTTTCGCCAAGTCCATGCAAGCACAATCTATACATTAATCGTTGTTCAATTGCCACTTTTCTGCGGTTGATTGGGGAAAAAAACAAGGTTTTGTCGCAGGTTTTATTAAAATACCACCAGTAGCCAAGTGTGTGTCTTCTGTCCAGGACGTTTCGGTGGTTATAAGGCACAGAAGAATTGTCCTGAAAATTAATGAAATACTCAAATTAGTTTTCAGTAAGTAACATTTTTCTTTAAGATAACACTTGGGAGATAATTGTTAGGAAAACAGTTGCTTTGATAGTTTTAATCAAAAAAACAACGCAGAGTTGTTGTAAATATACGCGTCAACCATAAAAAATCTCTGAATTATGGAAAACTACAAGGCGAAACATGTTTTCAAACAAGTAAAAACTTGAATTGTATGCAAAGTAAAATGGAGCACTTTTAAGGCGCACTAGAAAAAGTCTGTAAAAAGCAACAGTAGAGAACCAGAAGCTGTAGATTTTGCGCTTTTTTAAACAATAAAATTTTACCAGATTTTTTTAAATTTGGAAAATTCAACTAGAAATGTATTTTTCTTGATCCCCTGGTGCAGTAAGTAAGTACTTTCCGTACGCCACTGTTGAGTATAGCCTATTTTTTAATCCAGATTCAGGTACTTTGGCGACAGCCACAACACTTTTATATGAAAGTTTTTTTCAGTCGCTATTTCTGTACGATCTAAGAGGGGGGTTTCACCCTGTATATACACTCACCCTGTATATTACGGAAAATTCTGTATAAAAACATTCGCACCCTTTAATTTTGAATATTATCAATATTGTATAAAATATTATCAACATTCTTCAAATGTGAAGCTAATTTTTTGAGTAAGTTAATTTTGTTTTATTTCTTCACTTCTTCATTGAAATCAGTTCCAAAGCTGATTTCCATATACAGGGTGAGTCTATTCAGTCAGCAGTACACAAGAATTAAATAGGAATTCATTGTCTTCAAGCAACATACTCTAGGATTTGAAGCCATTGTTCTTTCTGCCCATTTTCAACCACCCTGTACATCTCAAGCCCAGAGAGTTAAACTCAGATGCAGCCTTTCCTCTTTTTTTTAGAAAAGATATTTTTCGAGGTTCCAGATCAATATAATCTATTGTGAAAAATCAGCGACTTCTACAACTCTTGGATCCAGTACCTCAGCATATTAACTACCTGTTCTGTCTTGAATCCATTTCAAGAATGAGGCAACGCGAGTGTTAACTCCTGGACTGAGCGATCCACAGCCTGCACCATGCGAAACAATTCCCCATATAAACAATCGTCCATTGGACTGATTTTGCCACAGCAATGGCCCACCTGAAACCATCCAGTTAAAGCTGAAAATCTTGGGCAAATCCTACAAATACCTGAATCCGATTGGCACGTGTCCTTTCCAGATGTGTAAGTGCAAAACTCGCTGTTTGGAACGGGCTCTAAAGCTGACTGTTCGCATTCTTCGTTCGCGATTATTTCGAGGTCGACTTCTTGAAGAGTGTCGGATGGTCTGCCAGAGAATTCCAGTTGGCCCCAACCTAAACATCAGCAAATAATCATTGTTCGGTTTAATGGTTTTTCGCGATTCTGTGCAAAGTTGGATATTGGAGTTCTGAGCGCAAAAGAGGATTGGATATTGTGGGAGATTGAGGAGAGTCTCTGCTTGTGAAAGTAGTGTTTCTGTTCACGATATGCCTTGATAAAAAGTCGAACTTTTACATTGAAAACCGTTTTTTTTTCGTTTACAAATTCGCTCATCTACTGCTTCAAGTACACCTTCGACAACTGCATTTATGGTCGTAGTTTTGAGTTAAATCTACAAGGAAACCTCAAGTTCCTTGAAAGTTTGAGTGAAAATTTCATTTGCCTTGTTTTGAGCTTGAAAATCAATTAAAAATGTCTCAAATCTAAAGCTTACCTAAAGCTGTAACAAAGTTTCCTGCGTAGTTGTTGAAGGAGTGCCGAAATGGTAAGCAAATTGGGCCGACATTCTCATTAAATCGGATGCTGTTCACTTTCACTAGAGCAATGTCGCCTTCGTAGGACATCGGGTTATATCCTTCCGACATTTCATAGTCCACCACTTTATATAGAGCTGAGTAGGAGGTATCTTCGCCTACAGAATGGAATCAGTAGGGAATCAAGTGCTAGTGTCCCTATTTGCTGTTTGATGTCGAGACATTAAATAAAACCTTTTATAGTTTCTTTTGCGCATAGCTCTCAAACCCTCATAGATATCGAGCTGTGGTTTTAACGTTGGAATTCCAGCAGCAGATATTCCAATTGGACGAGATGAAAGTTGCAATAGCAGATCTCACCTGTGGAAACATCATGCTCCCCTACCTGCACATACAGAGTACTCGGGTCTCTATTGTGCACACAATGAGCAGCTGTTAACACATAGGTGTTGGAAATGATGGTCCCGCCGCAGTAGATCCTCCGGTTGGCATCCACCAATCCGACCATTGCCGGATACTCATTCACTTTAGTCTCATGCCCTCCAGTAATCTTTTCCTGCGAAATTTCGCCACCCTCAATTGCAGAAATCCAATTCGCTTCCCCTACTTACATCGTTCTTCCATCCGCAATTACACCCCCTGTCAGCCATGGGAGTTTCGAAGGATTGATGAGTCTCTACGACGTTGGACTCGATGGCCGTTATGGCGCACAAGAAGCGCCCGCCTTGGGATTTCGATCTTGTCCGCAAAACTAAATGGGAGAAATACACTTTTAGGGCTTGGAATTAGGAGTTGGCTGGGACTTACCGACTGATAGGGTGCTTCCTTGAAGGATGAGCGAAACGGAGCCACTTCCGCAATATGTGTGCGATTCGCTCAAGTGCTTCGGCCCACTGGAGCTAATTTCCAAACGATCGTGTTGGCAGTTGGAAGACTGGAAAATTAGCCTGATTATTTTGAGTTCGATTGCCCTAGAAGAGCTTGGCGTATTTTCATATACAGGGCGATTCAATTTTAGTTAGGCAAAATCTCTTCCGAGATACAGAACGTTTAATTCCTCATTTCAACTCACCTTCGGCATGTTGAGATCTTCACAAGACAGGAAGATTTGCGAGCTGAGTGGGCTTTTCGCGATCCATTGGCAGGAATAACCAGCGGTGTAGTTTCGGGGGTACTCTTTATTGAAAATATAGTAAATCTCGCCCATAGCGAGCTCTTGGTAGTAGTTGCAATTTGGGTCCAATGGGCTCACCACCGCTGACATTGGCATTAGAAAGTTCCAGAAGTTGGATAGTATCATACTCATGGTGCTGGAAAGTAACAAAACATTCTTTTCATACAGGGTGTATGCATGGGGGGATCAATGCTTGGTTTTTGAGATACAGGGTGTCAAAGTTTGGAATTTTTTTCAGTTTTTTCCACACAGCTTCTGTAGTTTTTGCGATAATTCATCGAAATTTTCACCCAAGGTTACTTTTGCTGCTCCACAAGTTTCAACGTAGCTTGGACAATTGGAAAACGTACAGGGTGTTTTTTTTTAGGAGACCACACCTACTTTTGCCGCTGGGAAACTTTTATGGAGCGCCACTGACCATCAGTTTGCAAACATTTGAAATATGCGTTCAATTTAGCAACTTTTTTATCTTTTGCATTTTTATCGCAGCTCTAACCGTTGCCCAGTTATTGGAAAAATGCTTCCCTAGAACATTATATTTAAAAATATATATAATTTCATTAAAATTTTTGAAACTGATTTTGCGGTAGTTTGAAGGGATTGTTCCGGCCGCTAAAAACCTTCAATAGACAAAATATACAATCGCAGATATGCATACAGATGCAGAAAAAAGTGCTTCTGAAGTTGAGCAGAAGAATAGCCCCCGTAGCTGCTCAATTTTTCGCTTTTAGTAAAAGTCTGGCGAAAATTTAAAAAATTGGCGTTTCAAATGAGACTTTTTTAAACATTTTCTCTTAACAAATCACTTAAAATAATAATTATTTTCATTGTTTGGCTCAATTTCTTCAAACTAGAGTCTTAAAAGAAAATAACAGGATTATTTTAAGCTTCGATCTAAGTTTAGTGTACCGCTTAATTGCCTTTTAATTGTTGCATTTGCATTACCATTTAATAAAGAACTTTGTCTTCTAAACGCTCCCTCGTATTTCTTACCATTTCCACCCTACCCATTGTTCCCATAGAAACAAAGGTAAGTAGCTTCAACCACAATACAACGTGTGAATAACACATTTGTTTACAAACGTCTTCCAAAGCGCCTTTTTCTACATCTTTTAGCTTAGTTTGCCCCATTTATCATGTGCTAAGTTGTTTAGTCGATAGTTCCTCAAAAGTGGACTAGTTGAAGGTAAGTCCGATAACAAAATATTACGGTTTTCTGGGCAATTTAATCGATTGCATCGGAAACTTTGGGCTGCGGTTGCCAGCAAAACGCTCAAAACGTCTCAAAACGCAGTTAAAAAGGCGCAATTAATACTCGCAAAATTGCAGAAACTCATAATGATCTCCAGTGAAATGCCCATGGTGAAGCCACGACGAAGATACGAAGAAGTGCCGGTGCACAAGCCGGAAAGGGACAAACAAACCCAGCCAGCCAAACTGAAAAAAACTTATTCGGCCAACTTTAGCTCTAAAACCCCTTGCAGGACTGACCACGCTTCCAGCAAAAACATCAGCGAAGTTATCATAGAAATCCCGGAAAAAGGCCCTTCGAGTCGACCAAGCAAAAGGAACCTGAGCAAAGAAATCGAAAGACTGACGCAAGACAATGAAGAAATCGCTGGCAAGTTCGCCGAGCTGGAGGATCTATCAGTGAAAAAGATCCTGAAGCTGAAGGAAAGAGTGGGCAACTTGCAGAACATCAATTCCGACCTGCTGAAGCAGAATGAGTCGCTCAGGCACCATTACCAAGAGCTGCAGAAGGCCTACGAAGAGGCGTATAATCAACTGGAGCTCAGCAAAGTGTGCAAACGCTGCCAACAGTTGGAGGCGCAGCTGGAAGCTGCCATCCAAGAAAATCAGGCTTTGAGCAATCGCAATGTGGATGTCAGTCAAGATCTTGGAATGCTCAAGACTGTAGTGTTCAGGTAGGGATCAGAAATGGATTCATGGGAACAATTGAGAAGGCGAATTTTCAGGCTAAACGCCCAGTTGGAGCGCTATCAGGAGAAGCTGCGAAAGTACAACATCAGCATAGAAAAGTACTCACAGCTTCACCCACAAAAGTCTTCCACCAATCAGTACAGAGAGACGGAAATCATCAACATCCTATCTGAGGACCATCAGAATCATCGACACACCCCGGTTTCATGGGGGCCAGTAAACAGCCACACTTTAGGGCCTTTATTGGGTAAATATAGGGGCGTTCAATCGCCTCAAAAAATGTGTCTTCATTATAATTTCCAGACGCTTATCAAGACACAATAAACGAAAAAGACGAAATCATCCACGACTACGAACTGAATTTGGCCTCATTCACCGGCAGAATGAAAGAGATTATTGAGGAAAATGAGAATCTCTACAACAAACTCACTGAAGATGAGCGATGCGGCTCGAAGCTGGGCGCGAGGTTGGAGCAAGTCAGCGCTGAACTGAAAGCTACCAAAGACCAAAATGATGCTCTGATAAAAAAATGCGCCATCAAACAGGATAAGATTGAGGAGATTTTGAAGGTGTATGAAGCCAAGGGCAAGTAGTTGGGCTTTTGGATTGGGTAAGTTTGATCAAGCTGGATGAATTGCAGTTGATCAGATGAAGCGGGACTATCAGGTGGTGCATGATGAGTACATCAAGATGCGCACTGAAAATGCCTCGTTAAAGGAGAAAATCACTTGCCTAGCCAATGCTCAGGAAGACTTCCAGAACGAGAGGCAAAAGTATATTCCGGTAGCTGTGCACACAGCCAGCGTTAATGAGTGCAAGAAGCAAGTGCAGACTTTGGCGTGTTTGAATTTCGGATAGAACAATTGGGCTTTCAGGTGGTACGAGGAACTGAAGCATCAATACGAAGTGGAACGGAGCAAACTGCAGGAAAATATTGAATCCCAAGCCAGGTGGATGGATGAAATGAAGAAAGTGAAAGAAGCAGCCGAAAACAGGGTGGTGAAGTTGGAGAAGGAGTTAAAGTAAGGTTTTGAGTATGGTGCCAGTTGAAATTTCTGCTCTTGGTGTATTGACGTGGTCAAGTCTGAGCTATCTTTTTCAGCAAATAGCTTCTTTGATTGTTTTGCCTTTTGTGTGAAATATTTTTCATGTGATGCTTCACTTGAGTAGTACCTGAGATATGAGCAAAAAAGTGGCGTAATGTATGAAATTTTGGTTTTAGCCTGCACCTAAATGTGTGAGTGAAATTTGGCGTTTTGTGCGAAAACTGCCGGTTTTTATCACTCAAGTTCCGCTTATGGAGTGGGACTTTAAATTCTCTATCCATTAGTAGGAAAATGAACTTTGTGGCTCAAATGGTTTCTATGATACGAGCAAAAAGGTAGCGTTATCGATGCAAATTTGGTCTTATCTTGCACCGAAATGTACGTTATTCAAATTTGGCGTTTTGTGGGAAAACTACCGCTTTTATGCCAAAAGTTCCACTTCTGCAATTGGATTTTTAGTTATCTATCCAGTTCTAGAACATTGAATTTTGTACCGCAAACGGTTTCCAAGATATGAGCAAAATGGTCGCGGGATGTGTGCAAATTGGGCCTAATCTTGCACCTAAATGTGTGATATTTAAAGTTGGCGTTTTGTGGAAAACTGCCGCTTTTTATGCCAACAGTTTCACTTATGGAATGAGATTTTTAATTCTTTATCCAGTTGTAGAAAAACTAATTTTGTAGCTCAAATGGTCTCCAAGAAATGAGCAGAAAGGTCGCAAGATGTGTGCAAATTGAGTCTAATCTTGCACTTAAATGTGTGATATTTAAAGTTGGCGTTTTGTGGAAAAACTGCCTCTTTTTATGCCAACAGTTTCACTTATGGAATGAGATTTTTAATTCTTTATCCAGTTGTAGAAAAACTAATTTTGTAGCTCAAATGGTCTCCAAGAAATGAGCAGAAAGGTCGCAAGATGTGTGCAAATTGAGTCTAATCTTGCACTTAAATGTGTGATATTTAAAGTTGGCGTTTTTGTGGGAAAACTGCCGCTTTTTATGCCAACAGTTTCACTTATGGAATGAGATTTTTAATTCTTTATCCAGTTGTAGAAAAACTAATTTTGTAGCTCAAATGGTCTCCAAGAAATGAGCAGAAAGGTCGCAAGATGTGTGCAAATTGAGTCTAATCTTGCACTTAAATGTGTGATATTTAAAGTTGGCGTTTTGTGGGAAAACTGCCGCTTTTTATGCCAACAGTTTCACTTATGGAATGAGATTTTTAATTCTTTATCCAGTTGTAGAAAAACTAATTTTGTAGCTCAAATGGTCTCCAAGAAATGAGCAGAAAGGTCGCAAGATGTGTGCAAATTGAGTCTAATCTTGCACTTAAATGTGTGATATTTAAAGTTGGCGTTTTGTGGAAAACTGTCGCTTTTTATGCCAACAGTTTCACTTATCGAATGGGATTTTTAATTCTCTGTCCAGTTCTAGCACATTGAATTTTATAGCGCAAACGGTTTCTAAGATATGAGCAAAATGGTCGCGGGATGTATGCAAATTGGGCCTAATCTTGCACCTGAATGTGTGATATTCAAATTTCGCTCTTTGTGTGAAAAATGCAACTATTTCCTCAATAAACTTCCACCTACCGAATGTGATTTTTGATGAATTTTAATTATCTATCCAGTGGGAGGAAAACAGACTCTCTAGCTTAAATTGTTCTTAAAATACGGCAAAAAAGGCGTCGTTATGTTGACACCGATTTTGCAATTTTTTCCTATAACAGTGATTATCTTGAAATTTTTGCTTTTGTGTGAAAACAAAACATTGAGTTCCGGATCTGATATATAAAAAATAAAACTCGTTTTTAAGTAATGGGAATTTTCCAACTTTTAAAACCCCAGTTTTTGTGTAAATGTGGCCTCCAGAATCACCTCTCAAGATTGCTTGATGTCGTCTTCTGTGTTCGCATGCCATTTGCTTTGCTATCTTGTGGACGCCAATGTCGCAATCTGACGAGTTTAGAGCAAAAAAGTATGGATTTTTTTGCTATATTAAAAATCTGGCTAAAAAAAAATTTGCTCATGATGACATTTTCCATTCTTCGTTATAAGTGCGAACTCTCTGGATTTGTCTTGAAGAAATACAAGCAAAGATCCTATTGATCTGTGGAACACTTCTCTACATTTTCTCTTACTCCTTCATCTCAATCTTAGATTGTTTCCATTTCCTGACATTCTGCTGACTTTTTTTCGCTTTTATTTAGGCTCTTCACACCTTTTGTTAAGGATTGTGGTTTTCATCTTTTATTAATCAGCTTCATGATTTTCTTTTTCATAAATTTATGCTTTTTTGATTCATTCTTTATGTTTTTTTTTTCAAGTTCCATGCCATCTTGCTTCATTCTTATGGTTTTCCCCGCTTCTTGAGCGTCCTCTTCCTTCGTCGGTTTCTATTTTAATGCTCTGTCAGTGCAGGTTTGGTAATTATTTATTCTCATGTCCTTTTTTCTTTATTAATCAAGCTAATTATTACTGAGCAAAACATCCCTTAAGTGATGAATAAAAAAATACAACGACCATAAGATTTGCTTTAACATCAGGAATCTCTCCACCCTTAATGGCACATATTCAGTAAATCACCCTGTATTTTCCTTAAATGGCTTATAGAAAAGCTGAGTCGAAACAGCTGGATCTGGAACATGTGGCTGAATGAAGTCCAGCTATCGCGTAGCGCCTGCAGAAAACAGCTACATAAAGCGATGGGTTTTGCCAAGATATGGTAGCTGAGCAGGAGACGCTGCTCCGAGCGCTGAATCAGCGACAGCTGGAAAACCGCGCTGTGAAAAAGTTGGCTCTGAAATGGTCGTTAGCCTGCTCGTGTCGAATGGCTTCGTTGAAATCTCAGTTAAAGGTTTGGAGTGGAAGAAGTTAAGAACTTGATGAATGACAGTGAAGTTGCAGGATGTGCAAAAGTCCGCCTGGGAAGAATTCACTACGGTAGAGGAGCGCATCCAAAAGCAGGCAGAGCTGATTGAGACAATGAAAGACGAGCATCGGACAGAAATCGACAAATTACCGCAAACAATTGAGGAAACAGCAGCAGAAACTGGCAAAACTAGACAAACTTGCCTTCTAGTCACTTTCAGTCTGTTTTTAAAGAGAAATACAAATGATGATTAAATAGACGAAGTTTAATTAACAATTGCTGTGCCGGACATAGTAATGACGTGATAATTTTAATGACGCCGCCTTTATTTATGTCCATGGAACTGGAAAAAGCCCCTTAATGACATGGCAAGTTCTACTGGTTTATGGTAATTGTGCTATTTTTCCAATAATAGATCAGGTTCATTTAAAATGCCCACACCTTCAAACAAACCATTAAAGTTGTTTATATTGCAAACCAATTGACCAGGTGTTTTACATTATCGTGACATCGGACATGCGAAAGATCTAAGTTCATTTTTATATATAGGGTGTCAGAATGTGTCAAAATTTTTTTTTGCGTAACCGTTTCGTTTTTCGTTTTTAGGGATTGTTGAGGGCAAAAACCCTAAGATTACAAATTTGGCCAAAAAATGAATAAGCGCGCGCGTGGTTGCGATCCCGGACCCGGGGTATGGGCCCAGCACGCTTCCACTGAGCCACTTGCTTACGAAATTCACCCTCGGGGGTCGGGTACGAATCAAACAGGAGCGTAAGTGAATAAGTTTAGGCAAAAAAAGAATTACGCCACTATTTTTTGAAAATAATCGTGGGGTTAAGGTTCTATTAATTGAAAGAGGAAAAGGTCCCGGGGATTTGTTAGTACGCGCTCTGTTTGGAGCAAAAAAAATAAATGCATTCATGCAAGGTTGCAGTCGGGTTTTTTGGAACAAAAAGTAGAACAATAAGCGTTTCCAGGAAACAGGAAAAAAATCGGACCTATTTCCGCTTTCATTAATTCTTATTCAAACCCATGTGTAGAAAACACTTTCGCTTTTGTCAATATTGGGGGAGGTGTGCCGTGTTTCGGTTAAATAAACGATTTTGAAGGATCAAAAATTGTCAAGACGAATAATAGAAAAAACAAAAATTGAAAAGAGAAATAATAAAAAAATTAATATAAAGGAAACAACAGGTTCGGCAGAGCTGTGTCGATCCACGGACCTGTTGATGGTTAGCGGACCAGAAAGATTCCGGCGCCACTTGATCAAAGAGCCCAACCCTCGAGGGTAGTCGAATCCACGGGTGTTAAAAAGCAAAAATTATGAATCGAGGTATTAAAAAATATTGTGCTTTTGCCTTTTTGGGGAATTTACGTCAATTTCTAATATAATTTTTTTCTAAAATCCTTAGGTTTAGTTCATCAACCGGGTGTTAAATTTTGTCTTAACAAACCTCAATTTTAA